>KK114480.1:203991-245596 GCA_000611955.2 Stegodyphus mimosarum
GTGTGTGAATTTTTTTTTTTTCAAATACTTCGTGCTTTTCCTGCCGCGGAATTGGTAGTGGTAAACTTTCTTTCGGATTTTAGACATTGCACTTTGGAAAGTTTAGAAGGATTTGAAGGCAAGATTTGTAGATTTAAGATTCTAGAAGATTCCAGAAAAATGTGACAAAATGAAAAATGTTTTCATATTATTAACTCGTAATGGATGTATTTTACAGAATGTCTGTGATGAATTGCTTAATCTTTGAAGAATTTTTGGGAGAAAAATGAAAACGTAATATTTGAATGTTTTACTTCTGATCCTAGAATTTTTTTTCTTCACATGATTATTCCCCCCCTTTTTTTTTTCTTTTCCCTAAGCAGAAGTATGGAAAATGTCAGTAATGCTTCTAATGTTGGCGCATGGACACGTATCTACAGAAAGGAATTTTCTTTTAAAAAAGAATTGAAAACTAACAATTAAAAAGATTATCATATGTATTTTATATATATCAATGCATGACACGCAGGGCTGGCGTTAGGCATTTTTGTACTTGATGAAGTCTGTGTGGGTCCTAAATTCTGGCCCAGGTGCCTTTCCTAAATTCTAAAAGTTTTGCTATTTCTATAATTTATTGCTCTGTGCATCACTAAAATTCTAAAAATTCTGCCACACCGGCTCTGACCATGTATCATTTCATATTTACTCTCAGTGTTCATATTATTTAAGGAATAAAATTAGCAGTATATATTTTAAATACATGTGGTTTTTAGAATGACAGAAATCTTTAAATAAATCCAAAAATTCTGAAATGCAGAGGAAACTTATTGAGAAAAGAAACTGAGTGCATAAAGAGAAAGAAAATTATTCTTTAAATATATGTACAGTTAGTATTACATAAATTAGCCATTTGTTTATAATTTCAGCCTGTACTATAGCTTCTCCCTTCTTTTTCTCACCAGAATGCAAATCATTTAGATAGTATTTAAACTGAGGTTTTTGTATTGTAAGACAGAGAGTGTTTCTGGCTTCTGCTCGCACGCTGCATTAGTTTCTGCCAGCTGTGATAATTTGTAATTAATTATTCAGCTTTGCGTTATCGTTACCGATATTTGAATCTGTTACGATTATGAGTTACTGAGCCAGCTTAGATTAAAATTAAATTGTGTTGTCTTTGAGTGCTAGTCCACAATTTGAATTTGAATTTGACTCTTCCTGTTTAGTTACATCGCCATGAGCTGTAGTTCATTCTGCTAGCATAAGAACACGCACTTATATTCTAAGTTCTGTTTAAATAAAGAGGTTTACTCTAACTTTTATCTGACTTTATAGTTACTTTCAGACATGACGATAATTTGCTTCATGTATATCTAGAGTTTTGGACTATTTAACTTTTACCAGATCATATAAAACCTCATAGGTATAATGTCGAGACATTGACAAGTTAGGAGATGAAGCAGAAACTAATGCGAACATTGATTTGCTTATTGAAACAAATTTCTCATTGTTAGAAAAGGTGCTTAAAGAGAAGGAAATTGATATAAATTAGCCATAATGTCTGGGAGGGCTTCTAATTAAAAAGACGCATAAGTATTTTGTTGAGTATTGTTGCTGCAAAACACAAACGTGTTGTAGCTTTTAATGTATTATTATCCTGATGTCGTTTAAGAATCAGTGTCATAAATTACATGTATTTTAAACTGTGAAATGTTATTAGACTGTGATTTTCATCAAATATTTTTAAAAAATAAATAAAATTTAATAGTGGCCAGGTAAATCTATAATATCTGCTACCTGATTCTATAATATCTGCTACCTAAGGGTATCTAACTACCTAATTCAATTATTGGTAACTAATTGCTCACCTTTAAAAGTTATCTCTACATCGAGCCTTTCATATAGTCACAAGATACAACACAAAAATGTAAAAATTAATCTAAAACGTATTCCTTACAGCTAGTAAGACTTAAATTAATACAAAACAGCTTGTCACCTCTGGTGCTTTAGTGGCTTATTGGAACCTTAAAGTATGTTAACTGTATTACAACTCCAGGAACTCTATACGAAGCTACGACACTAACTGTGTCAGACAGACAGAGCATAACTCACTTTCAAAAACCCTGCCAACATCAGGCATTCAGGCCTGTTCTGATTGGCAGGTCTCTCTCTAGGCGAGCAACAGCAGTGACAATAGCCAGTCTTCTGTTATGGATTTTACTTCTCATTCTAACGTATGCTGTTTGATATCAAATTGGCCTGCTGTTTACAAAATCTCTAGACTGAGCAAGTAATTAACGAAAGGAGACATAAAAGAAAAAAATCAACATAAAGCTAACCATTAGTAAAACGTAAATAAAATGTCACTAATCTTCTTGAAAATATGTCCAACTATTATAAGCATAAAATGTTTAATACTTATTTGACAAATTTTACAAAGATGATTTTATTGCCGAATTTATTTTATTATGCTTAATAATAGTGCATCCTACTTACGGACCTGTTTTTTATTAGGTTGGTATAACGAAAGTGAAGTTTAGGCATGGGCTTTAATTGAATTTATGCAGTTCCAATTTGCTGATAGGTCCTTAATTTTTTTCTTTAATGGTCCTTAAAAGTCCTTAATAGTACTTAATTTTGATGATCAGAAATGTGTACGAACCCTGTATTATTATGATTAATTTAAATCTTTAAACATTTGAAAATGTAAAACATGTAAGGAGATTTTCAGTTTTTAAAAAGCATAAGAAGAGTTTATCAGTTTTTTAAAAAAGGCATTTTTAAAATGATGAGTTTGCCAGTTTTTAAAGAACACAAAATGTACAAAAAAATACATTATTTTTAAATATAGAACAATATTTTTAATTATAAGAAAAAATGAAAAATGTGCACTTTCAGTAAGTGGTATCTAAACATTACTGAAATTTCAAAGTAATAATTTTTAAATTTCTGCAGGTATTTATAAAGACAGATGATATGGAATTAGCAGGAGAACTGATACAGTCATTGGCTCAGTCTCTAACCCTGGAAGATCTAACTGTCACAGCTCACTTTCCTCAAGAAATGGAAAACTTGAGTAATATACTTACAAAAGTAAAAGTTTTAGTTTTTCTACTTGAAGAAATATTTTATTTAATTTCTAAAGTTTGTAGATTTCTATAGTTTATAGATATTCAAATCTTTTGAAATGAATGTATTAAGTAATTTGTAAATGTTGGTGAGAACATAAAGCAAGCTTGTATTCAAATGTAACAAATGGAATAATTATTTCAGGAAGAGTTATTTTTAAACTTAGCATATTATGTGTATGCCATGTGCTTTGGTAAGCCAAATCCCATACTGTCATTTTCTGGAATATTTTCTTGTGGATGTTTTCTCTCATAGGTATGTATCTACATTGATAACACATTTTGTAATGATAAAATGCAATTATAATACTTTTTTTGGTAACAAATTGTGTACACTGTGCAAAAAAAAAAAAAAAAAGGACAGTTCTATAGCTCTCGTTCTACTGGGCCGATTGACAAAATTCAAATTGCGTTTTCCATGTCTCGAAAGTGCGACTTAAAATATGTATTAGATTTATATATATATACCTTTGTTCTAATATAGGTATTTTGATACAAAATGGAACTTTTTCTAAAATAACATACCAATTGTTTTCCATCTTTCGATTTTACGACTCAAAAATTATGTCTAAATATTAAATTTTCTAATATTTGGTGCGAAATTTACAGAGAAATTCAAAGATTTAACTTGATACATTTTTTTCCAGTTTGAGCCAAGAACATTCACCTGGCGAACTTCTTAATATATGGCGACCTATTTTCCTTTCCCATCCATTGTGCAGGAGTGGAAAACAAGTCACATCATTCCTGCCTTTTCACATTGTGGATGAGTGCAAAAAAAGTCACATCGTTCTCACTTCAAATAATTTTAACAATGTGCATAGACCACATTTTCGTTATTATCGCTTTCAACAAATATGCCAAATTTCAAAACGTGCCAATATATAAATTCATGTATATCTTTAGAAATTTTTAATAAAAAGCTCTACTTTTTGCAGGTATGCTTAGAAATACATATACTTTAAGATGATCATAAAAATTTTATAAATTATAATTCAAATTCTTTTTCAAAAAAATTAAAGGAATTATTTAAAAATACAAATTTTTAAAGTAAATCATAAAAAATGAGTGAAATTTATTTGGCATGAACCTAAATTTCGAACTGTATAGGAAGGAATCAAATAAGTTTAATAAAAAAAGAGATATTAATAAATACATACCAAATTGAATTAACATTGGGGAGCTAAAATTTTGAGAGCTAATTTTTAAAAACTACTCATGTGATTTTTACAAAACTTTGGAGTTTGGCATAATTTGAGTCGTAAAATCAAAATGTGGAAAAAAAATGCCATGTTATTTCAGAAAAAGTCTGATTTTATATAAAAATGCCTATATTTGAACAGTGCTGTATATAAATCTAATACATATTCTAAGTTGTTCTTTTGAGACACAAAAAATGCAACTTCAATTTCGTCCGTCAGCCCAGTAGAATAGGAGATATAAAACTGCCCCCCCTTTTTTTGCACACAGTGTACATTACCATCATCTATTGAAATTATTGCATCTGCAAAAGTTGATTGTAAATCAGATTTATTGTGATGCTGAATGTTCATACAATTCTGACAGTGTCACTGATGACACTGATAAATAAGCAAAAATTTGAAAATTTTACAGATTAAAAAATAGCTTAATATTTACCAGTCTTTGAGAAAAGATGGGAAGTAAAAATATCAACCTGCAAATGTTATCTGAAGTGATGTAAAAATATGCTTCATAACCATTATTCATTCATTCTTACAGCTGGATTAACAAAAGACATGTAAGGCAATGGTCTCAAATGGCATGAGGGCCAAATGCACAATCTGAAAACAGCTGATGTGCTGCAATTTTTCTTAGTAAAATGAAAAACTTTTATGAATAAAATAAAAAGTAGTTTAACTAAATTTTAAATTTTGATTACTAAATATGTATCAAAATGCACATAAACAATAATGATAATATTGCAAGAGAAAAACTCAAATTTATATTAATTTTGTATCTGAAATCTAAAGTTTAGTGCCTGCAAGACAATTTTTTGTTAGTTATGCGTTGTAATTCAGATATACTAATAGGTAAAGAATATTTCAGACTGTTCAGCAGATTGTTTCAGAATATTCAGCTAAATAATATTTCAGACTAATAAATATATTTCAGACCGGCATTTATTTCAAATAATTCAAATTGAATTCAAAAATTAATGATTAATTAATGTACTTTAATTTAGATTAAAAATAAAGAAATTATAAAAACTATCTAAGTTTCCAGAGAAAACTTTACAAGCGGGACAAAACTTGAGAATAAATAATGATGAAATTTTTCTTCAACATGTAAATTAAAATATATATGATGTAAGTGAATAATTATAAATTTTGTATGTAAATATAAAATTTATTTTCATAATGTCTGTTCACTATAAATTATCTTCATTTTGGATTGTCAATGTTCAGGTTTCTTTCCTTATTAATTTTCAACTGTGAGAAAAAAACTGTTTCCATAAAATTATGTTACCAAAGAAAGCATTTATTGTTAGCATAAACTGAATGTACTTATTTTTTGACAAGTATGAGTAAAATTTAATCAGATCTGTATCTTCAATTTTTTAATAAGATTTATATCTAAATTAATGAGCTCAATTTATAGATTTTCTGGTACATTATTCATGTTTTCAATGGTAATGAAAATAACATAAACTCAGGCTTTAAATAAAATCTTTGTGACACCGTATTTGCAACAAATACTCAACTGAAATGAATAACCACCAGAATTTGAGACTGCTGACATAAAGTACCAACTAATAATATTTTTTAGCCCATTTATGTTCAGTGAGTGATGGGTTAAGGAACACATAAGCCATGAAGGGATATCGAAGACTGAGATAGTATATGGCTATATATTGTCATATTGAAAAATAGATTCTTATGATTTATAGAGATGGAGTAGCAACATAAATCAAATTAAATAATGAATCTGCTTTCTGTTGTTTAACCTTCAATAATAACAATTAAAACTCAACCTTCAATAATAACAATTAAAATTCATTATTTGTAACCAAACCATGTCACAGTACAAAGATTTCATTCCATATTGTGCTCTAGATCATATTATAGATTATCTCTATTGTCGTTTTGCTTCCATATGGATGCATTCATCACTGAAATCTGAGTAGAAACATGGTTCATCTGTGAAACGAGATATCTCCTTGCCAGGAGATTAATTCAATGCAGCAGTGCAAGTGCTTTTGCAGTGGAGCCAGTGAAAGACCAGTTATTGAATATTAAAAACCCACTTCATGCAGTTGACACTGGATGATGATAGCCAGAGATGGAATTATGGGGTCTTGCAGGTCCCAATCATGAGAGATTCTGCATTCAAAGCGTGGTTTTCAAGTCATCAATTAATTTTTAAAATATCCCTTGTCTTAAAATGAGGGATCCCCAAAATTTCAGGTAAAACTGGCATTCTGTTTCATAAATTTGCCACTGGTGATAGTAATATAAGAGCAGACAGAAAGTGATGTTATAGCATTTCTAGTTTTTCAATTGTGTTTTGGTAAACAGCCAATGGCTACATTCTCTTTGAGCATTTGTAGTTTTCCAAGTCTGTTTTGCTAGATGGCCATTGAATATAACAATTTATTTAAGCAATCCACCAGCAATATCCTGAACTTGTTCAGAATATCATCAACAAGTTAGTGCATTTAAAGTTGCAAACTTTTTTGAATGTATATATGTAATATTTCAGTTATTTTAACACATCGTGGGTAAGTGGTGAGGCTATTCCATTACACGTTTTGGCAGATGTTTGACGAAGCTGGGATGATTGAACCATGGAGAAAAATACAACTCAGGACTTTCACTTTTAACAGATCTTTATTTTAATTTAGAGCAGATTATTCAGTAATTGAACTACTAGATACGACTGACTTTAATCCGTTATAACGTTCTAGCAAAGAAAGAGGAGCATTGCGAATATGTTAACAGGATGAAGGCGAGAAGGCATCTGTATATGAAAACTTGACGCAGCATTTATATGAGGAGGTTATGTAATAGGCACGAATGTTCCAGAAGGTACTGGTCTAGGGGAAGATCCTGAATTGCAGAAAGTTAATTAAAGGTTGCTAGTTCGCAAAGAGCAAAGCCATCGTATTTTTACATCTTCCCCCCCCCCCGTCAAAAAGGAGAGGAGCGGGGTGAGAATAGCATTAGGACAGTAATAAAGCAAAAGTATGAGAAAAGACATGAAAACATCCAGGACATAGCGTACAAGCTTTAACTATGGCCTATCATAGTTCATGACTTTCTCATATAAAAATTTTTACTGTATAATATATGAAATTTTGAACATTAAAACTATGAGTTATAAATAAATATACAATATATGACAAATTTTAAAACTATAACATAATAAATATGGAATACTGATAAATAAATAAGTTATAATTACAAAAGTCCTCAATTTTGTCAAAAATGTCCATTTTGTTTTTTGGAAGTCCTTTTCATAAAAAGAGTTCAAATAGAATGAAAATATCTGGTAAAATCTCTAAATGCCAGATAGTCCACAAATAGGATGCATGTTGATAGTTCACAAATATGATGCATTTTTTCTTCTCATCGTAGGCAATTAAAGATTGACATATTTTACACTTCAATACAAAATATTATAATTATTCAAAAAACAATTCAATATAAATAATACAATTATAAGCTAGAACATGAACACTTTTCACTTTAAAACTATGGCATGTCCTCGCCAACAGATCAGCGTGATTACTTGCTGATGGTTGGGGGGTGCTAGGTACAAACATCGAAAAACCTCCGTTGCCTAATACAAGGTAACTGGTTTTTGGTATTGTACATTACCACAAAGTGTTTTTAGAAAAATAAAAGATCATACAAAATAAAAATTATAAGACAGATAACTTGTATAATCAAGTTATAGTCCTTTTTTTTTATACTTTTGTAAATCAGAAACAAATATTATCCTACAATAAGAAGAAACTTTTTGCTACAAAATAGTTTAAATTATGTGAAAAATATAAAAGGTCAAGATCGGGATAATAATTTGTCATAGTCGGGAAAATAACTTGTCATAGTTAGGGTTTAAGTCTAAATCAGGTATTAAAAGTCATAATCAGGAAAATGTAATTTTGAAAAATTTAATTTTAATTTTGAACAGAGATAGGAATTCTGCTATTTCTGGCAGTTAACTTAAACTCACTTGCTGGATTAAAAGTTCTTAATCTAGTTGAATGAACAATTTCTGATTTCTTTTTAGTTAAAGGATTAGGTTTATCAATTTTATAAGTAACTTCAGAATATTGTTTTAAAATTTTATAAGGTCCTGAGAATGGAGGAGATAATTTACATGTATTAGGATATTGAAATTCTTCATACATTACTAAATCACCAATTTTAAAATTACTAGGTTTAAAATGAATATCATATCTTTCTTTATTTACATTATGATAATCATCAGATCTCTTTTGAGCTATTTTTCTGGCTTCTTCTATTGACGGATACAATTCTTGATTTTGAATTAAGGAATCATAAGGTAATTTTCCATACATTAAATATGATGGAGGGAATTTTGTTATAGAATGAGGGATATTATTATACTCTTAAAATGTAATAATAAATGCAAGGAAAAGACGGAGCAGCGTCTATGCATAATAGCTATATAAAATAAAGAAACTTGCTGTCGAGGCGGTTTCAATTCCATTTTTATTTTCCAGTTGACGTTCGTGGCCACAGTCACTTAGCACTCTAGTCGTGCCTTTCAAGAACATTTTCATTTTGGAAAGTATTGCGATAGGAAGCGCACACAACGAAATAGTGAACAAACAGTGAAGAGAGAGCAACTGAAGTGCTTAGTTAGCCAATACGGAAGCACACGAAGATAAAAGTTTTGGTTTGAGTTGCAAGTTTCAGTTCCAATTATTACGTCATCAGCGTTGCGCAGGCCATGCAAAATGGAATGAGCTAGAAATGACGCAGTCCAGATAATTTATTACAATTTTTAAAGAGGGAGAGAATTAAAGGGAATTAGGGGTTAATTTAAATTATAATTTTGATTTACATATTTTTTATCTTACATATCCCCCCCCTTCAAACAGAAAAAGGTGGCGCGACAGAAAAGCCTTTTGAGAAAAAAGCATTACAGCAGTAGCAAAAGAAAGGAAAACACAATAGTGGAAAACAAAATTATAGAATTTTGATCTAAATAATTTTTTAACATAACAGATCTTGTGAATATCTTTTTTCGCGATAAATGCAAATTGAAAGTCTGCAAGTTCATTTTTCTGTAAAATCGCTGAAGGAATGTCCTAATTGTTTCAAGAAATACTGAAAAGTTCACAGTTCTGTAAAATCCTTGCTTGAATATTATAATCATAATATTTTGCAGTCCTTAGCTGGAAGGTCTTCATAAATATTGATGTTGCCAATATAAAAACGAAAATTTTCTTCTACAGATTCATGAAATTTGACTTAGTTATTTAACACTTGTACAATAAACCATATTTTCTTATTTGTAGAGCAATGTAAAATGGATTTGAGAACTTAATACATAGTACGTAACAAAATTCAGTACAATAACAAAATAAACTTTGATAAAAATGGGCAAATCCTCTACAGTGCAAATCAGCGTGACAACTTGCTGATGGCTGTGGGATTCTTAAATACAATTACACATAGAAGTCTCCGTCCTTAATAAAGGTAACTGACCTCTAGTACTGTATACTTATCAAAGTTTACACTTATAATTTATAGTCATAAAAATCTTCAAATTAAATGAAATCAAAAACTTTGTATGATCTTTTATTTTTCTAAAAACACTTTGAGGTAATGTACAATGCCAAAAACCAGTTACCTTGTATTAGGCAATTATTACATTTTAGTCGACAGGATTACATTTTAGTACATATATATATATATATCTTTGATTTTTAAGATTGTGGTATCTTTCGGATTTTTTGATACTGTAATGGTATTGGGAATTCAATGACAACCACTTCTGTTCTTAATAGCTGATATTAAAACTTATAAATTTCCCTGTTATATGCAAAAAAACCTGACTATAGACTCTCTCTCTTTTTTTATATATGCACAAATCATTTATATATATATATATTATATATGTTATGAGGTTCAACTCTTTAAATCTAAAGTTCTAACCCCGAACCCCACGAACACTTAACAAGTGAATAATTGCTTAAGTGTCAACAGAACACATTAGACTTGAGAAAGGTTTAAAACCCTTTATTATTCAGTATATTTACAATCAGTTCCGGCTTGGAACTTTATAATAAAGCCACCACTCGGGCTTGAACTTAAATACTAATAAATTGAACTAAAACTAGGCTTAAGTAAAGCTCTTAAATAATATAGCCGAAGCTATCAGAATCTAACTAGTTGGTCCCTAAGTATTAATTAAATCGGCGAAGCCTAGCAAGGGCCTAAGATATGGCCAAGCGTAATAATAACTAAGAGAGATGTAGCCAGAAGGCAAATGCATGCTAGTCAGGAAATCAGACTCTCTCTCTCTCTGTTGAAGTCGGTTAACTCACGACTTAAATAGTACTCATTCTCATTTGCATTATCTGCGTTTCTGAATTCACATTCTGGCAGGAAATTGTAAGCTGAAATTGGAATAAGATAGGAAAGATACAAAACTTAAAATAACTGTTAATTAACATAATATAAACCTTACAATGTATTTATATATACAAGTCATTTATATATATTATTTATATATTGTACAAACATATGCAAATTTACATATGTTTATATTAATTATTTTTGCTTGGGAACAGTTCGTTAGAGGCTGGTGTAATTTCAGTGTCACCAAATTCATGCCTAGAAAATAAAAATATTTCATTAAATGAAGAACTCTTCCTGATAAAGTTCTCAGCAAATGTTTACAGAAATGTCATTCATTATAGGTAAATGAACATCAATCAGTTAGACAGCAGCTGTCTGCAGATATGGCTGATAATTCAGGTTTAATAAGAAATCTTGTTGTCAGAGCTGAAGATGCCCGACTTATGAGAGATTAGTAAGTAATAGATTTATCAAAAATGGTGCCAAAATGGAACTTTTATTTTATATTCTAAAAGGACTCTTTGTGAACTAATTTCCCAATTTATATTAATGTGTTTTATAAAAATTGCAAAATGTATTCTCAGTCCTTATTTTTATTATTTTTATATTCTATTTAGCTTATATTTTCATATTTGATTTACAGATGTATCAAAATGATGTGAAAATAAATTTTCCTCATTTTTCTTATGTATGGAAACTAATTACAGTTTGTCTGCCCATTATGATTACTAACTCGTGGTTACTTTAAATTAATGCAACTTTTTTTCATTCTTTGTGAAAATTAAGTATAATTTGTTCATTCTCATAATTATTAGTACTGTGGATAAAAAAAAAGGTTTCAAGTTCCATTTTACGTTTTTCCTTTACTCTGTAAAAATGGCAGTAATTGATATATGTTTTATTATAATATATTAATTTAATGAAACAGTTGCATTTAATTATAGTTTATTATCAAAAAATTATTTAATAAATATGCAGTTTTTTAAAATTTTTATTATTCCACTGTTAATCCGTTAATGATTGATATAAAATTGTTTCGTCGAAACTTATTTTTTAAAGCTCAAATTTTGCTATTGATCTTTTTAAAAATGAATATATTTTTATTTCAAGTGCATCTATGCGGCGGTGGCATCAAGATTTACATGCTTTGAATACTGAGCTGATAAATAATTATAAAATAAGGTCAAACAACCATGAAGAGCTTATGACATGCCTAAAACAAGTAAACCAGATTATTCAACGAGCAGGAAGGCTGAGAGGTATATAAAGAAATCTTTAACGTTGTTTACTATCAGTTTGAATATTAGATTGTTTGTTTCTCATTCTTTCTAAAAGTTTCTTAATTTATACAAAAACTATTCTAGTTATAAGATCTTACTCATGAAAAAGAAAAAAATTATGAATTTTGCAATTTTATTTTATTTTATTTATTTTTAATAGTGCAAAAAATTTTGCCACTTTACCAGTCTATTGTCAATCTGTGTTTTCAAATGCATATTTTTGCTAGACATTCAGGTTACCATTTAAGTTCTTCCACTTTATTACATCAGGAACAAGTTCTTGCTTTTTTGGAATGTAAATTCCTTTGCTTTGCATTCTGTAAATTTGGCAGTTTTTGCAATCAGTTTGTCTAGGAAATGTTTTACTCAGAAGTTCACAAATTACAAGATAATTTTTTAAAAAAGTATAATAAAAAATTTTTGATAGCATTAAAACTAAGATAAATATTAAACTTACACTTTTAAACAAATAAGATAAAAATTTAAAAATTTTATTTTGAGAATGTTTCATTTTTTCAGTTTTTGGGTATCAGGATTCTGAAATTTAAACATGATAATAAATGTTAAAAATCACAATTTGTGAATTATTTTTAGCGAAAAAAACAGCTATAATAATTAAGTTAAAATTAATTTCAATAAGTAATTTTCCATTCTTTATGATCAAAGTTTTATGTATGTAATTGTTTGAAAATATTTAGATACATGTCTTTTAATCTTTTTTAATTTTTTAATCTGATGAATGAAAGGTAGAAAGGAAGATTATAAATGACACAAGATGAAGTCAAGAGAAGCAGTAAATAATTTTAAATAAATAAATAAAAAAGTTTTGTATGTTATCATATTCACATAAAATATTAATTTGATATTTCTTAAAAAAAGTGCTGTTTACTATAACTTTCTTTTAAAATATTATTCATTTATTCAATGCCTTAAATCATGTATGTAGGCTTAAGAACATTCCCAAGTCAGTCAAAGCCCAATTAAGACAGTCTAGAGCTCTTGACATAATATTCTTTCAATGATCTCCAATGTCTATTTTTCTTGCTTTTGTATTTAAATAAACCAAATTATTAAAAAATTAGAGACGATAATAGGTTGCTTTAAATTCTGTGGCCATAAGCCAGACCTTGTGGATGTATGCAATAATCAGGTCTGCCTTTGATTTTAATACCACTTCCTGTGTTCATCTTCAGGCATACCATCTCTCTAATTGGTTTTGGTAACTTCTTATTTCAGTACGTTTTTTTTATTAGAGTGTATCTACTTGTAATTCTGTTTCTAATTATATTTTATAATAATTTTTGTTGAAATTTTAGCAAATTAATAAAATTGTCTAATTTAATAACAAATATAATGCAGAGCAGAGTGTGGTTAAAATTTAGAGCGGAATACTGTATTAGAAATCTTTATCTGTTTTGTTGTCTCATAACTATCTAGTAACTTTCTACTAACTAACCCGTAACTTTCTAGTTTAGTTGTACTTCTGTCTGTCTCTCTAACACCTCTTTATTTTTCCAGTTGGAAGACCCAAAACTCAGGTGATAAATTTTTGCAGAGCTGCTATAAAGAACAATGACATTACTTCTCTGATTAAAGTAATCAGCACTGGAGACCCATAATTTCAAAAATTATTTATATTGTGTGAAATATTTTTGTACGTTTTGGTTTTAAATGAGGATATTTAAAACTGTACTTCCTAGTCATATGTAGTATTGTGATGTTCATTAAATGCATATGCCTTAAAAAACTAATTGTCCACCAGCATGCACAACTAATTAATCCATCAGCATGCACAACTATATTTTTTAAATTTTAAACAATATTATAATATTTTTATCATTTTAATGCAGAACAATTTAATAAATCAACTTTTAATCCTGTTATGGTAATCGTTTTAGCATCTTCTTTTTTTAAATTTGTGTAGCCAAAAAGTATTGTTATTGTATATTGTTTCAAAAATGAAAATTCTGTTTATTACAAAAAAACGAAAAATATTTGTTTTCACTGTTATCAATATTGTGGAAGAGGGCTTAAATTCAGTCAGAGTAGGGCTATGATGCTTCATAATTTTTGAATGAAACTAACTCCAGCAGGAACCCCAAGTGAGATGAACTTGGATATTCTAATTTATTATCTAATTACTTGTCATTAATTTAAATCAATTTATTAATTTTCTATTTATAGCTTTACAGTTTATCTAATTTTAATTATTAACTATTTATTATTTTATTTTTATTTTTTTTTTTCCTGTCTTTTCTGACAACCCTTCACAGTACTCCAAGACTTCTAATTCGAGAAATTAAGCCCTATTATGAAAACGACTTTTATATGTTGAGCTTTTATATTTTTACAATATATTGTTGTTTATTCCCTTCTCTGCGTATATTACAGCTTAGTGAATATTCATAGGTGAAATCAAGAAATGTGCATGTCGTAAGTCAAAGGACTTAAACCTGTAATGATCAACTTCGATCAACTAAATCCAAGTTTTGATTAATACAAACCAGGAGGCATAAAATGTAAATATATGATACCCACTCTTATCATATTGCCAAACTCTCGAGTGAACCTTCAGATCAATAGATTTTAAACTTGGGAAAAATATTTGTATCTGGTGTAGGATGTGGTTTAAAAGTGGATTGCATATTTGCATAACACCAGTCTTATTTTCAATGTAGGTATATCTCATACAAAGTCATCTTATTCTTTTAACCCTGGTCACCTTATGGAAGTATTAAAACACTTTGTAAATGAAACAAAAATATTACAGGTAAACTAATAAGGATACTGCATTTTTAATAATTCAGTAATTTGGGAATAAAATAAGCAATCTTTGTTCCTGATTAAAAATTTCTGATTTATTTTTTCTGGTTATATCTGTTGAATGGTTTTAGGAAAGAAAATGTACAATAAAAGACTGCATAGTGGTTTTATAACATAGAACCTGAAATATAGAATCAGAATTTTTTTTGTTAATCTAAATTCACATATCTGGACAGAACAAAAGTGTATGCGGTGCAACAAAGCTTTTGGCAGAGATATTGCAATTGAGGTATAAAAATAACTTTAAACTGTCAGTTTACCAGTGTTGAACCTCTTTCCCCACCAAAAAAAAAAGGTATATCACACATCTTTAATGTGACTGTCAATGACTCCACATAGCTTTAAATCATTATTTATTTCATTAGTTTAAATCTGGTTTATTGCATATATGTTTTGTTTTACCCAATGAAAGCTGCAGTTATGCAATAGAATTAAGTAAGTCACAAAAGGCAACTGCAAAATAACTTAATGAGATACTTATCTGAAAACTATTTTTATTTTTAAACATAATCTTTATATATTTATTCTATTGTGTTATCAGTGCTTCAATGCCAGCCACATTAGAATTTCATCTTGAATATCACCACCATCTGCAAAGCATTTGCCTTCTAGATTTTTTTTTAGTTGGACCAACAGGAGCTGCTAATTTTATTATTATAGTGTATGGTATATTTGTTGAAATCAGTTCCTCCATCCTTTGCACTGCTGAGTCTGTCACAGTCTCACAGGACGTCCATTTCGGTTTTCATCGCAAACTTTAAAGTGGCCTTGAGAAAATTTCTATAAAGAGGAAACATTCCTTTGTAAATATCATTCACATAAAGTCCTTTTGTTCTCCTTCCAAAAATGGATAGCAGTACCCTGTTCCCCTCTTGTACAGTCATCAAGCTGTATCATCATTTCCAAATTGAACTATGCATATACAACTGGTATTTAATGACTTAACGAAATGAATAGCATGAAACTAGGATGGCACTTATTAACATACATGGAAAATACTCAGTGCTATTTTTAAATATATTGTGGGGTCTCATTCTTTTGGGAGAATAAACTAATGAGCCGTAATAGACTGTTGAGGAAATTATCCCAGGTCTTTAGTTACAACAGAAAAGTCAGAAGGAGGGGGCAAAGAACCCTTTATTTGATCAGTATAGTTGCACACATGGCCCCCACTTGGGGTTACACAAAGCCAACACTTCTGGCTTAAACAGATAACGATGAACTTAAAATAGAATGTAATAAATTTAGCCTAACAGCTCACAGGATAATTTAACACACAGGAAGGCTCTGGCTCGTAGAAGTTGGTAGAAACAAGTCTAATGCTAGAAGCATTTAGTGCCACAGAATCAAATCACTAGTAATTCAAAATAGCGATGTGGCCTTCAAGCAGGCATAACACACTCTAAAACCACCTTCCTTTAAATAGAACTTCTTTCTACATCATTTGAATGCATGCACACTAGCTTATAACATTCTGGCAGGAAAGCATGGGTGAAAATGAGACTGCAAGGAGAGCTGCTTTAGCTAAAAATTAACTGTTAATAAAATTTGATAAATATCCACATATTTCTCTGCCAAAATTTAAATACATGAAAAGATGTCCTTACTCATCTCGTTAAAGAACTTCGTTCTAACTGTCTAACTAGTTAACCTAACTAACTAATCTAACTCAAATTTTCAGAGCCAACCTCTTAGAAAAACATGAGATTTTAAGTATAAAAAATTTTTTTGTGTACAAAAGATCTGTATTTTTCATCACCGAGTACAATTTTTGAGCAGCTCGCATCCTTCCTGAAAATCTGGAAGGAAAAAGACTTTAGAAAAATATTCTGCGAACATAATATATAGTTTTTACAAAACATTTCATTTAATTTTATCTGCACTTTCATTAACTTCTGAACTTCCACACATTTATTCCACAATTAAGTCTCTGCCCTCATTGCTGTCCAAAAAAACAGACAGTGTCTTCTGTTTGTGTGTTTGAAATCACTGCCAGCTAAATTACTACCTATGTGTTAGCAGTACTTGACTTACTAGACTTCAAAGACACCCTATTTTCAAAACTGCACGTGATGTGCTGACAAGATTGTGATTTGAGTGTTGGTTGGACTTCTCATTCATACGATACAATTGAATTCTTATAACTATGCAAGTCTTACTTTAGCTAAACATATATATTTGGAAATATTTTTCATAGATATAATTAATGCATTGAATAAAATATTTACAATAGAATTCAGTTTATCCTTTACATCGGTATTATTACGAGTTGCTTTGAAATTCTTAACATTTTCATTTGTATTCCCTGGTAACAGTCTCACAGACTAAAATCGCATTCTTGTTTCTCAAGTAGCATTAAAATGAAGATAGGTAATTACAGTTTTAATTTCCAAGCCTTTTTACTCTTTAAGTGAACTAAAATAACCTCACTTGAGGTAAAACTTAAAAGAATTTAGCAAATAAAATTATATTAAAAATTGATTCTCACTTCTGAATGCATGTTGGTCTTTCCTTGGAAGACAAACCCTTGCAAGGAGATCGAGACTTTTAAAGAAAGAGAAACCCCTACCCACATTTCAAAAGCTTATTCTCCAGACAGTGCAGTGAATTTATCACAATGAGAAAATTTTTTGTTCCAATGCTAGTGTCTTCCTATGGGAAAGAGCACCTACATACTTTTTGGAATGTCACCGAAGACAGGGGAAAAAAACTTTGTTACTTTTTCTCAGCTAACCTCTGATTCAGAGAAAATTTTGTTCCCTTGTGACGTTCTGCTTGACAGCTGGAATTATATCGACAAGAGATTATGATCCAAAAATTTTAGACTCTTCTCTCTTTTTTTCCATGCCTATACATCCTCCTTTAAAATTTTGTCTATACTCTGTTAAATTTTATGATAGCGGTCAAAATTGATATTTTCGTTGAAATATGATATCCAAAATTTTTCGAGATTGCAATATTTCCTTTTTATTTCGTACAAGGAAGTAAAAATTCTTAAATTTGCCTTCTTGTGAATCTCATGCTCAAATTCTCAAACTAGTTGATTAAAGTTAAAGAATATTTGAGATTAATAGAATCCTTTGATATGAAAATTGAAAAAGCTGCAGATAATATTCTCATGTTTATTGTGTGGTTTAAATAAATTCATTTACAAGAGGCCGGTGGGAACAGTCTATTGCAGATGATAAAATTCCTTCTCTGAGTAAACTATTGGAATTTTTTTCAAACATGCTAGATCGTTTCTTACTAACAGTCTAGATTCAAAAAGGACTTTTTCTAAGCAGTTAACTGGTCGCTTCAGATTTTGAATCACAGTGTGTTTACTGCCAAGGAAATCATGTATTGACTAAATGTGATGAATTTCACAAGCTGTCTATCCAAAAAAGAGTTTGTTTTGTATAATCGAAAAACATTTGCTTCAACTGTTTAACGCAATTTCAATAAAAACAACTTGCAGGACTTCTTATAAATCTCTCAAATGTAAGAAAACCCATCGCATGTTATTGCATTTTGAACACACCACTGAAGGTAACACTGATCCTTCAACAAAAAATACAATTAATACAAATGATCTTTCTGTGGGCGCTAAAGTGTTTGCACTTCCAATTTAAAACTACTACTAGTGACTTTAAGGTAAATTGTGAAATTATTTCAGTACTATTCCGTTAAAGCAGCGTCAGTAAAAAATGAGCAGGTTCACAGAAAGAACGTACGTAACAACGCCATGTAGGAGCTTTGATTGAGTCAAAAGTTAACTTCATCAGAAGCTTTTGAGAACTAAGTCTATTCCTATGTATTATTCCTTTGTTCTGAAAGAATCTTATGGCAGCCTCTTCGTCATTAGGTAATTACGAAATTGTGTAATCGTTCATATTAAAAATATGGCAAAAAAGTAACAAGTGATGATATTTCAAACGAAAACTAGAAATCCCTAGCCACGATATTTTAAGCATAAATAAAAAATACTCAAAATAACGAGATTTCAAATGATAACTAGAAATCTCGACCCATGATATTTCAAATGTTAAATTCTCGAGCCACGATATTTGGAATGTTGTTCAAGCATTGTTTTCTTCTAATTTTTTCTTGTTGCTCGAATTTGGGCTCTGATACCCAGATGCTAGTATGCCAGGCGCTAGTGAATGTAACGGATTCCTCTGGTAGAATGTCTAATTGTCATGCTCTTTTGGATCCAGGCAGCCAGGCTTCTTTAATAACAAGCAATTGCCTATAAAGTTTGAGTTTGTTAAAAAAGAAAACAAATATGATAATTTCATGTTGGGTACATCAAACATTCGTACAAATGGTGTTTCTCAACTTAGATTTACTCCTCGTTTTTCATCAAATTCTTCCTTTGATACTTCTGTTACATTGTCAAGAAAACAGTGGGTCAGCTTCCGCACAATAATTTGGATCCTCGTTGTTCCGAACAGTTCACTGATCTTACCACAGCGGATCTAATCTTTTATAAGACTGGTAGTATTAATATTCTTCTTGGTGTAGATATAGCAGTTCCAATGCTTAAAGGCCAGACATTTTTATTTGGAGACGGAAAGCTCTTTGCTGTTCGGTCTCAATTAGGATGGCTAATTGCAAGCAGGGTTCCCTCATGTTAGAAAAATGCAATTGTTCTGATTAATAACATTCAGTTAGTCAGTGATAAATTGTTATATAAATTTTGGGAACTAGACAAAGTACCCTGCCGTAAGCTTCTTGAATCGTGATGAAAAACCTTGTGAAGAACACTTTAAATCTACGCATTCTAGAGATACTGATGAAAGATATGTCGTGAGGTTGCTCTTCCATACCTCACCTTCTCAACTCGATGATTCCAAGCTGCCCTCCACAGATTGAAATACTTAGAAAATTCCTTATCTTTTAATAGTAAAAAATACGAAAAATATAAAGACTTATGCGTGAATATCTATCATTAGGACATATGGGATTGATTCCACAATCTAAGTCTACGAAAACAAATGCATACTACCTTACTCATTTCGCTGTTCTTCGTGATTCGAGCACTACAAAAAGGGCTGAGAGTTGTTCTTCGATAGTTCTTCCAAGTCATCATCTGGACAATCTTTGAATGATCTTCCAATGATAGGCCCTCAAATACAGGGTGAGTTATTCAATATCTTTATTCATTTTAGAAGTTTTCAAATTGTGATCAGTTCCGATATAGAAAAAATGTTAAGGCAAGTCAAGGTTAATTCTGAAGATACTGATTGGCAAAGAGTTCTTTGGAAAGAAAGTTCTGAAGAGCGAGTTAGAGAATACAGATTACTCACAGTCACCTATGGACAACATCAGCGCCATTCTTGTCCACAAGAGCTATGCAGCAATTGGCTTTAGACGAGAAAAACAATTTTCCTCTGGTTTCATTTGCTACCCTTAATGATTTTCTGTGTTATTGATCTACTGGGTGAAACTTCATGAGAGCAAGAAGCTCTAGAACTAGTGAATGAATTAAAGAATATGATGAAGAGAGGTGGATTCAAACTTCGAAAATGAGATTCTAATGTTCCATCAATATTTAAAGAGCCACCAAGTGAAGAAGAAAAAGATCTAATGCACGTCGATTCAGATCAAGAAGTTAATGTCCTTGGTATTAATTAGAATACAAAAGATGACTGTTTTCATTTCGCAGTTCCATCAATCGAAGACAAACTGACGTTTTCAAAAAGTGAAATTTTGTCAGAAGTTTCGCGTGTTTTGGGTTTCATATTGTCTTGTGTGATATTTATGAAAACCTTTCTTGAGGAACTGTGGAAAAACAACTTAACTTGGGATTAATCCATTCCAGCAGATATGACGAAGAGATGGATATCCTTTCGCAAAGAACTTCCTCTAATCAAATAAATTAAAATACCTAGATGTGTATTGAAAACACAGTGTGTTGAACTAAAAATTCATGCATTCTGTAATGCTTCTGAAAAATCAATAAGCAGCGTGATTTACGTGAGATGTATTTCAGAAAATTCAGATACAAACGATTCTTTAATTACCTCTAAAGCAAAGGTTTCACTTTTGAAAAACCCATTCGCTGCCACATCTAGAATTATGTTCGACTCCTCTCTTATGTTCGGCATGAAGAGACACTTTCTCTCCTTGAAATTGCCATGAAAAAGAAGTGTTTTAATATCAGTGTTTTAGGCGTTCAAGAACTTGCTGTTATTTCATATATTTTTTG
Organism: Stegodyphus mimosarum; assembly: GCA_000611955.2. NCBI lineage: Eukaryota > Metazoa > Arthropoda > Arachnida > Araneae > Eresidae > Stegodyphus > Stegodyphus mimosarum. The sequence goes on from KK114480.1 coordinate 224,966, forward strand.
TGGTCCAAATTACTTCGATACGTGGCCTACTGTCAAAGATTTGTGGATAACTGTTCTCATCCTGAGAAGAAATCATTAGATTTCCTAACTACAGAAGAGCTCGAGAAAGCAAAAATCTAAAAGTTGTAGAGACATTAGTTATTTTTTTGGAAGCAGGAGAGATGAGAAATGAGCAATACCCTCGCCGGGACTCGAACCACGGACCTCTCGAATATGCGCCGAGTGTGCTGACCACTACACTATGACGGCATGCCAAGAAGGCGACAGAAATACCTTACATACTTCCTCTTTTAAAGGGCGACTAGGGATTACGGGACCCATTCGCCAAATCCTGGTGGTGGAGAATCATCGTCCACCACCTTTTTAGTTCGGGCACCACTGTAGAGTAATAGGTCTTTTTTTTTAAGCAGGAGAGATGAAAAATGAGAATACCCTCACTGGGACTCGAGAACCGCGGACCTCTCGGAATACGCTTTGAGTGTGCTGACCACTATACTGCAAAGGGATGCCAAGAAGGCAGGAGAAATACCTCATAAAGTGTTCAACGTTCTGAATTCCAGAAAGAAATTTCGCGTTTACTTAGAAAACTCCCCTTGAAAACAAGTAGTAAGATCCTGTTCTTAAATCTATTTCTAGACAAAGAAGGTGTTTTGCTTGTCTCTAGTCGTTTAAGAAATACTAATATCCGGAAAATGAAAAACATCCAATTCTTCTAAAAAGCATATTATCAACGAACTGATCATTAAACATTTTCACCTAAAATATTTACATTCTGCACCTCATCTGTTGATGTGTGTTCTGAGGCCCTCGCTGGGGCCTCAGGCAAAGCTTCTGGATGATATCCCCTGGATTTTTCATTCGAAAAGTCCTGAACAAATGTCTTATTTGTCACCGATATAGAGTGAAACTTGCCGCACAAATCATATCCGATTTACCTGTCTCCACGTGTTGATATACTAGACCATTTTATCGTATTGTTGTAGACTCCGCTGGACTTCTTATGATCGAACACCGAACTGGACGTGGTCAAAGGTCTTTCAAATGCTACGTATGCATTTTTGTATGCTTTGGACGCATGCTATCCATTTAGAAGTCGTCGAAGATCTTTCTTGTGATGCATTCTGAGAATCCCAGAAACGAATCATTGCGAGAAGAGGTAGACCAGTAAAGGTGTTTAGTGTTTGTGGCACTAATTTTAAAGGAGCTGCTAGAGTGATCCAGGGGTGTTTATCAAAATATGAACGAAATGAATCAGTTCGAGCTTATATTGTCTCCGAAAATACAAAATCGATCTTCAATCCTCTAGCAGCCCATGATTTTGGTGGTTTTGAGGAATCTGCCGTCAAGTCGATGAAACATCGCCTTCGTCGAAGTGTAGGATGTGCAATACTAACATATCCAGAGTTCACTACACTCATCACTCAGGTCAAGTCCTGCTTGAAGTCACGTATTTTGACAGATGTGCAATACTAATATATCCAGAGTTCACTACACTCATCACTCAGATCAAGTCCTGCTTGAAGTCACGTATTTTGACAGCAATGTCTGAGGATCCTACAGATTTTGAAGTTCTTACACCGAACCACTTTCCGATTGGAGTTCCACTTTCTACTTTACCAAAACAGGAGCTTTCGCAAGGGCCTATCTCCTCTAGACAAAGATGGCAATTGCGTTAATCCGTCCTACAACATTTTTGGAAGTGGTAGTCAAGAGAATCTCTTTCACAATTGCAACAACATCCTAAGTGACAAAGACCGAAAGGAGACTTTCAGCTCAACGATCTTGTTTTACTCAAAGAAGAAAACTTTGCTGTTGTGGTGTATGGGAAGAGTCATTGGACTTCATCCTGGAAGTGACAGTAAGGTCCTTGTGGTAACGGTGTGAACTGCACACGGAAAACTCGAGACCTATCGTTAAGTTTTGTCCTTTATTGAACCATAAAACAAATAGTATGATGCAACTGTTAATTGATATAGACTCTTCAGTATAACTTTGATTAGCAGCTTCAAGAATGTATGCATTCTGTTATGTTTTAAAAGTCTGTGTTTAAAATTGTAATTAATTAAAACTGTGTTTCAGTGGTGGGCGGGATGTTTAGGCCCACATTTTCAAAACTCGATGGCAACCGCAGGCAGATGCAAATTAATTTCCTGAAGCTATTAGCCAGAATAAGGAAAAGATTGTACCTTGCCTTGGTGATCTTTTTTTTTGTTTTTGCTTTTCTTTCGATATTCAATAAATATTTTTTCATAATACAGTCCGCTTGAAATTTTACTTCATCACATAGGTTGTACTCGCTCAAGTCGATAACGCATGCCGTCGCTGCGTTATCGACTTGAGTTTCCTGTAAAACATCTTCAAAAATTTGCATTTTAAGTCGATAGTAATATGGTTTAATTTGATCCGCATTTTGCCACTACTTATTCCCTATCTTTCAAATAGACCCCGGCTTCCCTAATTCTTTCAGTTATGTAAGGTCCTTGAGGTCGAGGACAAAATTTGGCTACTCGTTCTTCGCCTGCCGATGATAGAGAATGCTTGATTTTTGCACCTGATCTCCCACTTTGTAATAGGCTTACCTTCGATTCTTGTCATAGTACATTTTTTGCTTTTCCTTTACCATGTCTGAATTTTTATTTGCTTTATGTGTTATCTTTTGGATATTTTTCATTTGGAATTATGAGGCTGTCTTCTGTAAAAATAGTAATTTGTCCAGCGACGTAATTTAACTTTCGGTCTAAGATTAGGTCGGCTGGAGTTTTCTCCGTAGTATTACGCTTCGCTTTTCGTAATGCATACTCTAACCCATTGACCCCGCTATCCCAGCACTTATGATAGTTTTTCACATAGCAACGTAGGATTTTTATTACATTCTTATTCACTCACTCTGTTATGTTTGATTGTGGCCGATAAAGTCCCTTTTTTAGGTGACGTATGCGAAGTCCTGCGCATTGCCCTTCAAATACTCCAATAACAAATTGCTTATCATTATCAGAAATTAATTGTAACGGAGCTTCGTATTTTAAGACATATTTATATTGTTAATATTATGAACTCAAATTTCTTTAATGCATTTATTTTATGTTTTTGTTCGCGTGTGGAATGTATATTTTTTGTATAATTCATTTGGCAACATCCTCCTATAGTAAAGAAACTTTGTTCTAAAGAAATTCCTCACAGACTGGAGGAAACGGCGTTCTCCAAAGTTCCCATCTCCTTTCTTCTTGCCTAAAAGCAAGATTGCTACAGATTGCTACTAAAAAAATTGAAATGTAATGCTACCGCTTATTTTCGCTTCACACTCTGTAAAAGGTAATAAATGCTTTCCTGGTTATATGATGTTGAATAAATTAAATTTTCATGTGCTCTGCATCATTGCCTGAATAATACTTTAACATTTTATGGGCCCAGTATGACTTTAGCAGCGTTATAAGAAATTTTATTGCTAAGACTAACCGTATGGATTCCTCAGAAGCGAAAACGAGTTTCATTGTAATCATGGAAGTACACTGCTGGCCACCGTAAATGCAACACCCTGAAGGAAGCATGCAAATAACATAAAATTTACAACGTGCATTAGCGGAGGGGAGATATGCAAATGATTAGAATTTCAGCGCAGACGCACATCACACGCGCCTGTGGCGCCACTTCAAAGCGCTATTTAAGGCTTGGAGTTTTCGACGATTTCAAGTTCGGCAATTTTGCTTTTCATGTGTTTTTTTTCGAAAAAAAACAATCAATTATGCCTCGTAGTAAACGGCGATCATCGTTTAATCAAGTATCCGAGTTCGACAGAGGAAGGACAGTGGCCTACCGCGAGTGTGGATTATCGCTCAGGGAAATCGGTAGTCGTGTTGGACGAAACCAAACAACTGTAATGTGGATATGTGACCGTTGGATGCAGGAGGGTACAACGTGTTCGATGGCATCCACCTCAGTGCACTACTGCACGTGATGACCGGAACGTTGTGCGCATGGCAGTGACGAATCACTCAGTCACATCACAAACCATAGCACAGCACATTCAGTCTATAACGCATCATTCAGTGTCTGCGCGTACTATTCGACGCCGTTTACAGCAGAATGGTCTTTCCGCAAGACGTCCATTGCTTCGTCTACCCTTGACGCAGAACCACAGACGTCTCCGCCGCCAATGGTGCGATGAAAGAAGGATGTAGACGGCAGAATGGAATGAAATTGTCTTAACTGACGAGTCACGCTTCTGTCGGCAGCACCACGATGGTCGGATACGAGTCTGGAGACACCGTGGAGAGAGGATGTTGAACAGCTGCATTATGCACCACGACACTGGTCCTGCACCGGGTATTATGGTATGGGGCGGTATTGGATATCACTCTCGCACTCCTCTAGTACGTATTGCCTGTACTTTAAACAGTCAGCGCTACATGTCCGAGGTGTTGGAGCCAGTTGTCCTTCCTTACCTTCAGGGCTTACCCACAGCCATATTTCAACAGGATAATGCGCGACCATACTTGGCGCGCATTGTTCAAGGGTTCTTCGTCAATCGCCAGATCGAATTGCTTCCCTGGCCGGCTCGCTCTCCGGATCTTTCGCCGATAGAAAGCATGGGATGCGTGGTAGCTGAACGATTGAACCAAATTATATCCCAAGCTACGACACCAGATTAACTTTGGCAACGTGTGGAAGCTGCTTGGTCTGCTGTACTTCAAGAACACATCCAAAGTCTCTTTTAATCAATGCCGAGGCGTGTGGCAGCGGTGATCTCCAACAATGGTGGCTACTCTGGCTACTGATTGTGAAAAGAACCGCACTTCACAGAAGTCTATAAATTTAGTCATTTGATACTTGCTCAACATGTTATCTACTAAATAAATTTTGTTGTGATATCTCTTGTCTTTCTTGATGTTGCAATTTGGGTGAGCAGCAGTGTATTTACTACAGAAAAACTTTTAGGATCACAAAATTGTGTGCGATGGAAATGGATGGTTGAAGGTTTACTTATGGAAAAAGGAGCTTTCGAAGTGTGTTCTAGGGAATAAGTCAAACCAGAGCCGGTTACCGAAGGTGCTTCGCTTGAAGTCCGGAATAAGTACAACCGAGAATTAACCAAGTTTTGACAAGGGTAATAGAGCTGCTCGTGGAATTTTTTCACGGACATTAGACTCAACAATTTGTGATTTAGTTTCCATGTGCAAAACAGTAAGAGTAATATGGGTGAAGCTTCATGAATTGTTTGAACAGAAAAATAAGCAAGCAGAGTATGCATGCCAGTTGCAGTTTTCATCATTTGTACGTGATCCTACAGATACAGTGGCCATAGTAAATTGTATATAGAAAAATTAGAACGTCTGGTGTCACGAATGCACGAATTAGAAATTAAACCGTATGACTTTGTTATTATGAACAAACTATTAGAAACTCTCTCTGATGAATCTGAGCCGCTAAAAATGGCTTGGTGTGCAAGGCTAGAAGAACAGCAAACACTGCCGGAATTGAAGGCACTGCTAATTTCAGAAGAGCAGAGAAGGAAGGCAGAGCCAAGTAGGGACAGTAAACTTGTTGCTTTAGTGCCTAAAGATACTGTTGGAAAAACTCCAAGCGCACAAACATTTTCAAGAAAAAGTGAGCCTGTTAACAAGCAGAGAAAACAGTATAAATGTTTTAAATGTGGGGAAAAGTGTCTCTTTAAAAGGGACAGTAAATCCCAGTAAAATAATTGCATGACAGTCAATCATGATGAAAATCCAACTATGGGGAAGCCTTTGTTAGTGACTGTCTCATTGTGACTGATAATAATACATGGGTAATCGACGCTGGAGCTACTCAGCATATTACAAACAAAATTGACTGGTTTCAATCATATACAAAATTTGAATGTCCAATTGAAGTAAGAGTTGGTAATAATGCAACAGTGAAAGCTTATGGTCATGGTGTCATATCACTTAAAATGTTAGTGCAGAGTTCATGGCGGAACAGCTTCATGCAAAATGTACTGTATGCCCATGATGCTGCAAGGAATTTATTTTCTGTAAGCCAGGCGCTAGGTCATGGATGCGAGTTTAATATGTCAAATGATAAATGTGAGCTTTTGAAATCCAAAAATATTGTTGCTGTTGAAATTCGTTGTAGTAACTTATTCAAGTTATCGTGCGAAATTGTGTCTCCTGAAGTTAAGTGTAGTGTTGTGCGTCCTCTTGAAGTACAGGTAAGTGAAACACATTATCTTCAACTCTGGCATGAAAGGCTAAGACATTTGAATAAGCAACATGTTAAAAAGGTATTACCTTTTAACACGTTGTTGACGACTACAGAAGGGCATCCTATGCTGTTTTCCTAATATACAGACCTCACAAAAATCACTATCCAATTTTATTTCAATGCCAACAGCTGGAAGAACAAATAGAACACTTGTTGATTTAGCTCGAAGAATAGTGATTGTTAAATCTTTGCGAAAGCCATTGTGGGCTGAGTTGGTTAATACCTGCTGTATATATATTGAATCGTGTTGGAACCTCATCAGCATATGGCAAGTTTTCCGTTTGAATTGTTTTGTGGCAGAACTCCAAGACTTAATCACGTAAGAGTTACAGGTACAGAGTGTTTTATTCATGTACCTAAACAGAAGCAAAAAAGTGGAGTCCAAGAAGGGAGAAAGGAATAGTGGTTGTTTATTTAGATGATGTTGATGGTTATCGGGTATAAGTAAGACGTACAAGAAAAGTAAAAGGAACTAGAGAAGTAGTGTTTACTCCTAAAGTTGTATCATCATCCACTACTGTTACATCAAATCCTGAACAGCCCATCGATGTACAACCTTACTTATCAGACACCAATGAAACGGAAAATAATTCAGAACCGCTTAATGAAGACCTACAGTCGGAAAGACAGCTGAGAAATCGACAAAACCTAAAAGCACCTGAAAAAGTGATCGAGTGTTTTTATGTGGATTATGTGGAACCAGAGAATATTTTTCAAGCTATAAATTCAGATAACACCTTGGAATGGCAGGCTGCAATGGACGAAGAGCTGAAATCTTTATCAGAAAACAAAACATGGTACTTAACTGATCTTCCAGAGGGCAGACAAGCTATTTCAAATAAATGGGTTTACAGAGTGAAACGTCATGCAGATGGAGATATCGATAAAATTAAAGCTCGTTTGGTGGTTAAAGGTTTTTCCCAAAAGGCAGGCATCGATTACTGTGAAACGTTTAGTCCTGTGGTACGCTTTGAAACCGTTTATTCAGTGATTAATGCTACTGCTAATGAAGGTCTGGATTTGATACAATTTGATGTCAAAACTGCATTTCTGTATGGGACACTAGATGAAGAGATATATATGCTTCAACCTGAAGGTTATGATGATAAGTCAGGCAGAGTGTGTAGATTGGTAAAAAGTCTGTATGGGCTTAAGCAGTGTTCTCGTTGTTGGAATAGAAGATTCAAAAATTTCTTGTCACATTATGGTCTGAAGGAGAGCAAAGCTGATCCATGCTTGTTTTGCAGTGTGGACGCAGAAAAAAAGTTACTAGCATTATTTGTTGATGATGGGCTTGTTGCCACTACACTTAAGTTTAAAGTCAATTTTTTGAGGAATTGCAAAGAGAATTTAAAGTAACTTATAAAGATACTGAATTTTGCTTGAGTCTTGAGATAAAAAGGTTAAGTAATGGTGATATATTTATTGGCCAACCGAACTATGCCACCAAAGTTTTAAAGAAGTTTAATATGTGGGATGCAAATCCTGTTTCTACACCTGTTGAGAAGTGTCAGCTTGCAGGGGAAGATGATGATGATTGGTTAAATTATGAGAAAATTCCTTACACAGAAACACTTGGTAGTCTGATGTACTTGGCTATAGCTACTCGACCAGACATTACTTTTTCAGTATCCTTTTGTTCACAATTTTTGTAGAAGGCTGATCAGAGACACTGGTCAATAATTAAAAGAGTCTTAAAGTAAGTTAAAGGAACAATTAATTTTGGAATATTAGCGCTGACTGTTCCAAAGAGCCTTCAAACCTGGAATCCTGGAAGCATATTGTAATGCTGATTATGCGAATGATCCTAGTACTCGAAAGTCAGTGTCTGGCATAGTATTTAAATACAGTGGCAGAGTTATCAGTTGGATAAGCCGACGCCAACAGTGTGTTTCGTTAAGCACCACTGAAGCAGAATATGTTGCAGCAAGTGAAGCTACCAAAGATGTGGTATGGCTAAAGTGGTTATTTTAAGACATAGCTGCTCTGAAAGCAACCCCATCACTATAGATTGACAATGCAAGTGCTGTTCGTCTGACTAAAAACCCAGAATATCATCAAAAAACTAAACACGTAAAGGTTAGGTATCACTTCGTACGTGATAAAGTGTTAAATGGTGAACTCCATATTGATTATATATCTGGTAATGAACAACTTGCTGATATTTTCACAAAACCATTGCCAAGAAAGTGTTTCGAAATTCTAAAAGCTGCTCTTGGTATTGTGAGCATTAATTTATAAATTGAGTTCAAGGAAAAGTGTTAATATTATGAACTCAAATTTCTTTAATGCATTTATTTTATGTTTTTGTTTGCATGTGCAATGTATAATTTTTGTATAATTCATTTGGCAACATCCTGCTGTAGTAAAGAAACACTGTTTTAAAGAAATCGAAATGTCATGTTTCTGTTTATCTTCACTTCACACTCTGTAAAAGGTAATAAATGCTTTCCTGGTTATATAATGTTGAATAAATTAAGTTTTCATCTGCTGTGCATCATTGTCTGAATAATACTTTAACATATTTGAAAACTAATCTGCAACTATTTTAGCCGAAGCTCTTCTCGTAGGGACTATTTCAACTCATTTAGAAAAATGGGCTGAGATAACGAGTAAATATCGATTTTTATTTATTTCGCTACTGGGAAATGGGCTCTGCAAGTCGATACCGACTAATTCGTTAGTGAATATTGCTTTTATATTAGTGTACCCTTCCAGGCTATAATTAACGTCGTTATTTAACTGACAAGTATACCTCGACTTGATATACACGCTTACGAACGTTTGTAACAACGGAAAATGTACCGCCTCATGAACTCGTACCGTTTTTCTAATTCCAAAGTGGCCAGATATAGGCGAATCGTGTAATTCATTTAGAATTTCTAACGTTAAAGTCGCTAGGATAACTGGTCTAAGTTCCCAATTTTAATTTGTAGTCTTTGAATAAAATTAATTATCAACGACTTCATAGTTTTCGTCTGTATTTCGTATTGTTGTAATATGCGGATGTTCAAAATGATCCAGATCCGTTACGTAAAAATAAATAGTGTTACGAATTTTGTATTTAGATGTTAGTTTAATTATAATTAAATCTTTTTTATTTCCCTATGAAATTCAGCGCGTGACAAATTTTAAGAGAAAGCTATGTCGGAAAAGAAAAAATACAGGAGCACGAGCATTTAACATCGAATAAAAAATTTGAATAAATGTAATTGACTCTATGTCAGCTGTAACCGTAATTCTACTCTTCTGCTTTCCAGAAATCTGGAGGAGCAGAAATTTGATAGAAATTTCTCGTGCGACCGATTTAAAGCTGTAAAAAGCCAGACAGAGAACATCTCATCTCTGTTGTTTAGTTAGTAAGCTGCTGTTGTTATTGTTGATCGGATTAGCATTCTCTGTGCTGTGATTTGCATTCTATTTAATGTTTTTAGTAGTTTAAAGGATAACTACTGATTATTACTGCGTGATATTGTAAACACTTGTACAAATATATCTGAGAAAAATTCTAGCATTCTGTTATATTTCTTTTGATAAGAATAAATTTTATTAACCTTTTATCAGACTTTTGCATTCAATTTGTTACGAACGCGTACACACGTAGCAATATTTTTAAATTCGAGATCTTTTTTCAATTCTTCAATAATTGTCTCTCGCGATTCGATGTTCGCATAGCGCGTTTTACTGTGTTGCTTTCGTCATCTAACTTTATTCTTGACAGCCACTGTATTTTCCTTCCCCGGAGTGTGTTTTATAATTAAGTTAAACTCTTGAAGTGTAAGTGCTGAATCAACCTCAGCGACAATTTTTTTCCTGAATATAAACGATCTACGGCCGCCTAGTCTGAATAAACTTTAATCGGCGTTCGCCGATTAAATAATCAAATATAAATATAATATAATTCCCAAAATAAAATCAGAACTTTTATACGGCTAATAGAACTGCGAGCGTTCCTCGCTCCGTAGCAGTGTAATTTCTCTGCGTGAGATTAAGAGCTTTACTAAAATACACCACTGGTTGGCGTCTCAGAATGCGGACAGCTCCCACTGAACAGTCTCAGACATATGCTAAAATTTCTAAGTCTTCTTCGCCATCTTGAAATTTTACCATAGGTCTTCTGTGAGGCTCTGTTTTAATTTTTCAAACGGCGTATTGGCCTCGGCTGTTTAAGTAAACCGGGTTTTCTTTCTAACAACGGTTCAGCTATTTGAGCGAAGACTTTAATGAAAGTGCTATAACACATACCGAAGAATGAAGATAATTTCTTTGCCGTATTTGACGGAGGGTAGTTATTAATTACAGCTATTTCTTAATCTTCTCTTTCTATGCCTTTACCGGATATTTTGTATTCTAAGTACCGAAGTTCTGGAGCCGCGAACTTATATTTAGCGGCATTTATTTTTATTCCGGCGTCATTTAAGAGCGAAAATATTTCACGTAAATCTTTAGTATGCAGTTCGATGTTTTCGCTTGTTATTATTATATTATCTAAATAAATGAAAGTGCTTTTTTTGGAGGGCTGGTCGCAAGATTATATCCGTAGCGCGTTGGAAAGTGGCAGGAGCTCCACATAATCCAAACGGCATTCTTAAGAAAGTGTAGACACCGCACTTTGTGATGAACGGTGTCTTAAGGATATCTTCGGGTTTCATGCCAATTTGAAAATATTTGAATGTGAGACCCAACGTTGTCGTGTATTTCATAGATTTAATTTTTCGGATTATTTTTTCAATTATGGACAAGGGATATACAGGATACGTAGTAATACTATTTAGTTTTCCATCGTCAACGGCGAAACGTCATGCTTTATGATTGGCAAGAGGAGGATTATTCTTTTTTTTTACACAGAACCTCGGGGCTGGCATAGAGGCTGCTGATAGGGATTACAATATTGTTTTTCAGTGTCGGGATACCGATTTCAAAACTCAGCTGTAAATGTTGTAAATTAATTAGGCATTTGAGAAGAAAAAAAAATAAAATGTTTTTTCTAACTCACTTCTGGTAACCCTAAAAATGCTAAGGCGCGTGCGCGCCATTCACGCCCAACTATTCCATCCCATGATCCTTTTGTTCTTTTTTATTATTAAGCCTTCGTGTGGGCTTGTATGCAGCATTAATATGAGACTGACGTTGTAAATCCCGAAACTAAAATTTCAAACTCTGCATATAATATATAAAAATTTAAAATTTATTTTTAATTTTTTAAAAATATTTTTGAAACTGATAAACAAGAATTAATAATGGCATAGTCAAGTCTTAAAGATTGCATGCAAATAACGAAACTGAATTCCGAAAATTACGCTGCTTAGAAATTCAAGATTCAAACGCTTTAATGTGCAATGGGTTGGATGATCTTGTTTATTCTACCCCACCTTCTAAACCTGATGATGATTTTTAAAGAGAGAAAAACCAGCATAAGTTATAATAAATCTATGCATTCACGACTCTCAGATTATTCATGTTAGAGGTAAAACGAGTACCGCCGTATATGGCGGTTAAATTAAGGTCAATTCACGAGAGCTCCAATTTGAGCAGCAAATTATAGCTTCTGAGAAAATTATATTGTATAAAAATGGTGAATACGGTGATATGATCGCACACATCACTCATACGATGGTTTAGACGAAAGACTGACAGCTACCGTCTTTCTCTGAAAATAAGACATCCTCCGAAAATAAGCCCTATCGTGATTTTCGGAACTTTTTGTAAAATAAGACATTCCCCGAAAATAATCTCTAGTTAAAATAATGTGACAAAAAGAATTCGTTAAAAAATGCTATTGATTTATTAAGTAATAATATGTTTAGCTTTCCTAATACTCGTATTTCAAAGAAATGTTTGAAACAAAATATTCCGAGAAATTAATTGTTTACCTCTACAGTTCGTTTCAAATTAATTCTTGGAATTTATCTTAAAAATACAACATAAGGCAGCAGTCTACATTGAGCGACAGTGCAGGTTACACAACGTTCATTCATTTCAGTCTTGTAAGTGTGATTATTTCCGCATACGTAATTTTATTTAAAAATAAAGTGAAGTAATACAGTACAAAACGAAAGAGCTATTCCGTCGAGTACAAAAAGGGAATCGTGGAAGACTCCAGGAGTGTAAATCTTGTAGCATTCTCTAAAGAGAAGATGCTGGATCTCCGTATGGTTCGTAAATGGCGTGCAGACTACGATTACCTGTGCCAACTGGCGGACCAAGGAAATGAGAAAAAACGCAGAGTTGGATCAGTTTGGCAGCCGTTATTTTCTGAGTTGGAAGATTGCATCTGGGAATGGATTGCAGGCAGGAGAGCAATGGCTTTGGTTGAGCGCAGGGCTGATATTCAAAAATTTGCCCTTGAAACAGCAATTGAATTTGATATATTATAGAAGAATTTAAAGCATCGTCACACTGGTTGGACAACTTCCTTAAACGATATGAACTGTCTCTAAGGAGATCAACAACATTGTTTAAGCTGGAAGACAATGAAGTTGTTAAGCGTGCACTTGCGTTTAAACTTTTTGTTGATGGCATCGATTTTTCGAAATACCAACTCTCCAACATGATTGCTATGGATGAGACCGCGGTATTCCTAGGCCATGGAGCTCAAACGACAGTTCACCACAAGACTTCTTCGTAAATTTATGTTCCTTCTACCGGTTACGATAGTGCGCGTGTTACCTGTATTTTGGCGATTCGTCTAGATGGCAAGAAAGTATCGCCATTTTTAATCACTAAAGGTAAAAAAGACCAGATTCAACGTGTTTCAAGAATTTATGTCATTAAAAGGGAAAAAGCCTGGTGCACCCAAGCAGTTATAAGAAAGTGGGTTGATTTTATGCTGCCACCACTGTTGAGGGGTCAGAATAGAGGTTTACTAGTTTGGGATTCAGCCAGTACTCACCGCGCTAAAGACATGAAAAACTTTCTTGCTGAGAGGAAGATTGATCAAATAATGATTCCGGCAGGAATGACTGGTTACCTCCAGACACTTGACATTGCAATAAACAAGCCATTCATGGATCATTTGCAGTTGGAAATCAACGAATATATTGAAAACGGAATGGTGAGAAATCATCGAGCTAATTTTGTAAAACCAGGTTTACAAGAAGTCGTAAAATTCATGGGACAAAATAACTGATAGTGATGTTTCCAATGCGCTACGAACAGGCTCCTTAGACAAGAAGTAATCATTTAACGATAGCTATATCGCAAGACATGAGAGATTCGGACCAATGATTCAACAGGAAATGGATTTGGAAGAAAATCAGAATATAATTCAGAATTTTATGTATGACGATGTTCCAGAAGAAGATGACATGACTGTAATTGAATAAATTAAAATTTCTGTATTGTGTAAAATAAATATTAAATAAAAATGTATAAATATAATTTTATTTTTGCCCTTCCCCGAAAATAAGCCCTAGCGCGCATTTTGGACCAAAAAAGAAAGTAAGACAGTGTCTTATTTTCGGAAAAAGACGGTATTGGTAAGAACATTTAAGATCAGCATGTAGCTGCACTTTTGTTAGTTTCAATTCCCGAATCATACAATAATCTTAAAACTGCCATCGAAGCTAGAGAAGAAACTCTTACAACTACGGATCTTGTAAAAAAGAAACTGACTGATGAATACAACAGAAGACTAGTACAACAAACTGGTCGAAGTTCTAATTCTTCAACGGCGTGTAAATCTTCAATAAATGCAAGAAATTATAATAATAGTAGACAAAAGAAATTTTGTAACTTTTGTAAACGCAGTAGTCATACTCGTGAGCTTTATTTTAAAGTGCAGAAGAAAAACAACAGTTATTGTCCTGACAACTCAAAATCAGAAACTCGCCAAACATGTCTAAAAATCGAACCGACGCTGTATGAGAGCAGACACTTCTCCTGAAAGAAGCTGTGAATCCAGCGACAGATCTCAGTCGGCGTCAGTCCAAAGTGCTGTTTACGAAAAGGGTTTAATAATTACTCCACAAAATTGCTCAGAACGAAATATAAATTAAAAAATTTTGTACGTCGGTTCCGGCGCGAGCACTCATTTAATAGGAGATAACAGTTTGTTTACAGAGCTGATATATGGGGATTCTCAAGCAAAAATCATTTTAGCAGATGGAAAAATTTTATATTCGCAGGGCAGAGGATTTGTTCACTCTAATTTGGAAGATGACTGTGGATTGCAGAAAATTTGATTGATTAATGTTTATTACGTTCCTGATTTAAAGAGCAACTTGGTTTCCGTTAAGCAAATTGCTAGTAAGGGATATTCTGTTACTTTCGAAAAAGAAAATTGTTACGTCAAAAAGGATAGCCAAATAATTATGCGCGCATATTTTGACGATAATACTTTATATAAAATTGTTTTAATCAAAAATCCAGAAAGCGCTAATTTTGCAGTTGGACGTAAAAATAAAAGCTGTATACAAATATGGCATTCAAGGTTAGGTCATCGGAGTTATGGTGCAATCAGTAAGAGAAAATCTTGCAGAAGGAATAAAATCAGATAATTGCACTCACAATGATAGGTGTTCAGAATGCATAAAGGATAAAATGCAGCAAATTCCTTATCCAAAAGCTGCTAGCGTTCTCGTAAGAAAACCACTGGAACTTGTACATAGTGACATTTGCGGGCCTATGCCTACTCCAAGTATTGGTGGAAAACTTTATTTCGTAACCTTTATTGATGACTTTACTAGGTACACTGTCATCTATTTGCTCGATAAAAATAAAGTTCTTAGTAAATTAAAAGGCTTTGTCGGTATAACAAGAAATAAATTTGGAAGAACCATGCAGACTCTTCGAACCGATAACGGTGGTGAATATACCAGCAAGGAAATGGAGGAATTTCTGTCGAATAACGGCATCAAACATGAACTAACTGTTCCCTTTTCACATTCTCAAAACGGTGTGAGCGAAAGAAAAAACAGAAGCCTTATTGAGATGACGAGGTGTTTGCCGACTTTCAAACAAATTCTGAGATGAAGCTATCAAAACAGCAAATTACATCCAGAACTGCCTTCCAACCAGAGCTTGTGCTAAGAACCCCTTGAATTAGGGAGCAGAAGAAAACCTAATCTAGCCCATACGAAACAATTCGGTTGCACAGCCTATGCATATGTACATAAGGAAAACCGTAAAAAGTTAGACGATTTTTTGTCGGTTACGATCAACGATCAAAGGGGTACAGAATCTACACGGGTGAAAACCCTATAATTATCAGAAGAGGCGTAAAATTTATCGAAGAATTATCAGCAACTGCAAATATTGAAATTTCTCTTCATCCGAAGGTTGAAGACGTTGAAAACGACGAAAAAATTGAAGAAAAACACAAAATTGTATTCGAAGAAGAGCCAAAACGATCAGAAAGAAAACGAAAGGGAAATTACCAGAACGTTTAGGATTCTTAACAAACACAATCAAAACTATACCTGAGAATTTTAAAGACTTAGATAAATTGAATTCCAATGAAAAGGAAAAGTGGTTGCTCGCAGTTGACGAAGAAATCAATTCCTTATCCCGAAATAAAGCTTAGAAACTAGTTGAGCTTCCAGTAGGAAAGAAATTTATTGTATGTCAATGAATTTTGAATATGAAAGAAAATGAAGATGTAACAGTCATTCGTTACAAAGCGCGATTAGTCGCGAAAAGTTATAGTCAAAAATTCGGAACTGACTACGATCATACCTTTGCACCAGTAGTTCGACATACAACTACCAGAACCTTTCTTCCTGTCGCAGCATATGGTAAAATGCACGTGAGGCATGTAGACGTCACTACATTTCTACATGGAAATTTAGGAGAAGAAATATACATGAAACAGCCGGAAGGCACAGTTCAACCAAAACAAGAAAAAAAAATTTGTAAACTTGAAAAAGCTCTTTGTGGTTTAAAGCAAGCTGCTAGAGCATAGAATAAAGGAGTCGAAGAAGTATTAAAGAGCAGTAACTTTTCGCAGAGTACTGCAGACCCATGCTTGTTTCTAAAGAAAAATGGAAATGATTATGATTACTGTCTACGTCGATGATATCCTAATTGCATGCAAAAGCGAAGAAAAAATCAAAAGGCTAATCAAATCTCTCAACGAATTCTTCGAAGCAAAAGACTTAGGAGAATTCAGAAACTACTGAAGAATCAACATCAAAAGAGATGAAACGAAATTCCTATTGAATCAAAAATAGAAAAGTTGAAGAAGATATTTTGTCCAGATATCCTTAGACCATCTTACACACCGATGGATATTTCTTGTCCAAAAGTAGAGGACGCCTCTTCACCAGTGGACAATATCAAGACAGGCAAGCCATTGAATCTTTACTATTCATAGCCACTGTAACTAGACTGGACATTACCCTAGCAGTGAATCTACTAAGCAGGAAAAATGAATCTCAAAATGAGAAGGACTGGAAAGCAGTTATAAGAGTAATTTAATACCTGAACTCTACAAAGGACATTTTCCTGAAAATTGACTCTGTAGCCCACCAACACTTTCCTGTTATACGGATGCTGACTGTGCATCTGATTTAACCACTAGACGATCAACCGGTGGAAATTTATTTTTCTTAGGAAACAACTCAATATTTTGGTCCACAAAGAGACAAAATAGTGTTTGCTTATCATCTACTGAATCCGAGCTTATTTCTGTAGCTACTGCTGCTCAAGAGCTCAAATGGATATTAGATCTCCTTAAAGATTTTGGTCTACCTCAAAAACTACCCATTAAAATATTTGAGGACAATAAGTCAATAATAACTCTTATAAAACAGGGGAAAACCAATACCGGACTAAAGCATATTAATGTTAATATATTTCTTTTTATGAGAAATGGAAGAGAATAAAATAATCGATATAAAATACTGCAATACAAATTCCATGATTGCAGATATTTTCACTAAGCCATTGCCCAAATCAAAATTTCTGAAATTAAGAAGTGAGCTAAATCTGATTTTCAACATTTCTTATGCGTGATTAAAGGGGAAATTGTTGTAAATTTATCAGGAATTTCAGAAGAAAAAAAATAAAATGTTTTTTCCAACTCACTTCTGGTAACCCTAGAAATGCCAAGGCGCGTGCACCCCATTCACGCCCAATTATTATATCCCATGATCCTTTTGTTCTTTTTTATTATTAAGCTTTCGTGTGTGCTTGTATGCAACTTTAATCTATCTGTCGGTTTATATTATTTAGTTACAGCTTTCTGTTTAAATACGCATCCTGTTATTAATGGATATATCCCTCAATAAATTCTGTTTTGGAGACTTAACAGCGCTGCTGGATACATGAAAGGTAAGCTACCTTTGCTATCGTGCCTTCAATAAATCGATGTTCCTAATATTCAAAACTCAAATAATGTACAAAATATTAACACAACACTCTTTTTATTCTTTGTACCATTAATAATTACAACGTTTTCATTTTAAAACATCTAACTACGAATATAAAGACAATTCTCTTTAAATTCGAAACATTAGAATACTCTTTTCAGTTTGCAGACTCAGAATTAAAAAGTTACAAACGTTAAACACGTGGAGTTATACTCACAACAATACGCGTGTATAAATTTAACAGTAAGTTTTCTACATCCTTCCACCTTGAGTTGGGAGGCTTCACAGCTCAACAGTTACACATTACAAATCAAGTCTTTCTGGTACTTTGATACCTCTTCATTTCAAGTTGTTACAGTTCGTGCAGTGGTTTCTTCAGGGTCTGCTACTCATGCCTAGGATACTTCAGCATGAGAAACTTGTTTTCTTTGCATTTTAGTTTGAACATTCTTAGCCATTTCACAAGTAATCGCTAAGTAATTATTATGTGCAGTACTTGCAACTACAGGAACAGTAGATGAAGCAAAATG
This sequence comes from Stegodyphus mimosarum, assembly GCA_000611955.2. Lineage (NCBI taxonomy): Eukaryota > Metazoa > Arthropoda > Arachnida > Araneae > Eresidae > Stegodyphus > Stegodyphus mimosarum. The sequence goes on from KK114480.1 coordinate 243,045, forward strand.
TTGACTTTTTAATTAATTAGATCGTTTAATTGATTCTCTAAAACTCTCCTTTTGTCACTCTGATACATCGATTGCTTCTTCAATATCTTCCTCCTTCTCTTGGGATGTAAACAAAAGGTCTCTAAATTCATATTCGCACGTCACCATTAATTTTGCTTTCTCTTCAACAACTTTGTCGAAATTTTATCTTCGACAGGTAACTCAGTTTCATTTCTATGAAAGTCATTATAAGCACTCATAAATAGCTTTCTATACTGTTTGGAGTAAGTTTTTATTTTTCCATCACAAAAATATAATTAGCTCAATAATTATAACTCACTCATATCGCAGTAGTTGTCTCGTCACGAAAGCCAGATGTCGGATACCGATTTCAAAACTCATCTATAAATTGATGTTCCTAATACTCAAATAATGTACGGAGTATTAACACAACACTCTTTTTATTCTTTGTAACATCATTAATTACAACGTTTATATTTTAAAACATCTAAGAATATGAAGACAGATTTCTTTAAATTCAAAACATTAGAATACTGTTTTCACTTGCCAGGCTCAGAATTACAAAGTTGCAAACGTTAAACACGTGGAGTTATACTGACAACAATACACGTGTATAAATTTAACACTCAGTTTTCTACACTCAGCATCTCCTCTATATCATCTCTTCTCAATGATTTTTTCTTTATCCTTATCGTAACGACAAGGTTTAGAGGTTTAGTTCTTACTGGGCCCGAAGTACCCATATCTATATCATGATTAATAATATTAGTGTACTCTGGATTATCATAAAAAATGTTTGAAAAATGACTAACCATGGTTTCAGTCTTCTGTCTTTCTTCTGGTCTCGAATGTTCCATGGACAGCTGCTGTGCCTAGACTCTTCGTTCTTCTACTTTAATTCATCTGTAATTGTAAAACAGAATCACAAAAATTAAGATGAGCTCCTGCCGCTTTAAGAAGTCTACCCCTAAGATTACGGCGGCTTGCAGGTTTCGCATAACAAAGCAAACCAACTTCAGGATTTCATCTTTTACGTGTACATGCAATAATGCTATGCCTATACATTTGCACTGCTTGCCCTTTGTGGTGATAACTTTCTCTCTGACTAATTTAAAGGTTAATATTTGCGGAATTATTTTCTAAAGAAAGTTTCCGAAATGAAACTGCACTGGGCTCCGGTATTAATGAGCGCTTCAGCAAAGATACTGTTACGTGCGTACGGTTTCGTTATATATTGAATGCACAAGTCGTAAAAAGTTAACAAAAATTTATTCTTTCCACAAGAAATAAATTTAAATGCTGAAATATTTCTTCACAGATATTCGCACAATATCACAATATCTCAAACGTTTAGCAAAAACTCAGTTCAACACAGATAAAATCATTCTATCTCACAGTGAAATCGCTACTATCAATAACAGCATTAAGTAAACAAACAGCAGTTCTCTTTTTACAGCTACAACTACAACAGCAACAACAACAACTGCTCAGATGAGTGTAGTCTAGTCTGGACAACTATTGCTGGGATATTGCCGATTATGGGCAACTTATCCAGCTCACTGTGGAATTGCATAGAGCCCCTGACGTGCAATTTCCTTAAATTAAATAAAACCAAATATGCGGTATGAAAGAGAGCCGTTTGCATCGCAAGGTTGCAATAAACCAAAGTCCTGCAATGTAGAACTGAGAGGAGATGTTTCAACTCGGCTTTTATAAGCTTTTTAATTATCAGTAGAACAATCACGATTTTTCTAGATTTTTCTGGATGGCAACAGTAATTACGAGATATTTATTTATTAAACATTAAATGCACGCGCTCTTTTATTTTTATTGTTATTTTTTTTCGATGTAGCTTTCTCTTCAAAAAGCGTCTGCGTTGCACGGGGAAATAAAAAGGTATTTTAATTACAATTCTAAATAAATAGCCAAATAAATGTGAAATTCGTAACATTGCTCCCTTCCCAAGGACTGCACGTCCGGCCAGTACAATTCTTGGACAGGAAGCCAAACTTACAACTAAGGCCTCAGTGCTATAATAATCATTACTTTATAATAACAAAATAAACTATAATTTCAATAAGTGACTTTCAGCAAATTAAAGTCTATCCAACACTCAATACAATTCGAATACTATCAAATACTAAGTACAAATACTATCAAATACAAATACTTATCAAATACGAAACAAATACAAATCAAATACTAAATACAAATAGGACCATGGTCTTATACTATTTACATTATTATTTACAACTATATACACTACGTACTATGGCCATAGTAATGAACTAACCTGTCCTAATGAACGACTTTAGGTTTAGAGTTCGATGGCATACGGATTCGAACCACGACGTAGTTCAGCCTGTTTAGGACTGTGTAAGAACCATCTCAACGTGACTGTAGTTTCGGATAAAGTCTAGTCCGTCGAGTCGGACTCCATAACCACACCTTGTCTCGTTCGTGGAAACGACGGCCAGTAGCTCTCATGCCGTAGCGGGTCTTCATCTTGTTCGTCGCCAAGCTAACTCGCTTTCGTGCAGAACGGTGCTTCA
>KK114481.1:0-36138 GCA_000611955.2 Stegodyphus mimosarum
AGAATTTAGGATCCACAGAGATAAGTTTTAATATTCCAAGTGACTGCATCAGGTGGGAAAATGTGTAGCGCCAGACCTGTGGCGGTATGATGCATTAAGACATATTGGATGAATCCTTTAAGTTGTCAGTTTTCAATTTCTTTATTAATAAAAAAATTCCTTTCTATAATGCCTGTCCATGTGATGAGATTAGAAGCATTTTTTATGCTTTTCCATGCTTGTGTCTAGTGAAAAGTAGCGAAAATAAAGGGAAATTAAACATGTTAAGAAAAAGAATCTAGTATCAGAAGTAAAACATTTAAATATTACGTTTTCATTGTTCTTCCAGATGTTCTTCAAAAAGTACGAAATTCATCGAAAACTTTCTATAAAATGCATCCATTATGTGCTAATACCATAGAGACATTTTTCTCTGGAATCTTCTAGAATCCTGGGTCTATAAATGTTGCCTTCAAATCCTTCTAAACTTTTGAAGCTGCAATGTCTAAAATCCTATAGAAAACTTACCCGTGCCAATTGTGTAACTGCAAAAAGCTAGGAATATTTTGAAAAAAAAAATCAGAGGGAACAATTGCAAAATTGATTTTATACAGAAAACTGATGCATATTCTGAAAATTCTGCGACAATTACATGGGAAAATCTCTTACCATGAAAACATTAAAAAGAAGGCATTTTTAATTCATTTCATAGCTATTTTGCTTTTGCTAAGAACTGTTTCGTAAATTGAACTTTATGGCATTGTACCTTGTTTATTTTATTCAAAATATTGTATAATAAGTAGCCAAAATGGAACTTTATAATATGAGAGCGAAAAATGAAAATTTTACATTTTAATGTTATTTTTTTAATTTAATTTCAATATATTACCATTATTTTAATGAAATTTATCAATGCTACAATGTTTTAAAAAAAATCATCGAAAAATTCCCAGATCACGAAATTAAAATTTTTTTATAGAAACTGATCTTAAAATCGCTAAAATGTTTGATAAGTTGCCAAATTTAGAACCGTTTAATAAAAGAATTCACATCCCCAAAAGCGAAAATTTGTTTAAGAACTCTTTATTAGAAAAATGAAATAATTTCAAAATGCTTATGTTTCACTTCTTGCTCAGAAACTCGAGTATCCTACTATTTATATTAGAAACAGGAACAAATTATAACCCATTCAAAAGACAAACAGATTTATCAGTGAATCGCCAAAAATATACCTTAAAAATGCTAATTCACACTCAAAATGGCAGTCGTAAAAACAGATAGACACTTCAAATGATTAAAATTAAGGACCTTCTGCCGATTTTGGCCGAAATTAAGGACTTTTAAGGACCAAAAATCGATTCCAAAAAACTTAAGGACTTTTAAGGACTCTTAAACGTATGAACCCTGATTACCTTTTATAAATATATGATTTCAAACAGCAGTAGCCGGGATTTCAAACAGCAGAACCTTTTATTATGGTTTCTGATATTAATGTACGAAGAGCTCGATTAATTACAAAAACATTTTGTATACATTCTTAATTACAGGAAATGACATTAACAACTAATTTTTCTACCACCATGAATTTTCCATCAGATTGAATGGGCAGTATAAAATGATTTATCACAATGTCCGAGTTGATCTAAAAGAAAGAACATATCCTCATGTGACAATAAATGTACACTTTGCTGGCAAACAGTAAGAAAAATATACTTGTTTGGATTTGGTATCAAGTCTATTTAGTGAACAGGATATTCCACCTGAACTATTGTTTACAATAAAACTGGTACAAACATTGTAATAGGAATCTAGATATATTTTTAAAAACATTATTCCTTCTAAACTTTAAAGCCAATAAATTTACGAATTTGAAGTGTAATCAGTAGCCGCTGTTAAACTGGGTAATCGATTTCTACTCCTTTGCATCTTAGCAGTTAACATAATACTGATTAAGAGCAACATAAAATTTGGCTCAGAATACATGTTAAAAACCTAAAGAGAAAAAAAGGCAAAATAAAATCTAGAAGTCTAAGAAAAATCCTCGAAAAATAATTAAATGAATAAGCTGCATATTAAGATTGTACAGGAATTGTTTTTGAATGAGTCTACAGTCAAAACTTTCTTCAGACATTGTGTGGAAACCAGTTACACAGCACCTAGATTACAAATGGTAGATTGCCAACAGCCATTGCTAGAGAAAATCAAATTACACAGGAAAGAGTAATGATAACACATATACTCAACCGGCACACATTTCACTGATAATCTGTATATGCCCACAGATATCAGGATGAAACACTGCACACTTGTATTAGATGTTTCAGCAAACATTTCAGGACATGTTGATCTGATTTTATTTCCATTGATGATAATGTGCATCCCATGCTCAGCAAACCTCATCTATGGATCTATTGAAATCGAAGGCATTCAGCAAACAAACTGTCCAGTACTGAATCTCACATACAACTTATGAGCTCTTCTTGGAAAAGGACTGCACATCAAAATTTTCCTCTTAGACATTTCAATGGCCTCTCATTGCCAGAGAAGTGTTTACTTTTACACCCCCAAATTATAATTAACTGCCCTAGTGACAGCATTAAATAACATTGTGATAAGCATGCACTAATTTTAGATAATCACATTTCCTGGGCCAGAAGTCTGCATCTGTTTCTGATATGCTCACTTTTCCTGAAATTGTGTTATAATATAATTCTTCAATTTTTTTAAATGACATAGTTTTGCACCATAAGAATAAATATGCAATTATTCAGTCTTTGTTTGTGTATTATGATGCTCTGCATCAAAACCAATAAATTTACTTAATTTCATTTAACAGTTTTTGAGCAATCTGTGTGTTTTGTGTATGTAAAGGTAATTTTGATAACAGTCTATTACACCTTTTGCAGTCTGAGGTCTAAACTGGCTATTAAAAAATCATTTTTAGGAGTTAGTACAGAGAAGTTGTTCAGTGAATAGTACTAACAATCTGTATGAGTATACAGTTTTCATGAATTCATGCACACAGCCACTGCACATTTTTATGTTAAGGCTATTCAGCTTAAAGACCGATACTTCAGAAATTGTTTTATTGGTACAATTCAAGTAGTTACACATTGATATTCTTTCCAATTTTCTTCCCTACAAATTAATTTTATGCCACCTTTCATAATTTTAACAATCTCGCGTATTAGTACAATCACCTTGATGCAATTTGGTGACTTTTTAGAGAAGAAAAAGAATGACGACTCATAATTAAAACATATTACATATCTACATATGATAACATACGTCTTTTAATCTTTATGTTCTTATTAGATATTTAAGTGGGGAAAATCAATCAATACACCTGCATAACAAGCAGGGTTTTTTTTTTACTTTGTTTCAATTGGAATTTCATAACTTAACAGCAGATTCAAAGCAATTGCCCTTTCAACAGTACTGTGGCAAAATTGTATTCTTGGAGAAATTTTTCCACAGTTTCATTCATTGCTGGCAAATTTCATATATTAAAATTGAGTTTAAAGCAAGAAATATCATGATTTATCTTTAAAAGCTGTTGAAAATTAGAAGTAAAAAAAAATAAAAACGGCAAAGTTGCTTGACTGGAAGAATTGTTATGCAGTTGGTTGCTTGAGGTTCCCATTTTCTTAAAATCTGGCAACCTTTACTGAGGTGGTTGGGTTAATATATCTCATTTTATCTATACGATACAAATTAAATGGCAATAATCCTTCCAAAACTATATTACAGCCAAGTAATTTAATAAGAATAAAAAATATCAATTTATATAAATTGTGGATTAAAAAAAAGCCCATAAAAGTCAGATTCAAAGAAATAAATATTTACTTAGCCTTATGAACAACCACAACAAGTTTATTTCTTGGAATGCTGTATCTTATTGTCAGTTGAATTTTTGTAATCCCTGAATTACTCCGAGTACTTCTGTTACTTTTAATGCTGTCTCCACTAATGCTAAAAAGAAACAAAGAACATCCTTCAGTATACTGTTCGCCTAGCCAGGAGTTTCAAACCATAAGACACACTGAAAACTCAAAAAAAAAAAAAAAAAAAAAAAAAAAAAAAAAAAAAAAAAAAAAAACATACATACATGTATTGTGTGTGTATACATTTGTGTGTGTTACATTCATTTTCTGTCATTATGTGTGCATAAAAATATTGATTTTTGATGCTTAATGACAACACACACAGAGACATATATAGACATAAGTATTTTTTTTCTCATGGTAGATGACATAGCTACATAATTATGGATTGAAAAACATAATTCATAAAGACAGTTATAGCCATCATTGTCGCTTGAACATACTTTTATTCGTTTATAAAATTTTTGATAGAAACAAAGATAAATTGAAACAGTTTGTGTGCTTGTTCTTGGTCAATTATATCCACTTTTTTTAAACATTTTTACAATGATAAATTTGAAGAAAAGTAAGTGGCAACACATTAAAACAGAAAGCATGAGAAACTATAATTTTCAGACGAAGGCTTGATAAAATTTTACCTCAACCTTTTTTTTATTAGTTATATTTAGGTTAAGTTATATAAATATGTCAAAGCTCATGACAGCTATCTGTAAAACTGGCTCATAATCAAATTACACATTTGGAAAAGCATGACACCCAACCATGCAACAATGTAATTCACCTGGGCCCAAATCCACATTAAACTACCAGGATACGGCAATATTAACCACTCAGCTACTGGTGGGACCAGCTAAACTTTAGATATACTTAGATTAGACACTTTGCAAATTTTATTATGACTGGCTGAAGCATATGTAAGTATCATTAGTATTATCCAAGAACCATGCGAGAAAGGTTAATGTCTAAATGAAACAATTTGGAGAGATTTATTATAAGCAGACACTATTTTTAGGATGGAAATTGAGGGGGAAGAAGAGTTAAAGGGAAACAGAGAGAGATTTATATATTGTTAGGAATTTTGTTACATATATAGATAATTTTAGTGAAATTGTATTTTTCTGTATAATGAATGTAACACGAAAATCTAGAGGTAGGATGCTCTGCTGGGGAAAAATAAGAATACAGGTGTAAGTCTACTTAACATTGAGTAAATGGCTATCTCACTAATTTGGCGAAATACCACCACGATGGCAACGGTTTTGGGGACCAACTTTTGTCGTCAGTGGGTAATCGCCAAAGGTCGCCAAATGCGATATTTTGGTCTAGTGCCTGTATGTGTATTGTAATGTAATAAATACCCCTGTAATGGTTATTGTAATTGAATAAATGTAATTGGCCACTATATTAGCTGTAACTGTATCTAGCCCTCATATGCCTTCCAGTAATTTCGAGAAGCAGAAAGCATTACAAATAACTCGGCAGTATGGTGAAAACTATATGAGGGAGAAGATAGCATCTGCCCTCAGCAGTGGTTGTTAGTTGTTAGGTCAGTGTGAGTTCAGAATGCTCAGATATCTCTAGGCTTTGCTCTTTAGATGTGGTTTGCATTGTGTTGTGTTTTCTTAGTAGTTTGAAATGTAACTACTGGTTGTACTCTGTGATACTGTGAACCCCTGTGTGAGTATTTCTGTGGAAAGTTTCAGAACTCTGAAATGTTTCTTTTGATAAAATAAATTTTATCAACCTATCATTGGACCTATGCAATATACTTAGTAATTTCAGGTATATAATTGGATATATTTAAAAAATATATTTATATATTATTTGTGTGTGCATATAGTATATATACTATTATTAACATATTTGCTTGTGCATTCCCCACCCACTAAGTTTTCAGTACAAGAATGAAATTTTTTTAAATATTCATATCCTTTTCCCCTTCCTAAAGTCATTTAAGAAAGTAAGCTCCTTTAAAATTATATGCCATAATTTTTAGCTCACCTAAAACAACCACTTACTGGCTGTTTTCTTTTGCACAAGTTTACTAGAACTGGAAATATCCAGACTTTTCATTGATATGATTTGATTGTCAATTTGGGATTCACGGGCTCTGGTTGACAAATAAATAATACTGAAGAGCTTTAAGAAAATGGAGATATCTTTTCCTCTTGATGGTTCTGACAATCAGAACAGGATTAAACATTAAGCAAAATAAGAATGTGCGCAGGTCATCAAGGAAAAGGGGCACTTCAAATAAGATCCTTAAAGGAACTCGAGAAAGGTGGCACCGCAAAAATTTCTCATTGTCAATTTTACCATAGAATATACAGGTGCACATAAACCAAAATTGGGGGGGAAGGGAACCTCCAAAGTCTTAAGTGCTGAGGGCCTCCCTCAAGATTATTGCACGTGGAAAGACAGATCAAATGGTGACAGAAACAGTGAATTACAAGCTGTAGCAGATGACAGACACATTAAGCACTTCCAGCAGCATTCCATGATTTGAGACATACACAGTAACAGTGAATATAAGAGCAGGTGGTATTCAAGATACAGGGTAGTAGAAATACAGCTATCTTATAGATATTGCAATGTTAATATTACTATACATTCTTACTGAAATGTAGGCTTCTTTTAAATAAATAATTATATAATATATATATAATCTTGCCGCTTAGACAGTATAGTGGTTAGAGGAGCCTGATTGCGATATCAAAGGGCCCGTGTGCAAATCCCGGAAAAGGCGTGGATGCAAAATTGTCTGTCCCTTCATAGGAGGTAACAGTGGCTGCCTATTAGGTGCCTCCACAGTAAAATGGCCGCCACTTCTGGGCTTAGTAGTGGCCAATGCAGTTATAGGCAAGTGCTCATCATTGGGAAAAATATATATATATATATATAATCTTTTAAATAAATACTCTTTTCATTAAATAATACTCTTTTCAATAATATTAAATAATCTTTTAAATAAATAATAATTCTAGTTTTTGGTAGTTTATCTACAAATACTTTTAATTTGCTATGTTCTTAATGTAAAACTGCATCTTTCAGAAATTAAATTATTCACATCATTTTCTCCTCCAGTACAAAAAATTAGTAAGGAAAGGGGAAATATGCAAATAACTTCGGTATAGGTTACATATATCTCTCTTCAGATTGTTTGATGTATTTTAGTTTTCAGCTAATTGTCCTGAGAAATGGGACATCTTCTATATTTCTTATTTTATGTTATTACAAAAATATATTATTTAGAAAGTAAGTATAAGAAAAAATATGTCAATTCATATATATTTTATCTTTACATGAGCATTTTCAGTGATTCAACACTAATGACTTATTCAGCTGCAGTTAATAACCATATACAACAAACAGAAAAAGAGACTAATGAACTTTCTAGAAAATTTTATCAGCCTCTCTTTCTATCTGCAGTATTTGTCTTTCATTTAGCTGCAGTTGAAGAAAGCAGTACGATTGAATCATTAAAAGCACTCCTACTTACAGTTTAGGCCAATCAACATTTTTCTTAAACTCAGTTTTACTTGGTTTGTAATTCTTTCCCATTATTTAGAAAGTTTTGATATTTTAATCTTCCAGTTTTTAAACTTTCATCAAAAATTAATTTTAATTTTTATGAACAATGAATTGCAGAAATCTTTTAATTAAATAAACACAATACCTCATTAAATTAAAAATATACCTTGGTGGAGAGGACGTTTTCTTCCTTACAGGTGAGGGTGTTTTAATTGGAGATGATTTTAATGATGGTGAGTCAGGAGGAGAAGTTTTCACAGGTGAAGAAGATGGTGGTGAAGTATCTCTTTTTTCACTTCTGAATTCTGCACTGTCAGCAGCAGCAACCATGGAAGTTTGAATCATATCCTGAATAGTTGGGGTAGCTGGACTTAAAGGGCGAGCACTAGGAGAAACATCTGGCATATTTTCAGCATCTTCAACAATTTTACTTTCCTTTTCCTCAGGTGAATTTTCTTTTTCTGATTTATCTTTCTTTGTAAAATCTATCTTACCAGAAGTTGGTACTAAAATCTTTAGAAATAAATAATAAATAAAATAGAACATACTTAGTAAAATTAAATTTAAATAGAATATACTTAGTAAAGATTAATTTAACAGAACTTTAAACACTATACAATTCGTCTAAGATTTTAGTGATGAGTAAAATTCATCAAGGAATACAGACTGTTTCTTTTACATTCTTGTAATTTAACAGAAAGCTTATTTTTATACATTTTACCAATGTACAGCTAGTTTTTTTTTTTTTTTAACTATAGAAGGTCTGACAAAAAAAATGTATCTGACCTTAGACTACGTTAGACCTTGGAAAAAAGAGAGATTTGCTAGTTTGCACACACATATCAAAATGCAGATCCAATTAAAATAAGCCCTGTTTTTTTGATAGTCTTCTCAAAGAAGTTTTTCCACTGCAGAAAACATTTAGTACCTTAGTACGACTTCTATAAAATGCTCTGTCTACATTAGTTTTAAATGTGTTGTGCCCTTTTAATCTTTTCAGTGCCATCTTCAACATGGAAAATATCCAAAAGTTACATGCAGCCATACCTGAAGAACAGGGAAACTGGAGATCATGGATAAAAGCACTATCTTAATGGATCACCTAGTCCTCACTTTCCTAAAACTGAGGTCTCTAACTTAATAGGAACTTATAGGTAATGGATAAAGGTCAGGTGACTTTTTTACTAACATTTTGCCTTAAGGACCACACTTAGAAAGAACTAAGCTTTGGGTGGTTTAAAAAAAAATAAAGTTACCTTCATTACAGCTATACCTGCTTTGGTTATCAAGATCAGGGTTCCATTAAGATGACTCTACCTTTACTTGAAGGTTATAACCACATACCATGTAAACAGAAGATAAATGACAGTCTCAAAATGAATTTTGCCATCACACAGGAAATTCGAAAATTAACAAGTTAAAACTGAGTACAGCATATGAAATGGCATTCTCAATTTACTCACAATCTAATTATTATTTGACAATCTTCTATCACCAACCATTGTATTTTTTTGACTGTTTCAAGATTTCTCCTAGTTGCAACTGCATGTTCATCACTTTCACCTGATGTTTCATCATCTACAAAACATCAGATGAAAGTGATGTTACCTGATGTTTCATGATGTTAGTCATGCTACCACTACCAAACATCATCACCATTCTTTGATATATGTTGTACCCATAGTTTCATTAAAAAAAGCTCATTATATATAATCTCAGCTGTGTCGGAATTATGTATCATTAAGTTTTTGATCAAACTAAATATAGGGTCTCAACACAGCTAAGATTCACTTCATAGTATTGTGCTTCCACAACGGAGCTAAGAATCAAATTCATAATATTTAATCACTTGTATATATTAATATGTTTATAAAATGTGTAACCATATTAACAAATATATATTTATATTTTGAATACTTTGGATGATTATGCCTTTATTTCATAAGTAATTTATTCCATAACTGCATTACTCTATAATAAGTCTGTTGACCAAATTGCCAGTAAATTATTTCAAATATGCCAGCAAGTTAGCACCCTTACTATCATCAGACTTATACAAAACAAAAATTAAAATTAACAACTTTTATTTATCTTACAAAATATCTGTACCTTAAAAAGAAAATAAAGGTTACTTTCTGAAACTAAATTCGCAACAATCAGACAATCTGCATTTCTTTTTAACCAATGTACAATTATCAAAAGCTATAAACTTTAATACAAGTCACTTGGCTTTGATGTTTATTTAAAACTTTAATTTTCTGTAATTTAAATTTCCATAAAACTTAAATTAAAAAAATTAAGCAAATTCTTCAAAAGTTTCTATGCCTGGTAAGAAACGGATTCAGTACTCAATAAGAAGGGTAATTAAAACGTATAACTAAATACATAAGTTTCCTTTTAATATATGAGTTAAGGGATAGTTACCAAATTATTACAATTCATTTCTTAAAGATTAAAGCAGTTTCAAAAGGACAATCTAAAAGAAAAAAAGATTACATTCGGACCAATAAAATTCACACTCATATCTGAAAGTGGACTGCAGAGAGTAAACAAAAATTTAAATGGCACCAAGATGAGCCTCGATGAGACATACGTAAAGATTTAGAGGGCATACTAAGCATCATTTGACGAAAATCAGAGCTGCCAATCATCTGTGTTACAAGACAGTATAGGACACACAGTTCACAGCCAGGATTTGAGCTTTCCATTAAATATATGGTAATGAAGAACTACTTCTATATTTTAACTCTTAATTAAAATTTACTCCTAAAGTCAGTTCTGCTACTCCTCAATGAAAGCATCAGAATGTGAAAGAACATTTTAATTTCATTACAGTTTAAACTCTCATAGTATGAATTACTCCATTTTAGGTGCATCAAGAAGATTTGCTCATTCTCTTAATTCTTAACACAAGGATCCTCCCCTTTTGTTAAATACAACATTTTAGGTGCATCAAGAAGATTTGCTCATTCTCTGAATTCTTAACACAAGGATCCTCCCCTTTTGTTAAATACAAAATCCATGATGTTAAGATGAAATGAAGAGGGCTACATGAGCAGAGGCTAACTATAACTGTTAAAACACAGTAATCATTGGTCATGGCTCTTTTTTGCTGCAGAAATTTAGCTTTCAATTTTTAACATATTTTCCTTCATTTTAGTCTAATATTCAAGCTATCATTATCTGAATAGTCATCAAATGAGTCTTGATTGTTAAACTGTCATTCCACCTAGAATATAAATGCAGAATACATGCACAACCAGGGGAGCAGTGTCATTTTGAAAGGAAGGAAAATGAGACTCAGGCACAAGAGTCTTTACTTTTCATGCACCAATCCTCTGTCTCAGAAGGCTACAGTTCCCCCCCCCTTTTTACAGCAGCATAAAAAAGCTGAGAATTATCACTGTGAACTAACTTCACAAAAACAATAAGTGTCACAACAAACAACAGACTAAAATGCAATTCTACTATAATATTGCTTAAAATGAGAAAGCAGAATGTTTCTCCAAAAAATAATAAGTACTAAATTAGAGGTATGAAAAGAATGATGATTTTTTTAAAACTGTGTTCAGATTTTTGTATAATCTCCATAAGCAAACTCAATTTTCAAATTAATTGGGAAAAATTTTTTAATTTAAGTACTACAATAGTTACAGGGTGGTTAAAGAAATGACTAACTCTGATAATTTGACATGTAAGCAATCAGACTTTTTAATTCCAAAACAGAACATAGAATGGTTGATGACTTACTTAATTACAATCAATTACTATTCGATGGTTTGCTTTGCTATTTTAAAAAAATATGAACACATCTTACAGAGAGGCAAACACTAAAATATAAATAACATTGAAACTATCATTCTATAAAGAAAGCCGATTTGTATACTTTAAAACGACAGGATTACATTTGGAAAATTAATTACATTCTAAAATTTCAAAACCAACCCTGAGTTGCAAAGTCATTAAAATTTTTGAATTTGGGCCGGCTCCAAGTAGTTGGAATGGCTCTTCTATTTGCATGCCCTTTTCCCTTAAAAGTCGGCATAGATGTATCCTTGTCATACCGATCGGCTTGTTGGACTTCGTATCTGTAACCTAAAACAAAGCATTTAGATGAAAACAAAAATAATTGTAGGATTATGCAATGCATAAACCTAAAACAAAGTGTTTATAAAATAATAGTAAGATTATGTGATGCATAACTTCCTAACACTGCAACTGCCTTTTACCTGAAGGTCTAAAACCTAGAAAGAAACTCCTCTTGCAGGATGAAAAAAATTAAACATGCTCATTTGGCAAGTGAAAACTTCATGCAAAATTTTTAAGAGTTTTACCATTTCCCAGTATATCCAGATTTTGATAAATCAATACCTGTGTCTAAAAGTTTCTGAAATTCTTCTTTTATATTATTTTTTTTTCAACACAGGATACTGTAGGAGGGAAGGATTCCTTACACAAAATTTCATTCCCTTTTACATAAACCACAGAAGTATATCAAAAAGTGTCACAGTAAGAATAACTGCCTTAATTACTCATCATGTTTCAACTCTACATTGTTTACAGGACTATAGCATTTCAACAGGACTTCCAACTGTGTTCTCTACAGGACTTCTAACAATGTTTCAGCTCTACATGCAAAATGGTGTCTTTCACACAGTAATAAGGTATACACCATTAGGAATATCTGAAATGACATCCAACTAATTAAATTTCAACCCAATTGGACATGTGTGGAATGTTACAAAAAGTGTGACACGGTGAAAATTGAAAAGGTCACTTTCCATTCCAAAAATTATAAGAAGCAAGATTGCTTGTTTTACATATAAGCATAATAGTTTGCAGAAAAATCGCGGATTTTATGGCACTTAAGTAGAAGCTGTGCTCCAAGCAAACAGAAGATCGAGAAAATACTAATTAGGTGGTAGTAATTCTATAATTTTGTTTTTTTACATACTACTTAATAGTTTAAGTTTTTTTAAGCATACTACTTAATGCTTTACTTTTTTGAGGGGATCAATTATTGGAAATCACAGAAAATGTTCTTTTAATCACCAAAAACTACTGGGATTAACTAACACAATGTCACACTTTGAGCATTATGAAATTTCATATACAACAAATAATATGAGAATTGGACTTTTTATTACATATATTCAAACTGATACTCTTTTACTAATACATAATGCAAAATTTTGCTTGCATAAAAATGAGCATTATAGTTGAAACATGGGTTATAAATTCCTTCACAAGCATGAAGTTCTTTGAAGCTGGAAAAAAACTGCAATTTTCTTGTTTACCTGGAATTTTCATGAATATAATGTAAGACTGACTTTACAATGGTTAATGGTCACGTACATAGACACAACACATTTTTCAAAATAGTATGCCTTTGAAAAAAAATTCGCAGCCTACTTCAACAGTGAGATCTTGAATTTCGGGGTTATGGAGAAGAAATCGAAACGCTTCCTCCCAAATAGGATCATTAGAATGAGGACGGATAGCACTAGACTCTTTGAAACCAGTCACAGTGAAATGAACTTTAGCACTTGGTTCTTCAGCTCCACGGTTAACATTCTGTAATAGATGAAAAAGTATTTTAATGACAGGAAATTAGCATATTTAATGGAATTTGATAATGCATTTTATAATTAATACCTTTCTTCGAGTATAAAAATCTAAATTCAGAGTTACCAAAGTACATGCACTTACAGGTAAATGCTTGGCACTATCCAAAAAGACAAGTAAAACTGCAGAATACATAGTATTTCTAGAATTAAAGTTACGAATTTCCTGCAATTGCTGAAAATGCAAAAATAAGGCTCTTTAGAGATCATAAAACAAACTTCAGTTATATTTCAAATATTGTTTAAATATGAATATATTTATTACTTGACTCAAGTCTTCAGGATTTTCACTTAATGTTAACCAAGTTGATTGAATATGTACAGAACCTGATTTTGTATCTTCAAGTTGAAGCCACTAAAATAAAATTTTTGATAAGAAACCAGAATTCAAATTGACAAATCAAAAAATTAAATTTCTACTCCTGTAATTTACATTTAACTTACTAATCAGTTGCACAATAACATATTTTTATGAACTAACTTTAAAAATTAATTTCCAATATAATTTGACTCTGGTTAAAACGCTTCGTGCATTTATATTAAATATTTTAGTGTTTAGTTTATTACTGCAAAGTACATGAGGAGTATCAATAAACTTGAGCAGAAAACTTTAATAAAAAATTTTACAAATAGCGGTATAAGAAAAGAGTGGTAAAAGAGGATTTCTTACTAAAGAGCTTAGTATTTATTAATGTAGACTATTGCTCAAAAGTATTAAACAAAGCCAAGTTTTCATTTCTTGCCAAAAGTTATAAAAAGTTGTATTATCATAAATGTTATGAAACATACATCATAAATATGTTTACTGATTTCATTTAAACAACAATATTATTTATGTTGAACTATCAATCTAAAATAGCACAAAAAAAAATCAACATTTTATGAATTCAACAAAACTGTGATGAAATTTAATTATTTTCTTTTCATTTTCTAGACAAAGTGCACAAAACATTGATATACTTTGAATTCCAAGCAAACATAAAAAAGAAAATAAATTTTAAAAATTAGGGGTTCCTTGAACAGACAGAATAAATTTATAGGTTCCCTCATTCAACAAAGTTTGAAGGCTACTTTATTGTCATAATGTATTTAATTTTTAACTATATAAAAATAAACAGTCAATGTTTCTGAATTTAAATAATGTTTCAAGATTTTCCAGAAAATTTACAGGAATTATTGGTAAGGGGAAAACTGCACATTTCAGAAAATCTATTGAAAACTAAGCACTTTATATTACAGCTTTTATGTGATCTTTATTTGCCATACCACTTCATTTTAATACCAAAAATTTAAAATTTCGATTAATATGTCTAGAATTTACAGTGACCAAAAAATTCATACTTTCTAACAAAATTTCATTATTTTTTATAAAGGTTTTGTGGCAGTAATTCTTACATTTAATTCATTTTTGTTGCTTTTTTCCAGAAGACATCTTAAATTCAGATAAAAGAATAATCACAGGTCATCCCCACAAAAAAAATTCTGAGACTATTTAATTGAAGAACTTTTTCTATTCTTATAAGCATATTTTTTTCACTCTTATTTAAATGCTATCAGTTTCTTTTTATTTAGTTTTGAAATTATTTTCAGATTATTAGCTTAACTTTTATGTCTTTTTCAAATTTTAATACTGTCCAGTGAATTACAAACACTAGCCAATGAATTAGAAACCCAAGATCAATATTTTACTAGACCACCTTTTTCATGGATAACTGCTCTGATTCGTTGGGGCATAAAGTCTACATGTTTCTGGAGTGCATATACGTCCAGAGAATACCATTCATTGGCCATGCAACTTTTTAGATCTTGCAAATTAGATGGAAGAGGAGAGTGCTAGCGGATGCATCTTTCCACCATATCCTACACATTTTCTATGGGATTAAGATCTGGGCTATGTGGTGGCCAGGGAAGGTGTTTGAAGTCAGACTGATGTTCAGCGAACCAATTTTGAACACTCCTGGCACAACGTATAGTTGCATTATCATCCATGACGTTTCTGTCACCATCAGAGCAAAAAAGCAGCTGTGCAGGGTGTACTTGATCTACCAGCATATCTAAGTATCTCATGGCTGCTTGTTTACCCTCGAGGAACACCAGGGCACTACTTTCATGCCAGCAGAACATGCCCCATATCATAATACTCCCCCCAAACCCTTTCACAGTGAAAGTTAGGCAAGATGGATTCATGGCTTCATGAGGTTCTCGCCAAATTTGATATTTTCCAGCATTGAAAAATAAGGTGTAGCATGATTCACCTGACCACATTACTCGTTTCCAATCCTCAAATGTCCAGTGTCTCCTTTCATGACACCACTGCAAACAAATTGTTACATATTGGGCAGAAATAAGTGGTTTTCTAACAGGCACCCAACTATGCATTCCTATCGTCTGCAATTCTCTGCGCATGGTTCGAGCTGAAATCTGTTAGGAAGAGTCTTGGTTCATGATCTGTGTCAGTTGAAGCACAGTACAGTCGCTGTTCTCCTGTCGGACACACTGCCGAACACGCTCTTCGAAAACTGTGCTCGAACCGCAATTGTCTTCTACAGAAGGACAATGGGTTCTTATTCCAAATTTTCAAAACGTTTGATATGGTTGCTTTTGAGAACCCAGTGAGATTTGCTGTCTTCGAAATCGAGGCCCCTGCTAAACGGGCACCAAGAATAAGCCTTTTTCAAACAGTAAAAGATCTGTTGTTTTTCCCATTTTACTTCACTCATCGTGAAAAGCACTCCTACACCTTACTTATACTACCTTTCTAACCACATGTAACCCATGTCATAAAACAAATTTGCGTACTTCATCCCTAGCAGGCATTCAAATGAAAATCTCAAAGGTTTCTAATTCATTGGCGAGTGTGTGTTTCGCTTGAAGCTTTTCTTCTGCTTCTTAAATAAGTAAATTATTTTGATGATTTTTATAATTACAGATTAATTTATTTATTATTATAAAGAATTAACAATCATTACAAAGCAAACTTAAATTCGAATGAACATTCAAACAGACAAAACAAAAATATTAAATCTTTTTAATCTTAAAAAAAAAAACTGAAAAGAAAAAAGTATTTATTGGATTAGCAAATCAGATATAAAATCACTCATTCCAATAATGAAACAGTGACACCCAAGTAAAATACAAAAGAAGCATTAAAGCATTCATTTTTTCATGTTTAAATGTGTTGATCCCGATAATGGGACAAACATCCAGACGTACAGACAGATAATGTAAACTGTAAAAAATGTTAATTTTTTTTTAATGAAGAAGGTTTTGAGATAATATTTTGAGCTATACTGCCTCTTTAATACACAATAACTGATATTTCTATATAGAATTTTGCATAAATTGCAAGTAATATGATGGTTTTTGTAATACGATTGCACATATGCATACTTATATTTTGGTCAAGGTTACATTTTCACATGGCATGCAACTTTATAATTTGGCTTTTTATAAACATAATATTCCAGAACTACATTGAATAACAAACATTATTATTCAGTATGGTTATTAAGTAAACAACATTAAAATCCATGATTTTGCAGATTCAAATTACAAGCTGGGAGGAAAAGCATTTGGAATTTTTTTTCTTTAATTTTTCTGGTAAAGCATCAGTGTCCTTTCTTTCATCCTCCCTTTCAGAAATATATGCTACATGCATGTAATGTAAAACTGATACATGTTTTTCTGCAATTAAAAAACTAATTGCTCATTAAAAATCTAAACTGAAAAATTTGCTTAATGCGTATAATATTATAAGCTGGCCAAAAACAAAAACACTAACAATAACAAAGAAATTTTGTGAGCTGCTCATGTAATTACAAAGTATACTAAATTCTTGCAATTTAATCGCAGAAGCTCTATTTTTTTTTAATTGAAGTATCTGAAAAGTCCTGCTTTCAAATGATCCTTCATACAAACATAGATGAAAAATTATCATCTAAAATAAATAAACTGCCTCTACTTTTTAGACCCAGATTCAATTTAAAAATTATTTTATTACTGGTTATATAACAATATTTAGCATACAAAGACAGACCATAGTTCATTATTTCACGTATTTTCTTGTAATTTAATATCAGGTCCAGACACCAGCAACAATCTTCCCACTTCTGTCTAAAGCGAAAATGAGACTTGGTCAGTATGACATTTTAGACAAGTTGAAAACACTTTTAGGCTCTGGTTGAAAGAAGTCCACATTTTACAAACATGGCCATTAATAAGCTTGAAAAGAGCTGTATACTACTCTCTGCCATCCTGATATGCAATTGAAACACCAGCATGGTCACTGTGTATCAGCAATCCGAAAAAGGTCCTTCCTTAGATCTATCCCATAAATTTTCTTAATGGTGAAGGTGTCTTGATAGTAAATGCTTAAGTTAGGTTATTTGATTATGGCAAAATACATAATGGTTTTTTTGCCTAAGGGATGGCTTCGCAGGGCTTTTTTTTTTTTTTTTTTAAGAAATCGACTCATGTTCACATTACATATGAGGAAAATAAAAAAAAATCATACAGTCAGCCTATTCATCTGGGACTGAAACCAGATCTAACTCTAAGTACTCAGCAGTCTTAGCCATTTGGCCACTGATGGGGATCTATAGCAAACTGACAAGATGGAAGTAATGTCTCTGCTATGCCTTTTTACCAATTTATAAATGATAACATTGTCACTGAAGTCCACAGAGTATGGAAGCCATTGAAAGTAAATATTGCAATAGGAAAATTTCTCAAGCTTATTTATGTGCTATGTCCTCTTTTGTCAATTTATGAGTGCTGACATTGTCTCTGAAGTTTAAATTGGATAAAATTTAGTGAAAATGATTATTACTGTGACTGGAAAATTTTTCAAGCACATTCATGATTTCTGATTTAGCTTTATCTCTTACATTTAATCAGGTGCTCAGGTAGTGATACAGCTCTCACTGTATGACGATATTGCAGGTTTTTAATTAATAACCTTCTGCAGTGTTCTTACTGAAAATATAAGATCTGATAGATCAACTGCATCTCTAAAGTTCAAAATGAAAATGGTAAATCTTATTTTGATTTATATGAAATGTTTTTATATTAGATTTTGAAAACTTCAGACACTAATTTTTCAATATAAATCACGTTAAGCATTAATTTCATAAAAAAAAAGGACATGAAAATACATAAGCAGGAGATAAAACTTCAAATAAATCATGGTTGAATTTTCTAAACTTTACACTAATTCCATTTTATTCTTCCAATTTCAGTCCATGTTCACATTTTAAGCTGAAAACTGTAAGTAAAAGGAAAATATAAATCAGGTTTCAAACATAAATCACAGGAATTTTCACAAAGCCATCCAAACTTACAGCACTAACATTCTTCTTCTTTACTAATTTGAAAATGTCAACTGACACTCTATAAGAAAATGAAAGAAGATGCTAAATATATAACATTAGAAAGGAAGCAGCATTATTACAATAAATTAAAGCATACTATTCATTTGAGCAAATTCTGAAAGCTAACAAATTTTATTCTTAAATTTTCTACATTTATTAAATACATTACACGGACCATTACAAAAAAACAGGCATTCTAAACCACAGAGAAAACATTTAAATACAATGTTTTGATTGTTTCCTGCTTATCATTAAATCCACAGCTCATAGTACCAAGAAAACATTAGTTACTGATATATTAAATCTCAAAATTTTTACATTTTAGTATACTATTAATGATGTCGCCTTTTACAAAAATACATAACTGAAAGTAAGAATAATCCCAATTTTATTTTTAAAATCCAAACACATACTAAAGAAATATATACAGGAAGGGTACAGTAATACAGTAATAATACACTCACATCCATAAATTAAGGATAATGCAAAATCAGGCAAAGGAAGAGTTAGAAGTAAAACAAATTTGACTTATTTGTAAAGCTTATTTATTAAACAAAACGTAAAGAGCAAAAAAAGATGCTATATGTTTGATATTATTAAAAAAATTAGCGATTTTTTCTCCCTGGAGCAAATTAAAAAAAAACTTATTTACAAAAAACCAATATTACATGGTTCGTATGATTGTTAATACATTGTATGTCTCCCAGATGATGCAATACAGCCCGTACAACGCCTAGGCATGCTGAGTATTAAATTATCGATCTGATCTTGGGGGATATTACACCACTCAAAAAGCAATGCTCACCGAAGTTCTGGTAGACATGTAGGAGGAGGTTAACGGACTGCAACTCATCGGCCAAGCATGTCCTACACGTGCTGTACTGGATTCAAGTCCGGTGAGAATGCTGGCCACTCCATATGGGTGATATCCTCCGACTGAAGGCATTCGCTTACGTTTGCATGGTGAGGACGGGCGTTGTCATCCATAAACACAAATTGTGCGCCCATGGCGCCCCGAAACAAACGTACATGTTGTTCCAGAATGACGCCCCGATAGATTTGGCTTGTCATGGTTCCCAATTTGAACATGCAGGTCAGTTCTGGAACCCAGAATAATTCCACCCCAAACAAGCACTCCTGCACCACCATAACGGTGTTATTCGATGATGTTTTCGTGGTGGTAACGAGTACCTGGAGCTCCCCATATGAATGTCCGGCGAGAATCAGACTGCAAGCTAAACCTGGACTCGTCGGAAAAGATCACACAAGCCCACTGTTGCGGTATCCACAATGCATGCTTACTCCAGGCTAACCGCAGGTGACAGTCAGTTGCAGTAAGTGGAACGCATCTGACAGGTCTACGAGAACATAGACCAATCTGCCCTAAGCGTCTGTACACGGTCTGCCTTGAAATGGTCGTACCAGTGGCTGAAGAGGGCTGACGAGACAGGTCTGAGGCTGTGATCCGCCTGTTTCTTTTGGCAGTAACTGCCAAATACCGGTCTTCATTCGGCATTGTCTGGAGCGACCTGTGCTGTAACGTCTACTCACATTACCATCATCTTGGAATTGTTGCCTAAGCCTGGAGATGACACTCTGGGCAATTCCAAGTTCGTCTGATACTTCCAGTTGGGTACGCCCACATTCCAGACGGCCGATAATTCTACCACGTAAGAAATCATCCAAATATGTCCTTTGTGTCATAACTATTCGGTTATTGCACTGAAATGCTTATAAAGCGCCTGCGAACAATTTTACTTCTTTGCCTGTATTCTTTATATATCACTCACTCTCTTACACTCTCGTCATTGTGACGCACCATCGGTGTCATCTAGTTACTTCCTGAAATTTGCATATGATTCTTGAAGATGTATGTAGTGATTTTACAGGTGATATATTTATTTTAGAGTTCGATTTCCGCCTGACTCCGAATTATCCTTAATTTATGGACATGAGTGTATGATTGATGCTTTAAAATTATATTAGTAAAGTACCAGAATTTTTTAAGCTGTGCCAATATCATGCATCATAAGTATTTTCCAGAATTAAAAGTACATTTAAATTAGTACATAGTAACTGAATTATTTCTATTAAAAGTTGCCATTTATAATAATTTATTTCTAATTCAAAGAGATATAGTTTGGAATTTATGTTTTAGCGTAGACACCTTTGTAGAAGTCGATATATTTTCACAATGTGCTAAACTCTGGCAACACTGTATGCCAGAGTTTTAATAAGCAGCGCATATGCATTCTTTCTTGTTGGATTCAAAGTTTCAAAAATTTTTATACAAAAATCATTATATTTTTTATTTCAAACTCAATTTTAAAATATGCATTTGTAGGTTTACACTACAATATAAGAATTTACTGTAAAATTTGTGCAACAAGACAGTATTTTGCTGCAAAATTCCTAGAGGATTCATAAAGTGACCAGAGTGGAATTTTCACTAGAAGAAAAAAATTTCGCTAGTCAGTTTGTTCATTAAAAGACCAAATCATTATGTCCGTACGATGTAAGTAAGCAATATATTTTTTGTTATTATAAATCGTTCTTTTCCTTCTTTTAAAAACTGCTGAACTACACAGTAGTTGCAAAAATACATAAGCACCTATCATTTACTATTATAATTATATAGATAATTATATAACAAACAAAAACTTATCACATTCTATCTAATGTTGCCTTATAAACCACATCTGATAAGCAAGTGAATTGAGATACAGTTCATACTGCTACCCATAACAGTACCTCACAAGTAATAGTTCTGTTTCCTAAACTGTCAGATTTTGATTAATTGAAAAGTTAACTTGTAGATTAAAAATTAGGATTACCATATTTTGCCACTAAGAATCCTGAACCACGGATGTTCACTGGGAAGGGAAACGGTGTATGACCCTGCTGGGATGAAGCAAAAAAATGCACTTTTGCTTTGATGCATGTTAAGTACAATATAATGCATCATTTTTGTACTGATGCAATACTGTACT
This sequence comes from Stegodyphus mimosarum, assembly GCA_000611955.2. NCBI lineage: Eukaryota > Metazoa > Arthropoda > Arachnida > Araneae > Eresidae > Stegodyphus > Stegodyphus mimosarum. The sequence continues at coordinate 21,378 of KK114481.1, forward strand.
CCACAGTCTACTTCTGAAGCTGCAAGTTAAAAAATTAAGTAATTTTTTTTATATAATAATTTGTATTCAGCATCCACCAACTCTCTTGAAAATTTTTGCAGATGCCCATGTGGAGGATATTTTATAAAATATTCATTTCTGCAATTAGAAAGCCTAAAACATGTATGCATGACAATACAGCTTGCCTGACTGATGAAATATGGTATGAAGAATTAAAAGGAAATCCTACAGCAAGCAAGGACAAAATATATTCAAGATATTGCAAAGTACCTTTTCATACTTTTTGCAGCATGTTTATTCTGAAAAGATAAAAATTACTAGGATTCTTGTTTCTGTTCCAATCTCGGACATTTTCCGTTATCTATCCCTTAAAAACTTTTTGTTACATTTAATGTTTATAAAAATAACTAACTGAATATTTCGAATTCACTTTCAAATTTAAAAATTTCTTTACTACCAACAATTCTAATCAACCTCTTTCTAGATACAACTTTTGTATCTCAAAGGTTTCTTCCATTAGAAAAACACGATTTACTTATGCAGAAAATCTTGTTTTATTCTGCTGCTAAATATAGCTGATGTATTTAGCAGCAGAATTTATTAACTAGATGGACTGTCAATCTCATTTAAAATCTAGACATAGTCCCGTACATTATTCCAAATCTCAGACTGCTCAGGTTATTTCTGGACATCTGGTAATCTGAGTTATAAAAATGAATGTACAGTTTTCTCATTTCCCATTATGTAATTAATAAAATTTGAAAAAAAAACTGCATTAAATGTGCTCATTCAGTCAGTTCTTCAGTTGACATTTATTAATGAATGTAAAAAGATGAGAGTTATTTCCTTAGTTAAAATCATCATTCTTTAACAGAACTCTTTAATAATAAAAAAAAAACTCTCTTTAACACAATAGTAAATATAAACTATGTCAGCTGATATATTTTAGATATTATGATGATGAGTGATGGCGACTTTCATTTTGCATAATGGATCTACATTATTCAAGTCTCAATTTTTTTAATAATACTGAAATAGAAATGCCATGTAACAGAATATTAAAATCATTATGTTAAAAATACTATGAATTTATTACAATCCAAAGTGGCAAATAACTTAGCACAACAATAAAACAAAGAACAAAAATTCTCTTTCAGTTCTTAATCACAGTAAGCTTATACTACTTTAAAATATGAAAAATAGATCTTGCACATATAGCAAAACAATTACAAAAACTACATTATAAATTTAATTTAGTGATTAAGAAAACATTCACTTTTATTAAAATATTCATCCAATGAAGAATGTCACTTAATTTTCACGTTTGATTAAGCTAACCAATTTGAGCCTAACAAAGTTCATGAATCATCTCATTATAACCTAAACTACACCCTAATTACTTTAACTTGTTTACTGCATTTAGAACTCCATATATGGTAGCACATGGGATATCTCCATTTTCCAGCAAAACTGTTTCTGCTTCTTCAGAAGAAGCATTGATTTGCATTTCAAGAATGTTTTCCTCCTAGAGCTTGAAAACTCTCAACACTTTGAAATTTGCATCAATGTGCATTTTGAACTATTGACATAGTTACAACTTTATTTCTCAATGAAATAAAATTTCTTAATACTTTCATTTTGAGGCAAATAACAAAAATCAGCATTTTTTAAAAGCATTTCTTAACCAAATACTCCTTCACATTATTCCATGCTTCTTTCATGTGTTCAACTACATCAAAGAAATTTTCTTCGTCAATTCACCTTCATTTTGTACTGAACTGATAAATGTCGCTGGAACAATCACATGCAACAGTGGTACCAAAGTATGTAATGGACTGAAATATTCATTATTAATTATGAATAATGATTCATTACTAATAAACTAGTAATTCAATAATAACAATAACATATTCATTAGCAAAAGTGGTTCTTTTTCAGCTAAAGCATTCATGTGTACATTACAAATTATCTTTTTTAATTTCTTAGCACTATCAGCATTAGAATATTTGAAAATCAGTGATTTGGTAGGCAATGACAGATAACAAAACCCATCTCATCGACAAATAATCTTGATATTATCATTTTTTAACAATGGCAATTGTTGCAAATAATATACCACATCGGCTTTACTGATGGATTTCCATTCAGAGCACTTTTTCTTTTTAAAATGCTTCAATCAGCCTACATAATGACACTGAATAATATCTTTTAAATAGATTTAAATTCAAACCCTCAGTTACCTTGTAATAGGGGGGAAATTTGACTCCCATCAATTATAAAAATAATTCTTCAAACAAATGAGTATTTAATACAATTTGACACTCCTAATTCTTCAAAAAAAATTGTTTGACTAAAAACATTAGAAAGCCTATCTGAATCTAAAACAGGAAATCGTAGTCTAAAAAAATTACTGAGTTCTCAAAATTCAAACCTATCCCTTTTCAAAAGGAAATTGGAATATCAACACAAAAGTTTTCCTCAGCCATATTACATTTATTACCATATTACATTTCATAATAGAATTTTAAATGCAATTTAAAGCAAAAATATTTCTGACAAGTTATGTTTAATGGTAATAACATAGTAATAATGTGCCAAAATTGCATAATCAAACCAATACAGAAGTAATTTCCTTTTTTAGTTAAATTCACATTTACTAATAAGCTCCATATTATGTACATTGAGAAAAAGAAAGTAACAGCATAAAAGAATAAAATTCCACACCTTCCAAGAAAATCATCTTTACTACTTTGATCTTCATCCATGACCTCAATATCAATATTTTGTCCAACAAACTGATCAATTATTGGCTGAAAGAAAATTGCTACCATCAGTTAAGTTACAAAAAGAAAGACAATACAATACTTCTAATTAATACTTTCCAACTAAACATTTTAAATTTCAAACTTACGAACAAGTTGAAAACCATTTTCAGAAAAATATTTCAATACTGAAACAGCATTTATCTAACAAATTTTGGCACAAGTAATTAGAGATTTTAAGCCATTCAGAGAAAACTGATATAAATTTTTCTTCAAGATTAAAAATATTTTCTCCGATACTGAAAAGTAAGTCCCTCACATAAAATGCTTGTCCTCTTCTCACATGAGTTCCCTGCCTTTTACAGTGTTTCTTAAAGGTTTTTTTTAAATACAATAAAGCATTTTCCTGAATACAATCAGTAAATTCAAAAAACTACTTAAAAAAATCTGAAAGCTTTCAGATTTTATATTACGCTCAAAAAGGCTTATTTTTAACATTTGTGTTACCTTTATTTGCTAAATGTCGTGTTCTTCGCACTTAAACCACGTAAAATTCAATTCAACAACAATAACACAAAATATTTAAAAACAGCACATCTCTAGAATTTCTGATAGACAGTCTAGCATGCTGGAGATAAAAATGTTTTTTTTCTGTACACTGTTGCCATTGCTCGCTTTGAAATTGTTGAGTCTGTTAATAAAAAAATCAAAGTTTAACAAAATCTGAAATAGAGAATAAAACAAATTCAAAATTCGGGCTTCCAGATACCGTGTTTTGGTGGAGGATTAAGTTATTAAAAATTTGATAGCTCAAGATACTGTCATTTTTACACAATGCAAGAAACATGCAGATTCTTCATTACTCAATTTCTTTTAAATATAATACAGGTTAATAATATTTGATGGCAACAATTTAAAAATTGATTGCTATTTATAGTGAACCGATGCAAAAATACTATTTTGAAATTAATAGCCCTTCTGGGCTAGTGCTCCAGTGGTCTAATAAAATTAACATGTACTCCCTTCCAATTATAACAATATATATAAAAAATAAACAAATAAATAAAAGCATTTCCTTGCAGCCACAAGCTATGATAAATTTAATTAACTTAGGCAATGGGAAATTTGCTGCAAAAAAATTATGAATATTAAACAGCCAAATACCTCAACCACAAAGCCAAATACCTCAACCTCAACATCAATATGAAGCTGTGTAGTAGTAAAGCTTTACAGGCCAATGCCAATATAGATTTACTACTACACGGCGTTTCTTTTGCAAGCAATTCAGAAACACTCGAAACTGTCATGTCTGTAGAACTAACAAAGAATAGCACACATCAGCCTGAATACTGTTCCCACCATGATACCCTTTTATGGCAATTCCATTTTCTGGCATAGATCACTTAATAAAAAACATTGCATAATGTATTCTGAAAAGTTAAGGGAATGGTTAAAAATCAATATCATAAAGGCGTGAACATCCCCATGAAGATTACTTTCTCACTTAAAAATGCAAACTTCCTAAGAGTGCAGGTACCTTTATGCTAGGACAGTGCTATCCAAGTCTAATTTTCATTTGATTCACTAGTTAATTAATTAAGTTGAGAATAAGATAAACCCAAGGCACCTGTAGAATTATTTTATTACCTGCTTTATGAAATATCATTTCTTTTGCACCTTTCTGAAAATTCTGGATTGGCATAAAGTTACCCACATTTATGAAAAATTGCTGGAATCTCATAACAATGACCATGCCTTTATGAAAAATGATGGATTGTCATAAATGAGCCAACATACTTCTGTTGGCTGCAGTTCAAGTAAATAATGCTGCAGGTTATGCTTCTTGGAATGGGAGTCACATATTTCAATAATTGCATTACCTTTTAATTTTGTATAATTATTAAACATTATTTTCAACAAAATGGCAAACTACTACATATCTCTCTCTATATACACTCACGTTTGTGAAAATTGCAACACCAAGAAGGAATCGTCATAATTGAATGCAATTTAATACACAGTTGAGTGGTAGTGGTACAAATAAATGATTAAATGTTCAAAGCAAACAAACAAGAACAAGAGATCAGAATCAGTATTTTGTGAGGCCACCACGCGCCGCAATAAGTGCTGCTACACGACGTGGCATGGAGTCAAACAAAGTTTGAATGTCTGACTGAGGAAGAGCATTCCATATCGTTTGTACGCGTACCCAAAGTTCGTCTGCAGACGCAACAGGACGAGGATCACGAGCAAGACGCCGACCAATGACATCCCACACATGTTCAATTGGCGACATATCCGGGGAACACGCAGGCCAAGGAAGAAGCTGTACCTGCTGCGCTGCAAAGAAGGATTTAACAATCCGAGCAGTATGAGGGCGGGCATTGTCCTGTTGAAATACAGCGCCTGGCAAGCTTTGAAGGAAGGGAACAGCTTCGGGCTGTAGAACTTCACGGATATACCGGTTGCTGTTCAGATTGCCCACAATTCGTAGCAATTGAGATCGTCTATGATATGCTATGGCGCCCCAGACCATAACTCCGGGTGTTCGTCCACTGTGGCGTTCGATAATGCACTCCGGAAGGTGGCGTTCACCGGCATAGCGTCTGACACGAATGCGGCCATCATGGTACCACAAATTAAAGCGGGATTCGTCAGAAAACACGACATGCTGCCAATCAGCACGCCAGTCTCTATGCTGATTGGCCCATTGTAGCCGCAGGCGGCGATGGTCGTGCGTTAGGGGGATCCTGTATAAAGGAGTCCGTGCGCGCAGTCCACACTGCAGCAGACGTCTACGAATTGATGAAGCACACAATGAAACACCTGTAGCTATTGACCACAGTGCTGCCAATTGTCTAGAGGAAGCTGTACGGTCCGTCCGCGCCATGCGGACCAGGTGTCTATCATCGCGAGCTGACGTCACATTTCGGGGTCCACTCCCGGATTTCCGAGTTGTCCGACACTCGTCCGTCCACTGCTTCCAAACGCGCATCACTGTGCTGCTGTTACGCTGCACACGAGAGGCTACTGCACGATACGACAATCCAGCTTCACGAAGGCCGATGATTCTCCCTCGTTCAAACTCTGTAAGTTGTTCAAATCTCGCTCTCTTTCGTCGACGAGGCATAAGTACAGATTGAGTTAACGTTTACCACTAGCAGATAACCACCGATAACCATACACGCCTCGCTACAGCCGTCTATTTATTCGGATCCATCAGCCGTTCAGAGGGCGCTGCTCAGCATACGCATGCGCTACGGATTTGCAATTCTAATCATTTGCATATCATGCGCTACTTTGCATTTCCTGAAAATTTCAGCTCACTCGCGTAAGTCCTTCATGGTGTTGCAATTTTCACAAACGTGAGTGTATATATAAGCGAAATACTACTGACTCATCATGAGATCTCCGAAACTATACGCGCGACTGATGTGAAATTTTGCATAGTACTCATTCCATGATGTAGACACGCACTAAAAACGAATTTTACATAAATCCTGTCCAAAATGAACTTTTGGGCTCTAGTGTAGAATTGGGTGCCCCTTGTTTTTTGGCGAAAAATTTTGTTCAGTTTTGGCAATGAAACCCCATTTCTGTTTACCATGAGAGTTTTAACATGGTTTTAGCTTCTTGATTTATTTAATTGAAAATAAATCGATGTGCACATGGACAAAGTCAAAATGTGCAATGACTAGTTTGTGCAATTCTCTGATTTTTTTTTTTAAGTGAAAATAGGTCAATGTGTACATGGACACGGAGTTTGTGAAATTCTTTGACCTCTTGTTTTGGTTTTGTGTAGCGGCCATCTTGAAATTGTGTCTTATTGGCACCGATCTTGGCATCAAAACAGAATCACCAAAAAACAAGAGGCACGCAAACTTTTACCAACTTTTATATACTATCACAGGCACTACCAATCCCAGATGGACAGCATACATTATAACTGACATTATTGTTTATTAATGCTACATTATAACAGTATTATGCTTATCTGTATATATATAAGGAAAATACCACTGACTCATCACAAGATCTCTGAAACTAGACACCCGATTGACTTGAAATTTTGCATAGGTACTCATTTCACAATGTAGATGCGCACTAAGAACGGATTTTACGTAAATCCCGTCCAAAATTGATTTTTGTTATACCATCATAGGCACTACCAATCACAGATGGACAGCATGCATTATAACTGACATTATTATTTATTAATGCTACATTATAACAGTATTATGCTTATCTATATATATATAAGCGAAATACCACCGACTTGTCGCGAGATCTCCGAAGCTATACACCTGATTGACTTGAAAGTTTGCATTATTACTCATTCCACGATGTAGAAGCGTATTAAGAACAGATTTTACGTAAATCCTGTCCAAAATTGATTTTTGTTATACCATCACAGGCACTACCAAACACAGATGGACAGCATACATTATAACTGACATTGTTATTTATTAATGCTACATTATAGAAGTATTGTGCTTATATATATAAGCGAAATACCACTGACTCATCACGAGATCTCCAAAACTTCACACCTGATTGACTTAAAATTTTGCATACTTACTCATTCCACGATGTAGACGTGCACTAAGAACAGATTTTATGTAAATCTTGTCCAAAATGGATTTTTGTTATACCATCACAGGTGGCACTATATTTCCCGACTTTAAATTTAAAAAATCTACATTCATTATCAATTCAAAATTAGACATTTCTTCTATATAAGAAGTCTAGGTTCACATTCAAATAGATAGTGTGCCCAGCAAAGCGAGCGGGTGTTAGCTGGTATATATAAATACGTATATATATACACATGTGTGTTTATAAGATAAAAATATGTAAATCAAAATTATAATTTAAATTAGCAATAGCCTATTAATTCCTCCTTTTTAATTTGGGTATTTCTGCTCCCTGTTCTAAAAATACTAATAACTATTTCTGGACTGCATCATTTCCAGACCAATTTCATATCTAATTACTTGGATAATGCTGATGATGTAGCTAATTCAGAACTCAAAATTTTTTTAATGAAACTTTTCTCTTAGTTAGCTTCCTTGCTCCTACTTCTGTTCTCGCTAAGATGCTGCCTTGCTACTCTCTTCCTATTGAACAGTATTAAAAATGTGAATGTTCTTGAATAGATCCAGAGTGCCAAGTGAATTGTGGCTACAAGTCAATTGAAATAAAGATGAATATTCAATCTGATTGGACTGCCAAGTTTGCTTTTCAATATGGATCAACATTCTATGCAATCAAAATTCCTGCTTTTCATTACTTCTACATCTGCTTTCATTATAATGACTGTCTCCTTTACTACAAGAATCCATTATAATTTTTAATAAAAAAACAGACAGGACTTCAAGATTTTGAGAGCCTTTTTTTACTTGTGACAGAGATTATGCATAAATGTTAAATAACCTGTACGAATAAGTAAATTAAATTTTTGAAGTATTTCTTAAGTTTATCTGGCTTTTTTTTTTTTTTTTTTTTTTTTTTTTTTTTTTTAGTGTGTGTGTGTAGTTCTACCAATTTTAGTTTCATTTCATTGTAATTTGCAATATAACTGTTTAATTTTTTTAATACTACACATTCAAAAGTTTTTTATTATTTTTTGTGTGTTTTACTGTCAGAGTGCGAATAGCATATAGGGGAAGATCGGAGGCAAACATGAGACTCTCTGTGATCTTCTTTTTCAAAAAACAAAATTTATTTAAAACGGTTTAAAGTCTCACATTGTCAAGAGGAATGAAACATGTTATTCAGCACACATTAATCAACCTAGTTTGATGTTTCAAATACTTACCCCTTGGGAAGTTCTGTTTGAAAGATTAAGTAGGGGAGATTAATATTCTCATTTTATCATTGCTTCTTATATTAATATTTTCATTGCTACTATTATGGTTATTTTAGTTTTAAAGATTACACCATTGTTATAAAAAGTTTCAACATACATAAAACTTAACTTGAGACAATTGTTTGGATTGCAATCTATATGTTGCTACAGAATTTTGTCAAGTTTCATTTTTGATACAGTGTACAAACTGAAAAATTCGAAAGTTTACACTGGTGATACATAAAACATGGTATTAGAAATAACTTTAATTATACTAAATGCTATTAGCTTCAATAAAAACTGTTGATAAACACTAGGACAAAATATATTTTTTTTAAAATGACTCTTTTGTTAAGCAACTTTTCTGTTATAATTTGGAAGATAAAAGAATGATATTTATTATGCCTGATGGACTGGAAGCAGATTTGTCCCTGACTGGATTTCCTTTGTAGAATGAAAACAATAACCGCTTCATAGTAGAGGCAGTCTTGTGGAGCAATTAATGTCAGAATCCTATTTATTATTTTCAAGCTAACACTATTCAATGCTATACACTTTGAAAATTCCTTAGATATTTGACGCCTTTTAACAAACATGAAAAAAGAATATCACTTTTAACAAGCATTATATTAGTGATGATAATGAATTAATGCCACTGTAATGTTGAAGAACACCATTTAAAAAATTCATATTCAAACCTTAATTTCTATATTCATAACATTCCTTAATAACATGATAATTGAAATTTTGATACATTTAGAACTATCCCTACATGCTACAGACAAATTACTGAGGAATTAAATATATATATTAGTTTCTATAATTCTCAATTACAATACATGCAGTAAAAAAATAATTGAAAATAAAACTTTTATGCAAAATTTTAAAAATGTACCATGTAATATGAAAAAATTTTAGCTTCAAAATAAATCAAGAATATATTAACTATTTTGACAATTAATAAAGTTTATAATTACAGTTTACACAAAATTAGATGTGGTACAGTTTTTTTAACTAGCCTAAATTAATTAAGACAATTTACCTCACAGATGAAATTCCATTTAGGAAATATAGTGTTTTTTATAACAGGAGTCCTGAATTCTTGTATTCCAACTGAAATAAAACATGAGCATTTTATGCAGAAAATTATGTAGAAAATATCCACCAAGCCAACCCCCCACTTTTTTCCCCATCATAGAGTGCACACATATTTCTAAAAACTGATACATTAAGTAATTTTAAGCTTAAATAATTTTGAACTTTAATTCAATAATCAAACAACTTTTAATTTTTTTTTCATTATTAATTTTCAAAATTAGTTTTTTTTTTAAATTTAGTCATTTTAAAAATTTTATCAGCACAATTCATTACATTATCCAAGCCTATGTTTTCTTGCAAAAATAGTCAGATGAGAATTTTCTTCGCATACATACTCATTACTATGCATTATTTTATTACAGAAGCACTGCATGTGTAACAATCTAAAACTTTTGAGCCATTTTTATAATACAGCAATTTAATATTTAAAGAGTACACATAAAATTCTCCCAAGGGAACATAACTGTCTTACTTCAGACAACTGTTTTCAAGTTTAAAAAAATTTTTAAATTACAAACTTTAAACCACTAGCAAGTAAAACCAGCAATTCACATTAACAGTTTTATAGAAAAAAGTATACCTGATATTATACAATATGGATCTGATTTGCCCATTCCTAGAACACCAACATCAGCTTTTACTAAATCACGCCCCTCTACAATGTGAAGTCGGAGGACACCCTATAAGCAATCAAAATAAGAAAATTTTAATAAAATTCTCATTTTAAAAAAATTCATAAAATACTTAAGGAAACTTAGTCTCCAGTCTTAGCAATCTGTGGCCCAGCTGAAGGGGGGGGGGAACCAATATATGAAGAAAAAATACTGAAGTGAGCTGGTTATTTTTAAAAGAAAATCTAAACGTACAATTTAACGTCACTTTTTTTAAGCAATGAAATCTTACAATAGGCCAAAATCAAGAATCATATTCATAAACCTAGACACAAAAATAATGACAATGGACTTACAATGTCATCATCCAATAAAAGCATCCATGGTGGTTCAAGATATGTACAACAATTTTTAACAAGTGGTCATACTAGAAATTTGAAAATCAAAAGATACTCCTAGGCAGTGACCTACAGCCTTAAAAGCATTAAATATTCACCCAAAGTTTCACAAGTTTTGATCTCAAACAAGTCTTTTGTTTGATATTAAACTTTATTAACTTCCTACAGCTTTTTCATAACTTGTTTCCCTTTTCAAATATTTTGGTAAATTACACTAATAGCAGGTCATCTGCATTATTATTATCCTGTGAAAATCTAAACATTTATTACAGAAAATAAAATTAAAAAAGCTGTCAATGATATTTTCTCTAATAATATACAGCTAACATATGTAAGTTACTCCACGATAAAATACCAAGATTACTGATATAAATGGAAAGACATTTACAATAAGTAAGATCAGAGAAAACAAAGGCATCCATTATAGCTACTTGGAATATTTTAACATTATTTCACCTCATGAAATTTTTTTATCCTTAATCATTATTATGTGATATCACAGACCATACTATTTTTATACTTGCTAGTAATTTCATTTCAGCAAAACAATTGTAAAGTTTTCCCTTTTAGAACTAATAATCTGCATTTTTATACTGTCATAGTACGGTAATCAATGAGCAAGTCAATGGCCTCTAAGACTGCCTTGTGATGAAAGAGTACCATTAGCTTGATATTAGTGATTATGGATTAAAAGTGTAAAACAAAAAGAAACACATCAACAAATTTCATATTTAACTATACCTCGTATTTAAACAATGAAATATAAATATGACTACACATTACTTCAATTGCATAACTAATGCTTTCAATCTAATACAGTACAAAGTCCGAGATCTGGACGTCCAATATCAGGAATGATCTAAAATCTGGACCTCAAAGCTGCAAACACTTTTGTTGTTGTTGTTGCATGCTTTACACATGTGCATTTGATTTTTTTCTCTTATAATAAAACACGTGGAGGGCCCTGATACTTAATTCCACTTAGGCACTAAATAAAATACCTCATTCTTGAAGAAACAATAAAATACCTCATTCTTGAAGAAAGAATCATTTTAGCATAAATTTGTGAGACCAATAATTTGTCTCCATAGCTTGTATCTCCTTGGCATACATCTCAAACCGAAACATTCTACTACATCATTGATTTTACACCTACTGATATTTTATACCTCTGATACCAACCTGGTAAATCATTATTTATATTTTGCTTTCATAACCGCATGTTTATCAACATATGACAACTTGAGTAATGATTCATACAGCGATGTCTAGACATTTTTTTTCTATTAGTAATTGAATAACAGAGTATGGCAACCTTTTATGCCAACATTATGCTTGGCAATGACTACAGATTTAAGTTAAATGTGCTAAGAAATGATGACGAGGAAAAATTTAACAAAAACAGATTTGCTAAAAACAGATTTTTTTAATGTAGCTCATAGGTCAAAAGATTAAATTTAGAGCTATTTGAGTTAAGAATAACTTATATGTTTCTCAAATAAACCCAGAACCGGCATCAGAACTCGTTTGGCCGCACCGGGCCGCAGGATACAAGGAAGAGAAAATTTTCGGAATTTGGAGAAGCACCGAGTGACAAAATTAAGGGATAACAAAATTTTTATAATTTAGGGAAAGCACTGGGATCCAAAGTTTAGGGGCGAAAAAAATTCAGAAGTTAGGGAAGCATTTCGTAGAAGAATTTAGGAATGTCAGAGGCATCAGGCAGTATCTAGCGCCGGCCCTCGATTAGCCTTTAGTATATGTGGGAGTTTATATATTCAGGACTAAGATTCGCCTTAATAGCATGTGCAAGAAATAGATGTAGGTTATAATAAATAACTAAACTAATACAATTAAGGCTTAATTCAATATGCAATACAAGAAAGACAAAATTTAGCGAAAAACTTGTCTTTCATTGGCAATCTCTTAATACATAGCCAATAATGTATAGCGTAAGCTATTAAGCTAGACTAAAATTATACTCTACTGATTTTAAGGAATTTCATTTAATATAGCAGATTGCACTGTTCCTTAATCTTCTAATTTGATCCAGCTTATAATTTTTTGCAGACTGTTAATATTACAGCAATTTTATGAAAATTAAAGCTTGAACTTTTAATTATGTTGGAAAGAGTTTCTAATTCTGAAGCTGCAACAGGATCTACAAAGGAAAAACATGTTTTGATGTCCAGTAAACAAAAAGTGCCATTTTAGCATAAAATTTGCTCTGTGGAGCATCGCAAGATTGCGGGAGGATGTGTCTCCATATACTTTAAAAAATGCTTGGCATAATTTATGGCCAGCTATCGTATTCCAAGGTGAGGATAATAGCCACGAATTTGAAAGTTTTCAGATATAGCAAATCAAAGGTTAAATTTTCAAAGAAATGTGGAGAAACAGTAATATATTAAGGTTATGTAACAGAAGTTTTTCATTGCAATGACAATGCCCCAATCATCAATCAATTAACGGACGGCGAAATCTGTAGTATGGTTCTAAATCCAGAAAATACCACTACCGATAGTAAAGAAAGTGACACAGAGGTTATTGCAAACAAAAAAATTCGATTGACAATTTAGTCAGATTTCTTGACAGCAATTACAGGACTTGTACAGTGGGATTTTGTAACTGAGCAGGAAATTATGTCTGTTTATAGAATTAAAGAAAAAGTATTAACACAAAAAATGAAGTAACTTAAACAACTTACATTAAAAGAAATGTTTAATAAAGTAAACAAATAAATATTAATTTTTTTTTTAATTTTGGTACCCTTTAGACCATAAATGCTCATCATTTCATGAATCACGATTTCATATTTTTAATTTTATAACTTCTGCATGCCATGTTACTAGATTTAAATTAATGATCTAATATCTGGAAAAATCCCAAATCCGGAATTGCCGAAGTCCCGACGAGTCCATATCTCGGACTTTGTACTGTATTTTTAAAAATCAATTATGCCTTAAATTGAAACGAAAAAATATTCCATACATCCAACTAAAAATGTATTTATCAACTTTTGGCTAGATGCCTAGCTAGGAACTAAAGACACTGAAAGTGTGAAAACGAATCTTATCCTGGAGTTTCTATTACACAGCATCCATAATAGCTCGAGGAATTTAAAGATCCACAGGTTTGGTGCGGCTTGATATTTCAAACACATATTTATAACTTATTTTATTGTTTTATAATAGCTTTCAGATCAGGACAAAAAGGGCCATTTGAATATGATAAAATCACTTGCAAATGGTTCTATAACCAAATGCTCATGTCTCAGAACTTGTGCAGTAAAGAATTTTCCGGTTGAAAGAGCAACTTGATATGGAAAGTCATAAAATTGCACAAATGAATGGCAAAGCTATGTGGACAGCTTTTATTGGAGACAGAAGTGAAACTCAAAATGACAGATGCTGAAGAAGCTTGCATAAGTATATGCACCCAAAGCTATTAAATCACGTCTATTAGTATCTATTACTTTAATTTGACAAACTGAATCTATAGCTATGCACTCTATGTCTAATAAAATCAAAATTTTGATTAATTAGACCAGACAACATACTGATTCTATTTTAGCAGCTGGTAGTCAAGAAAAGGGCATGGAAGAGACACAGACTTCCAAAACTTACTTTTTCCATTATATGACAAACAGAATTCACACAATCCTCAGAGCATGATTTCTCTCAAATCCTATTGCAGATGTGGATGCTATTTACTTATGATGTATTTTCTTTGCTGTCTTGCTCTCCTGGGTTAATTTCCGTATGGACAGTGATGGTATTATTGGAAGTTGATAGTAACAGCCTTGAATGCTGATATGATATACTTTAACTTGAGTAGTAGGATAATGATGCAATAAATTATCTGTATTTTGTTATTGTATGGGTTCAAGCATCATTTCTGTCAAATCTTTTCTTACCCAAAACACCATTTAATTCAACTGACAATGTGGCTAGCCCACATTACGCAGCAGCCCAAAACATTATTCAGCATTTTACATTACCTATTTTGATTTATACATTTTTTGTGTGAATTATGGGAGGGGTC
>KK114481.1:36165-90148 GCA_000611955.2 Stegodyphus mimosarum
GTTTGGCATGCCTTCGAATTCATTCAGTAATAAAAGCATACGTAAGAGTGCATATGCTGCGCTCAGTACTTCACGTTAAGCAAGTTTATCATATCCTTGTAATAATTGTTTCATCAGGCAATGACTGCCAACATGGAATTACTCCTTCAAAAAAAATAATCAGTCAATGAAAGTGTCAGTGGTGCAAGACTGAATGCATCCAGAATAAAGACTACATTCATTAGAAAACCATCTGGTCACCTGAAAATCTTGAATGTATTAGAACAGCCTTTGCTGGAGTCCACATTAATCACAACAGCAGCATCATTCTCAAGTCTTCAATTTTTAGACAGACGCATGTGATGGATTTCATCTTGTGTATATTGCAAAGTGTTCAGAAATTAAGTTCCGCAGATAAAGCATTTTGCATCTATTGTTGCCAACAATTGGAGCAATTATATCACAGTCATGATAACCTTGAGTGATGCCTTACCACAAGTGATAAAGCAGCATTCTGTCAAAACAAACACTATCAGTTACGGAAGCCATGCCAACTCCGAACAGCCACTACATACTACCAAGCTCATCATGAGGGGTTTTAGGACATTAAATTACCCAGCCCACCCAACTTTTTCTGGGGTGACAATCATGTGTCTCTGTGATGCTGAATGCAGAACATTATAACCATATTTTGGAAACGTTTTTCGTTCCAGATTTGGTCCACTGCAACATAAATAGAGTCAGACGATAGTTACAGCAAGATGGTTCCACAGCACAACATTTAACGGACATCCTGTGAATTGAACTTCTGAAGTGACCTTTCTCTCATTTTAGTGATATTCAGTGACCCTCTGATTACATAGATGTTATCACATCATTTTTAATAGAAGTATTTGAAAGCTCTAATTTTCACTCACATTCTACCTCACAGCCTGTCGTTAATAGCCTTATAAATGCAAAGGAAAGGACTGCAAATGTTACACAGGCCACTAATAGCCTTATAAATGCAAAGGAAAGGACTGCAAATGTTACACAGGCCACTACATTACATCATGGGAATGCACTTGGGAGATGGCAGCAGTGCCTTTCACTGTCAAAATGACATCTCCAAGATGTTGTCCTCGAAAGTGACGCCGTTTTTGTGATTCCAAGGCAGTGACTCACCTAACCATATTCATCTGGATTAACTGCTGAGCAAAATAAATATGCTACCCTACAATGAAACTGCATAACATAGAATGCCATACCTTGTATATAATTAACATAGATTAAAACATGAGATTTTAATTTTCAGTATTACAACTACTACTTATTTGTACCAGATATGCAATGAAAGTCTTCAAATAATACAGGCAGAACAAAAAGTGAATGCAAGAGAAATCAATAAATCTATATGCGAAAATCATCCACTGTTTTGATAAATTTTTTTTACACTGGTACATACAATTTAACACAGAAAAAAAGGGCACATACACTTTAACATGGAAAAAAAGGCACATCCCAAAAATGTCATTCAATTCTAATGAAATTCCACAAGTAAATATGAAAGTTACTAAAAATTCAAGGCAAATGTTCAATAGAATTCAGAGAATATGGAAACATGCTTGGGGTAGAGACATAAAGAACAAAGCTTAGATACAACTATAATTATGAAAACAGGCTAATCATTATTCGAAACTAACAACTGTAAGAAAATATCAACATTTAGCTATTGCAAGATGAATTTGCAGATGGGCAAGCTTGACAATAACATAAATCAGCTGAAAGAAATTACTTGGTATACTTACTCAATCCTATCACCCAATAATCTAGATTGGAGCAAAGTGAAAATTCAGTACTGCAAGAATCTGCGACAGAGAAGTTACAACCAGTGGCATGTTCATATTGAATAGAATGGCAGCTATAGAACATCATGATAGAGAACTGAATCACATGAATACCAAGAGTCACCTCAACTTTCACAATCTCTGACAACGCACTCATCTTCAATTAGAGGTACATACATTCATAATTCGAGAAAGTTTTCTTTTCCAAGAGCTTAGAAATCAGCTATTATAAGCAATATTATCTACAACACTCATCTTATTCTTTCTAGTTAGTCATCAGACAGAAATATGCCAGTCTAAACTAGATGTTCAGAAACTACAAGCCTGGAGACAAAGTGGCCAGTGCATGAAATTTGCTTTGTTGATGAACATCATAAATCTTTTACATAGAGAGTAAACTGCCTAAAATGCAGTTTTCTATGAAGCCAGACATCTTTGGTAGTCTACCACTGCCAACAAAGTCAATTCTTACTCCTGAAGAAGACGAACCTGTATTTAACCACTCTTAAAATCAATAGCTTTATTCAAAATTTATGCCAAATTAAAGTTCTTTTTTTGCTCAGTTTTGAATTTTACACTGGCATGTTTCTATTCCATTTTGAATTACTTTAGATGCCTAAGAAAATTGAAATCAAGATAAACAATTTTTATGCACTTTGTATACCCAAGCATTATAATGCAAATCAGTTTCTCTTGAATGTACAAGAAAATTTTTATAATTTTATGAAAAAATTAGTATTAGATGTATTATATAAACAAGAGTTGTAAGAATGAACTATGGTTGAATTCTAATTACAAAACATTATTTTCACTTTTTGATGTCTACTTTAAAAAATAATAATAAAATTAGATTTATCAGGACTTGTATTTATAAGCACACATTTCTTTTAAATGAATGATAGAGTATTAATTAATTTATCTTGACAAATTTTGAAAAGTATAGCTGCCACAACACAGTAATATGAAAATTAAAAATAAGAGTAAGCACGGGTTTTTAAAAAATATCCAATGTTAAGAAATTCAAAGCTTTTGTTGATCTAAGAAATCTTTTTTATGAATATTCAATATATCTACTAATCCCGTTTTAAAATGAAAAAAAAATGAACAGGAAATAAGGGAAATATTGACAGGAGTAAATATGCCACTAATATAATATAAATAGGGGAATAAATACATGATCCCTATTTGATATGGCTTTATTAACAGGAAAGAATACAAAGGCTATGTAGCTAACTTTATTTCAATCTGATCAACAGCATTCTGAAGACTAGCTAGGATAAAACAGGTTTTTCAAGTAAGCAATAGTAAAGCCTTAAAGCATTTAAACTACAAAAGCCTATACATAAAATATGCACATTAAGAAAAGCCCTATTTCACCACAAGAACTACTGCAAGCAATCACTGCTATGTTTTTCAAGCAAAATGTTCACTTACAGCAGGAGGAGAAAACTTCAAAGACTTCAAGGGTATATCTTGAATTAGCTGGACTGGAAATTTGTTGGGCAATACCATCATAGCAGAAACTTGCTCATTAACTGCTTTTCTTAAAATATCACTAACAAAAAAAAAAAAAAAAAAAAAGAGCAAGCGAAATCAATGTAAATAAATAGGACACATACCTAATAAAATAAAAATGTCAATGCAGCCCAAATGAATTTCTCAAAATTATGAAAGAATTATGATAAAGTGATGTAGTAACAGAATAAAAATCCACATGCACTTGCTTAAAATTAATACAATAGATAGTCTAAACTGCAATTCCAAAACATATGCATCTAAATCGATTTTCAAATAAAAACAATTTAAAATGCTAGAATATTTGCTTTAAGATATAAAATACAGATAATTTCATGCAAAAAGTAGGTGTTTTAATTTAACAAAAGGCTATTCCTCACATTTATTCATATTTCACAAAGTATTAAATTTACTTCTGCTTCCATTATTTTCAACTATCTTTCTTGTTCTTACACCACAGGTGCAATTTTTTATAAAAGCAAGTTTTAACATTTTCAAACTACTGCTTCAAAACATGATATTAAAATCCACAATACTTTTATACACTAAACTTTTTAAGTTATGGACACATAGATTTCAAATGCACCAAAATAAAATGATGATTCAATTCATTCATTATAGTTTCAGAAGTTCTCAGCCTTCCACCCAAATGGTTAAGAAACCTTTAAATCATTCCTAAAGCTATCTGTGAACACATTTTAAAATAGCACCAAGTTTCTGAATTTCAAATTTAAATAAACAAAATACATTTTATCTTTTTCACTTGCTAAAAGTAACTGTGAAAAGAATTTTTTTTACTGATGTCCCATTTTAAGTCCTCAATAGTTCATCCCAGACTCTATCTGCATTATGTATTGCATTATCTGTTTGTATGAAGTTTTGCAGACATGATCTATGAATTTAAGTTTTGAATGCTAGAATAACTGCAGCTGATTCTTAAAAAAACATTTAACAGGGAAAAATTGCAATTTCAGAAGTTTTAAAATATCACAACCTTAAAAATTATACAGTTTGTTAGTTATTTTTTCAGCTATATGCAACATACATGTTAATCTTATCTGCCAATTAGCTAATAGCCTAAGCAAACCAGTGATAAAAGTGATCATAATCAGTGATAAAATATTCATATTGGCTAAAAATAAAACCTACGTTTGGTTCACTGGTATGTTATATCAATACATTTAATGGCTACTTTTCAAATGAAGATGACCTCTTTAATAATTTCATAAACCATCAAACTGGCTCATATTTATATCACATATAAAGCTGCACACACAAAAAGAAAA
The DNA here is from genome assembly GCA_000611955.2 of Stegodyphus mimosarum. Taxonomy (NCBI): domain Eukaryota; kingdom Metazoa; phylum Arthropoda; class Arachnida; order Araneae; family Eresidae; genus Stegodyphus; species Stegodyphus mimosarum. Next base: position 40,772 of record KK114481.1, read on the forward strand.
ATAACTACAGTCACCCTTTTATAAAGAGAAATCTAACCCAACACACAATTTAAAAAGGTCTTAAAATTAAAATTCACAATTACTGTTACATGTTAATGCTTTCAAAAAACATCTTTAAAGCATAATTTGTCAAACAGTATGACATCAATTTATCCAAGTCTATGGCGAATATTTTCCTCATGATGTTAAAAACAGTGGAAATAATTTAAAAGAATCTGAGTATACTTAATTTTTGCATTTCTGATTTCTTTCACATATATTAGCATGCTGAAATAATTACCCATAAAACAAAAGTACATTTATTAGCATAAAAAAAAGACAAATGACAGCAACTACCCCTACCAAATTTAGAACACAATTTTCCTTCCAAATATGTACACCTTGAAGCTCAAATTTTAAATTTCAAATCCCTACTTCATATTGTATGAATTTAGTGAATTTTTTATTAACAAACTCAGTGATAAACTCATTGATTTAAAAACCAACAAAGGCAGTACTGTTTGAAATTTATCTCCAACGAGTCAGACTGTTTCCATTTGAAGAAGCATAAGCTATTTGTCATTCGATTACAATCAATAAAACTCAGAAAAATGCTTTCAAAGCAATATAGTGCCACGGCCTGAACTAAAATGCTTTTCTCTTTCACACACCAGGGTGTTACCATTCAGTGAAGCATAAATTATTTAACTTTCAAATTAAATGTCTCTTACTGAGTAACAAACTAAGTTTAAAAGCAGTAAATGCATTTCTTAATAATACTTTTTCTATCTTTAAGTGTGATTTAAATAAAAACGCATTTAAATCATGAGGTGTCTGAATAGAAACATTTAAATATTTTTATGAAATTACAATAGCTGGACTGATTAATATCATTATATATGTAGGCTAGTTTTGCTGAAGTTTTTAAATATTTTGAAAACAAAGAGTGCTACTCTCAAAATGTTCAGAAGTAAATTAAAAAGCTCAAAACATTTAAAGCTCACATTCCATGTCTGCAGGTTTTAAAGTTTAATGACACATTACTGCATTTAAAGTAGACATGTATGAAACCATTCACTTTCAGAGTTTTCTTAACTACCTATAAGCTTCTGATTATTTATATAATACTAAATTTAAAATATTAACAAACCCGAATACCAACTAAACTGTTAAAAGAAATGAAAATAACCATACTACTAATAAGTAAAATATTCAATAATCAGCATTAATACAAAAGATTTAAAGCAAATAAATCTTAACTAGAAGTTGAGCAAGACAATGAAAATAAAATCTAGAGAGTAAAAAAGATGCCTAATTTAGTTTTTGTTACAGATGTACTCTCATTAGTTTCATTCTAAGCCTAAGTGCACAATATAACTAGATTCTCAGTGAAAAGATATATTTTAAAATTCTCATGGCTGCTGGCTTAGAACAGTACAGCATGATAGTGAAAAATGCTTTAGACAGTTTTATACAGTGTTGTTGTTCAAAATTGTTTATATAAAAAAAGGAAATCTCATTAAAAGTGGTTTATGATAAACTATTTTCAATAGTCTAGTTAATAAGATTCCATTGTAATAAACAGCTCATTTCTATAAATTAATAAATTACATAATTTAATTAAATTACACAGATAGTCTTGACAACTTCAAGTTGCATTTAAGGATCCAATTAAAATTTCTACCAGAATAAGAAAAAACTCTTTCATCTAAATAACTAAACTACAGATAAAAAAATCTTACCCAAGTCCAGGCATATCCAAAACATTGGCAACATTTGTCAAGTTGAAATCAATTCTCTAAAAAATGCACAAAAGTACATAAATTAAATAATTGGACTGGAGTTTAAATATCAAAACATGATAATGTTTCATAAACTTTCAATATTTATCTCCACTATTAAATAACTAAGAATCTGAATGTATATATATATATGTTCCTCACACTATCGAAAAACAATGGCATCTGCAGCCACAAAATTTTGAATACACAGTCAAATATGTGCACTCCGAAGCCCGAATTTTGAATTTTTCTACTTACTTCATATTTGCATGAATTTAATGAATTTTGGATTAACAACTCAAGAGATTTGAAAGCGAGCAGTGGCACACTGCTTGAAATAAAATATTTTTATCTCCAGCACACCAGACTGTTGCAATTCAACAAAATTAGAGATATTTAGCTTTCAATTTTAATCAACAAACTCAACTATTTAAAAGCAATCCTGCTGCTAGCTGAAATAAAATACATGATGCCATTCAATAAAGCATAAGATATTTAACATTCAAATTGAATCCGTTATTGATCAACAAACTGAGTTATTTAAAAAGTAATAAATGCAGCTAAAAATATTTTTTCTACTTTTCAATCTGATTTAAATAAAAATGCATTTAAATCAGAAGTGTCTAACTTAAAATACTGAATATTTTTTATGAAATTACATTGACTGAACTGATTAATATCATTACATATTTTTTGGTTTCTTAATAGCTATATCAGGCGGCTGGCACACAAAAGCCACTAGTTTTGAAAACGAAATAGAAGTACAAAAAACTGTTTGAAGCACTGGTTGATATGCTTTCTAAATTTGATATTTATATTGCAAGGATTTATTTTATTCTAAACAATTACCTTTAGTTTGACTTTCATGTTCCTCCTGATTTCAGTTTCCTGCTGGAATGCAAATTCGTATGACGTAGATACAAGTTCTCAACGCCTTTCAGAAGCAGTATTTAAGTTGTGTTTCAAGAGTTCAAGAGGAGTAGTAGCGGACTTAGTTCCAATGTTTATGCTACGAGTTTAAAATTAGCTCTCTAGTTCGGTGTTTGACACCTTTTCAGTTATACTGATATTTCTCGGCTCGGCTTTGCTGTGTGCAGTAAATTTAGCATTAGTTTCAGCTAAGAAGCCAGTCATTAGAATTCTTAATTTACTATGAATTGTTACATTCTTATTTTCTGTTATGTAGCCACAAGTGGTGGCGATTCGTGAGCACAAAGTGCATGCGTCTGTTTAAATTTTTAGTTTAAATAAAAAGGTTATTTAAACCCTTGCTCCTCCAGTATTTATTCTTAAAGACATAGCAAGAATTTGCTACTTAGTCTTCAACACAGAGTTCAGGGTGTACACTACCAAAGAATACCCATAGACTCTATAATATAATTTCCCACTGTACATTTTAACAAAGAGCTGTCACCAAACAATGCAATTTACTGCCACTAATGAGCAAGCGCGATCTTACAACACAATCATAAAATTTTGACTAATTGATTGTAACCTGATTGATTTTTGACAGGCCAGTGTGTAAGTATTCTACACACTTCACTTTTGATCTACATTTGTTTTGGATTCTTGGAAGGCCTACAAAACTAATGAATTATGACCTGCAGAATTTAAACATTTTAAAGTTAATCCTCAATAAAATTTTGTAAATACTGGTGCACATATCAAAACAATGAAAGACACTGTGTTTGGCAAAATGGTATAATAAAATATGTCACAGAACCATACAACTCCACTTAAATTCATATTTCATTTAAGTTGTGAATTTAAGTAGTACAGAGTTCACAAAAATGATGATTGTTTTTGCTGCTATTTTAAATGCTATTAAGTATTTTGGACCACCACAATGACGGGGGCAAATTTTAATGAATATTTCGTCGAATAATCTAGGTTGAGTTCTTCTCAGTTTATATTTCTATGCTGTATCCATAATTTTTGTCTCTGCATTATATAACTACAGAAAGAGTGATCTCTGATTGTCAAACTAAATTAAGAATTATTGATTATCAAACTAAACTATTTATTCCTTCAAAATTCTAACAATGGCTGGAGCAAGTTTGGCAGAATCTCTGCAAACATTTATGGTCATTAGGAGAACACGTAAGTGCTGTATACTTATACCAAACCTATTTGTCACACTATGGATATGAATTTTGTAATCTAGAATCTAAAACTACTGTTTAATTTTAGACCTATATATCTGGAGTCCAGTTACAGTATTTTTCTTTCCAAGCAAGATGATTTTCAGCTTATGTTACTGCAGCACTTAATTGATTTCTTATCTCCCTTCATCATGTATTTCAATCTTTTCAAATATCTTTCTCACTGCCTGTAAAACTATTTTTAAATCAGGGCCATTCTAAGGCTTATTTGTTTACATTTAAGGTCGTAAAACTTATTCACAGCAACAAAAGAAATTTTTTTAAGCCACCTAATGATCGATGCAGACATGTACAATGAATTTCTCTATTCATAGACAAAGTACAACAAAATTCCAATATGATTTTTTGTTTCAAAAATAACCTTGAATTCATAAAAAAATTTCATGTTTTCTTCTGCCTATTCTGACCATTAATAGAGTTTGATATGCACACTAACCATCATAAAACTTTTAATCGGTAAGTTAGTATTTATGGTATTACCTAAATCGCACTTTACTTTTGTATACTAATGTATTCACAAGATCCCTCCTTTTTCCTTTTCTCAGTTTAAGTTTTCTCAGCTTAATTAAAAAAAATTTAATGTAGCATATACAGCACAGAATTTTCATCATTATGTATTCATTTATGCATTACTGTGATACCAGACATGTATGAACTTCTGTTCAGAAGCCCAAAATTTGATGTTAAAATAATAAACTATCTTACACTTTTACAGCACGAAAAGTTCTTAATGATATTTATATTTTTCTTTAAATCATTACTCTTCATAATAAGAAATTTTCTACATTTGAAAACCCACTTTAAAGTGCATTACCCCTTTTCTTACATGAAATCCAATAGCAGGCAAAAGTAAAAAACAATTGCTCACAACTATGATGCCTGTTCATCTAAAACACGCATACACACACAAACACACCAAAAAAATTAGAACAGAAAATTCTGAAAACACACTTACTGGTCGATTCAAGAAAAATACAGTAACACCTCCAACCAGAGGAATAATTTTGACTAATGGTTTCATCACTAGTCGCACCGTGCCATATATCTGAAAAAATTTATACATAGTTGAAAGTCCTAAAACAGAAGGAAGATGCAAGATAAGCACAGTATGCCAAACAAATAAGATAAAATGCAACTCGGAAGTTCCCACATTCTCATCATAAAATAACCATAATCTAAAATAATAAATCATTTGGTTAGTAGTTCAAGGAACACATATGCACTCTCTGATGTTTGATGTACAAGTTGTTTCCAGGTCTTTGTAACAGCTGCACAGAATTTTACATATGACAAAGAAATCAAGTAACACATACAAAAAAAGCTAAAATAAGGATCATTATACTATGGCAACTAAATCACATTATTTACTCAAATAATTCAATATCATTACTTAAAATCATCTTAAAGCAACAGACTTCGGATACACTACACACATGTATATAACAGGTCACTATTTTACCTGAAGATCTTTAATTCCCGCCTTAATTTTTTTTACTCCAACTTGAATGTTACAATCTCCAGAATATCTTTAATGAATAACAGAAAAAGAAATATCTATATTAGAAATTCTATCAATACAGATATAAACATAGAACCATACATATTAGTTACAGCATCATTTATCTTTAACATTTATTTTCTCCATTATATTTATGTTAATAACATATAAGTGTTTTTCACTATACTAAAAAAACTTATAAAGTGTTCACAAGTATTAAATAATAAAATATACAAATATATTGAGGAAAGAAACTTAGTTTTCAAAACAACCACAGAAACACAAAATGTTATTTCATGAAACCTTTAAATAAACACAAAATCACACAGAAATAATTTTAAAAAAATACATTATCAGAAAACATTAGAAACTAAATACAAAATCATATTTTTAAGATGCAGATTTATGAGTACAGTATATAAGAAAAAAAGTTAAGAAGCCCCTGCTTGTTCAGAACTTGAGAAAATAGCTCATTATATCAATTACTGGAATAATACTTTTGCTTGAAATAGGATATCTGAGAACAGAAGCATGACAACATTTTAAAAATCTGACAAGAAACTAAAAATCACACCCCAAAAATGCATTCTAAAACAAAAAAAAAAGATGCACCAAGAAAGAGTTATCCAAATGGGATGAAAATCTGTAGATGTGATGTACCTGTACAGAAAAATAAATGGTTAGAATTTCAGAAAAAATTGGATGATTTATTCAACAGAAAGAGCTTCACAAATTGAGCAAGTTAATAACATGTTGGTCCACCTCTGGTCCTTACGAAACCCTTATTGGCATTGATTGACAGAGTTGGCAAATGACCTCCTGCAGGATATTGTGCCAAATTCTGTCAACTGACTGCTGCATTAGATCAGCAAAATCCCAAGTTGGATGGAGGGCCCTGCCCATAATGCTCCAAACATTCTTAATGGGAGAGAGACCCAGCAACCTTGCTGGCCAAGGTAGTGTTGGGCAAGCATGAAGACGAGCAGTAGAAATTATCGCCATGTGGGGGCAGGCATTATCTTGCTGAAATGTAAGCCCAGTATGGCATAATACAGTGGACAACACAATGGAGAGTAGATATACATAGTTATATATCGTCGACATACCGCTGTGCTGCAATGGTGCTGCAGACAACAAAAAAGGGGTCCTACTATTAAATGAAATGGCACCCCAGGCCATCACTCCTGGTTGTCAAGCCGCACTCTTCCTCTGAGCTACCTACCAATGATCCTTGTGGTCACTTGAAGCACCAGTCGCACATAGGATGAATGATAATGATGAATCTGAGGTTCTGAGTGCTGCTATGATGATTGATCGGTCCACACATTCTGTCGTCTCTATGCTGACCACTTCCTTCTTGACGCTGTATTCGGTCATGGTTCACCCATTCCTGCCAAAATCATCTAATAGTGGCATCACGCCTACGCGAATGTCAAGTGATTTGGCGATTAAACTAACAGCTACTTTGAGTCAAACTACAAGTCCTCTTTTAAATGTTTCCATATGTGCATATTTTTTGCACACCTGCATGTGAGGCATAGTTACTATCTACCTGAGTATACAGAATGAAATTCGCAAAGACTATATAACCTGGAATCGAAATGTCTCCTCTTTAATATCCTGCCAGTTGCACATTTAAGATGCACCGCAGCACCATATGTTCATTCATTGGCTGCCAAACTTTAAAAATTTGAATTTTCTATCGAAGTCAGTATATCAGTTGTGTCTAATTTGCATTACTCTTTTCTGGTATGTCTTTTTTTCATTATTATTAGAGTGTACGTACTTATGTATTAATACAATTACCTTGGTGCAATTTGGTGACTTTTACAGAGGAACAGAATAATGACATAAGTCATCACTCAATTCAGTTGCAAAAATTCATTGCATACATAAATGTCATTACAGATTTTATACTCTAATTAGGTATTTATACCAAAAATCAAGCAATAAGACTACTTATAAGTTGGTTTTTTAATCCAAAGGGATTTAGTCCCGAAGGACTATTACTTTCGTTTGGGCGTTTTGCGTTGTTTCACAAGAAACGGCGTATCACTTTTCAATTTAGTGCTTATGTTTCTTTGTTGGTTATTTTCTTTTTTTTTTAAGGTAGCTTTCTCTTCAAAAATCATCTGCGTGCGCTGCACGGGAAAATAAAAAGGAATTTTAATTACAGTTCTAAATAAATAGCCAAATAAATGTGAAATTCATAACAATATTCTCTAAAACTTTAACGAATTTTTCATTAACAAACTCAAAGATTTCAAAGCCAGCAATACCAACGTTGTACAGAAAAACATTTTTATCTCCAGCATGTGAGAGCGTGTATCGAAATTTCTAATGATATGCACAATTTAAAATTATTTTGCGATATTGCTGTTGAACTGAATTTTATGGTTTAAGTGCGAAGAACATGGTATTTAACAAATAAAGGTAACACACAAAATGTTAAATAAACGCCCCTTTGGACGTAATTAAAATCTGAAATCTTTCAGATTTTTTTTTTAATATTTTTTATTTTATTTACTTTTTTTTTTGGAGGAAATTTCGTGACGCTCGCTTTAACAATGGATTAAAAAAAATAGTTTCCTCTATTTTAATGCAAAGCATTTTCTTCCATTGCAGGCACATTTCACAACCGGATATTTTAAAATCAAGGCAGAACAAATCATGATCTCTTAAAAACAGTTGAAATGCGACAAAATGAAGGCATACAAATATGGCACCATTACATGACTGAAGGACTGTTATGACTTGTCTGAAGAATGGTTATAGACATGGTTACCACATTGGCAGATTCTGAAAATTTGGCTACTTCTACTAAGGTGGGTGCAATAATACGTAAGTACCAAATATTTTTATCACTTTAATTAATCACATTACAATTTCTGCTCTCCCATTTCAGCATCTCACCCTAAACTATTGACTACTTCTGGCAAGAGATTATATAAATTTAGAGTATAAGACAAAAAACAGGGTAAAAAAGGGCAAACTGATGCACATAAGCTTCATCCAGCTTCTCTAAGTTTTTCTCATATTCTAATGAAAGTTAGTAGCAAAATTCTCCATACAAAAATTTCAGTTTTTGTATGCTACATTTATCATACACTGGATATATCTTGATAAAAAATAACAAGAAACGAGCTACAATATACTGCAATAAGGGTGACATTGGTCAGAACATAAGGTCTCAAGCTTTCAGATGCACTAATTTGTGTGTGTGTGTGTGTGTGAGAGAAAGAGCAAAAACAATGATAAAATGATAAGAGAACCAGGAAAACTACTTAAACCAGAGAAAGATAGAAGCATTAAAGCATAATGATGTACTATCACCACTATCCAATGATGTAGCCTAAATGGAATGAAACTTTTTTAAGCAAAATTACAAAAAATAAGTAAAAAACTACATGTTTGGTTAATCTCAGGATTTGAAAACAACAAAAACTCTTAGGCCTTTACTTGAAATTAGATTATTCTAAAAAACACACAATGACTACCTGCCCAAGGGATGTCACTGTTAAGAATTTTTTAAGGAAAACTGACTCATAATCATGTTACCCATGAAGAAAATCATCAAAACTCCCAAGGTGCTAGTTCATCCCCCTCGAATCTGAAGTTTGGTCGAACTACCACTGTTAAGCAGTCTTACAGCTCAGGTGCTGGCAAATTTCAGCATTTAACTAAGATCAAACAAAAAACTCCCTTAATCAAATCTCTTAATAGGATCAAATTAGAGAGAAAAAAGATTTAACACATGAAATCTAAGTTATGGAAGAAATCAATTAGCAATCAGGAAACTAAAGGAAGAGATTAGACATGAAATAACAATCTAACATTTAAACATTTGCAATGCTTTTTAGAGGTCTCTCAAAATTAAAAAAATTTGGTGCCCAATTTTGGTTCACATATTACCAGCTAAAATTTCACTTGGAAGTCATGATGAAGAGCTTATTCACAATTAAATGTATTTTCAGGAAGCTTGAAACAAAACGCACTTTTTTTCTTAGTTGACATGTTTTCAGCTTTCACAGACATTTTTACAAGTGACTGTTGCTTGTTCATTGTTTCAGTTGCTAATTCTGTTGGTTATTTTATGTTTCGTAACAACATCCAGCTATGTTATACATTCCAGTCTCTAACACTACACTTCTTATTAAATTTAGTGTAAGATGATTCTTTTTGTACGAATTAAAGATACTGAAAATATTCAGCAAATCATGGAACATATATGCATGAAATTTGCAAAAGCATTGTTAAAAAAGGGAAAGTCTTGATGTCATCAAAATACTGATGCCATTTCACGTGCACATGCGCACAACATGGAAATAACTCCCATGATTACATTAAACTATTACCATGACAGTGATGAAGAACATTTCCAGCATTTCCTCTAGTAATTCTTCTTATGGTAGAAGGTATTGCACACACATTTCCACACTTTAATATATTTTTAGGTCTAGTACCAAAAGAATCACCACATATAAATTGTCAATTATTATTCTTACCTTCTGGCAACAAACATGTTAATGTTAAGTGCATGTTTTAGTATTAAAATATATAACATGGTTAACAGAGAAGAATAATTCAAATTATTTTTATAACAAATCTAAATTCAGAAAATAGAAGCAATATTTTTCAGCATCAGAACACAAAAGAATAGTAACAACTTACCGAATCTCTAAATCCATAATAATCTCATTTCGAGAAACGTTTTCTTGATAAACCTTAACTCCGCCAATTCTGGGTGGCTAAGGATACATAAAAATATGAAAAGAATATATCTGAAGGCAAAAATATCTCAAGCAAGTTAAAATTTATACTATTATTAAAAAACATCCATTACACATATCTGTTCTGAAAGGTAAATCAAAAAATGCCTTTCATATCTACCTGTGTATCAATTCTAACTAAATAAAAAAGATTACATACAGATAAATTAAAAATAAATAAAAAGGGCTATATATAGGTAAAATGCTAATTCATGTAACTAAATTACAAATTTGAGAAGCTATGATTCATACGACTAAATCAGTTAATTTGCAGAAACAAATTTTCAAATAAAAGTATGGTAATACCCATAAATAGTGATTCATGTTTTAATTAAAATTTTTAAGTCGGACACATAAGAATAACACTACATATTTAATAATTGATAAGAAATAGTGCCATGTGTCCTGAAAGGGTTTTACACTGCATATTTAATAATTGATAAGAAATAGTGCCATGTGTCCTGAAAGGGTTTTACAGAGCCAATTAATAGCCATCTAAATGAGATAATGCATCCATGTGGTGGCTGAGTGCGAAAGAATAATCCCAATATAGCTTATGTGTTGTAAAAGGTGACTACAACAGGCAGTCAGTCTACGGGGGTATAACTAGTTACACTGCCCCTGGGGTTTATATAAGAGGGCTGGTCCTCCAGGTTGGGAGTTCAGCATAAGGCTAACAGCCTCAGCCCATAAACATCAAAGGAAGAATTATCTGGACTGTCTGCGAGGAAGGGTCTTGGGATCTGAGATTTGGAACTTGGAATTTGCATTCACTTTACAGAAACGAGGAAGCTTCTGCTTTAACGGAATTAATGGATGATTATAAAATTGACTTGATGGCACTTCAGGAAATGAGATGAATTAGACAGGGAATTTAGAATGGCACACATTACACTATATTTTATAGCTGTGATCCTATGAAATGCATTTGACACAGGTCTTGTTGTTCATAAGAGGATTATTATTATGGATTTTGAGGCCAAGTCTCCCAGGTTATGCAGGATTAGACTGGGAGGTAGATTCTTTAACTATAGTATAATTAATATACATACACTAACTGAAGAGAAGGATGAAGATGCTTTTTAAGAAAAAGTCCATGCACTGCATTCTGCCAACCCAAAATATATCAAGATACTTCTGGGAGATGCAAATGCCACGACAGGGAAGGAAAATAAGTTCAGACCTACCACTGGTGAGCACAGCCTATATCCTGATTCAAAGGATAATGGGCAGAGAGTGATATTTTTTGCTATGGAACATGTTACGGTGGCGGCCAGTAGTTGCTTTTCACACAAACATATTCACAAAATGACTTGGAGATTTTCCGATTGTTACACCTTTAATCAGATTGCCTCATACCTCAGACATATTGGATGTCAGATCATAGTGTGGAGAGAATTTTGATTCAGACCATTACTTGGTAATGATGAAAATCAGAGCAATAATTTCTCATGCCTGTAAAAATCAGGAGGTGAAATTAGACAAATTAAACTGTTCACTGTCGAAAGAGAAAGATATAAAGCAGAGCTAGGAGAATGAATTGGAAACACAATTAAAAAAACCACAAATTGGAGAAACAGGAATGTATAGATGAGAAATGGAATCTGTTAAAAAATGACTTCTTGAAACTGACAACAGAATCTTCCGAACAGCAAAAAAGAGAACGGATGATGACTGTTCGATCAAGAATGAAGGGCTGCCACTGACCACTAAAATACAGTATATAAGAATCTGCTTCAAAGAAAGCATACAGTATTAGCTGTTGATAAACATAAATGAGGTACAAAAAATGGAAAAAAAAAGATCCACCATGCTAAAAAGAGGAACTTTTATTGAAAATTTTCTACGAGATGTTAAACATAGAGGAGCAGAGGAAAGCAGAGCTTCCTTTCATAAAATCAGTTGTGGACATAGAAGTTTCAACCTAGAATAACACATTCTAGAGGGAAAAATTGTTCTCTCTGAAGTGATAAGAATGACATTCTACAGAGATGAAGGGAGCACCTGCAGGAGCTGCTGAATTACGAACTGTATATAAAGGACAGTGAAATAACGAAAAAAAAAAAAGAAAATCTAAGGCCCATTGATCTCCACTCTATGGAAAAGGTGAATCATGCTATCAAGAAATTAAAAATAATAGATCTCCTACGCCAAACAATATTCCTTCAGAACTATTAAAAGCTGTGGGACTTGATTGCATTCTACTAATCAAGCACTTAATTCAACTTCTGCAGGGAATTATCCTAGAAATACTTAATTCTCCTGGGATTATGTGACATTCCTCATAGAATGGAAACTTAGCTCTGTCTGTTTGATACATAAAAAAGGAAGCTAGGCTTGATTACAGCAATTCAAGAGAAATTAGTCTTCTTTGTGCAACCTATAAAATTCTTTCCAGCGATTCTTTTTAACAGACTTTTACCTCACATTGGTAATGCGATTGGTGATTATCAGTGTGGCTTTAGGAGGGGAAGATCGACTATTGAGCAGATTTTTGAAAGATGCGGAAAATTTGGAATCGATACACAATTTTCATTGATTTCAAAACTGTGTATGATTGCTTAGTAGGGAGTTACTTATAGAAGCCATGCATGAACTAAATATTCCAGAAAAACTTATTACACTTGTGGCTTTGACGCTCAGAAAACCAAGACAAATTCCTTTAAAAGGTCACTTTACAGAACAACTTGAGGTTTCAAGAATGGAGTAAGGGAGGATGTATTGGCATCTCTGCTCTTTAATATTGCACACAAAAAAGTTATTAGAGATTTTAGAATCAATAATACAGGAAACATTTATAATAAGACTATTGAATTAATGGCTTATGCAGATAATATTTGCATTGTTGCCCATGTTGTTCCTGTTCTTTAACAGGTACTCATGGCACTGAAAAAAACTGCAAAAAGATTTAACCTATTTGTGAATGAAAATATGCCTTTGTTTAAAATATGACTTACCACATGGTCATTTAGAAATCAGTAGCTATACATTTGAAAACGTCTACAGTTTCACTTAGCTGGGGAGCAGAGAAGATAAAAAAAAATACCTTCTAAAATACTTAAAAGATTTCCTGCTGCAAATAGATGTTTTTATAGCTTGAGGAGCTACTTAAAATCCAGCTTTCTCAAATTAAGAACTAAATAACTTCTTTACAAGACTTACAAGATCTGTCCTAACTTGTCCTTACGTGTCAGAAACTTCGGCGCTGATTTTATGTGATGAGGAAGATTTGTGGGGTTTTGAGACAAGGATTTTGCATTGCTTACTTGCTTACTTTGCGGGCTCCGTGTGAATAGATTGTGGAGATTTAATTTAGAGTTACACAAGATCTACAGACAACCTGGTGTAGTAAAATTCTTCAAAGTAGAGACTTATGGGCTGGTCATCTGGCCAGAATTCATGAAAATTGGCATTGAAAGAAAGTCTTTTTGGCACAGCCCATGGGAACTAAACCTGGAGGTAGAACCCCAGTAAGATGGATTGATAATGTTGAAAATGACCTAAACATTCTATAGGTCAAAAATCGAAAAACAGTTGCCAAAAGCAAAGATGCCTGGAGAAAACTTCTGGAAACGGCCAGGGCCCACCCTGGGCTGTCGAATTAATGAAGAAGAATTGTGGTAATTACCTACTGTTAAGTAATGAGAACATTTTTTAGGAAAAAAGCAGAATAATCTCTTTTCTATGGCTAACTCCATATTTCCATAATTATCTTTGGTAAACTTATAAAGACAGAATCAATTTTTTAAACCAAATAATACTAAAAGTAGCTTTCATATAAATGGTGCTTTAAAGGAATAACATTAATAGCCATTCAGACACATATTTGCAGTTCCTATAGCCATTCTGACATAAATTTTGCACTTCCTAATGGCTTCTTAATTCAAACAACATTTACAAGTTTTGCTTTCAACAGCAAACTTTCTCCAGCCTACTTAATGCAAAAGTTTATTTGGGAGCATATTTTTTCTCACTTTCTTTCTGCACTATCCGTACTTGAAATTCAAAACAATGCCTGACAATGCAGAAATTAAACGTCTTCTGCTTCGATTAAAACATCCTAATTAGTCCCATTTAAGCCCAATTTGCCTCCAGCAAAGACAAAAATTCCTTCAAAAAATTAATATTTAAAATATTACTAAATAAAGTTCCACAGAAAAAATTACGGAAATGTATGTGAAAAATTAACAGTACTGTAGTTTTAAATCATGAATATTTATGGGAAAAAATGCAACATATACAAATGCCTGATAAAAAAAATTAACAGTATCCCATAATGTAATTTTCAACCTTGAGAAATTTCTTTTGAAATATTCTGAACATCCACAGACAAATGCCCTCACAGGTTAGGTTAGGTTATTCAATTATGGGAAAGCACACAAGGGCTATCTGCCTAAAGGGAGGGATGCCTTCGTGGAGGACTTTCTAAGGGAAACTGGCTCGTATACACGTTACACATGGGGAAAACCACGAAAACGCCCATGCAGCCAGCCCGTTCGCGGGATTCGAACCTCGGACCGAACTACCAGTGTTCAGCGTCTTTACCGCTCGACCACTGGTGAGCAAATGCCCTCACAGAGTGACACAAACTTATTCAGAGTTGATGTACAGCACAGTTTTTGAATAATTTATTGAAAAGTTATGTTCATTGAATATTTCTTAACATCTGTAGTCTACTTTGGTAGTTTTCTCCCTTTTCATTGAAATCTTTGAGTGCAGTGTAAATTGCACTTGCTATGGAAGAAACTGTAGCAAAATTTCGGCAGGAATAAAATATTTTGCCATTAATTTCATAGAAAGTGGACAACTGAACTTATTATTAAAATGGCAACATGAATTTTCCAACAGAATGAAAACAAAAACATGCTTGTAAGAAGTCTAACCGATTTTCAACATAAATACCTACTGCATGTGCATAATAAATAATGTTTTACAATTACAAATCATCATTATTTTTCTTCGATACAAAAAACTGACAAATTGCCCAAGGTCACTGCACTAATATGTAGAAGTACCAAAAATTTTTAGTGGGTCATTCTGCTTCATTTGCTGTTTACTGAATAATTTAACTAAGGGATCTGTTTAGAAACTTTTTACCATAGCCAAAATTAGCTATGTTTTCTTGCTGGAAGCATCAAATTAGATCTGTATCTCTTTCTAGTGAAAACACTGTTGTGCTATAATGGAATAGACAATGAATAGAATATCTTTTATGCAAAATAGTTTTCCACAATCCCATGTTATCCATCACGGTGGTTTTTATTCTTTCCAGATAGATGCATATCATTCCAGAGTAAAATTAAAACGTCAAAATAAGTCAAAAGTTAAAAAAAAAATAAATAAATAAACAACAGTTTTTCACAAAACTACATTTTTCTTCATTTGAATGGTAGCCTTCTCACATTATTATCAACATAACTCCTTTCACTTTTAATTTACTCCTATAAAAATCAATTCGCAATTATAATTAAAAATGGAAACTGAAGAATATTTTGTTTTCTTGTAATCTGGAGTGAGAAGGGGAAGACTAGCCTGTAGCTTGAACAAAAGTTTAATATTCTATAACACATGAATACACTTTCCTGAGCAATGAGAATAACTTAACTTTATAAGAAAAAGCTCATTTATTCAGAAAGCTCAGAAAATGCCAAATTACGATCAAGTGAAGGTATAAAAAATGAAATTCACATTAGAAAGTTAAATTAGTGGGAAAATTTATGCTCTAAAATTATAAAAAAAATTACCTTATTGGTTATCAACTTGAATATTAAAACCTAGCTGTAAAATTAAGATTCTAAAAAAAGAATACATTGAGGTTTTATACAAGCCAATGTATTCATAAGCCTGATCTGTTTATGAAATCCCATCACACATGAGAGTTTGCGGAGATGTCACCAATCCTTCTAGAAGTTTAAATAAATAAATCCTTCTTTACTTAATTAGATAATAAAGAGATGCAAATTACAATTATAGTATTTAAAAAAATTTAAATGCTTAAAATTTTTCACAATGCATTGTCATTCTTTATCTGTTTTAAAAGGCATGTACTTTTTTTTTTTTTGATGCCCAGATCCTGTACCTTTGAAAATACTCTACTTTATACAATCCCAAATATTAATAACTTTTTTCTCAAACTGAGATGAAAAAAAAGAACTTGTACCTTTCTTTACAAAAAGTAAACCAGTTTACTGAGAATTAATTGAATTTACATTATACCAAAACAGTCTTCTTATAAATAGTGTTGTGACATCCATTACTGGTGTTAAATCACACTGTTTGGAAACAATGTATACATGTTAATAGCATTACAACCTCGATAATGGCATTACAAATCTCTCATTCATTAAAATTTTGGGGGGGAATGGAATTTTTTTCTAAAACTCTAAAATATTCCACTTAGTTGAATGCTGAGCAGTCGGGCATTTAGTGTATTAATAAGAACTATAAAATCTTGTTGATTTATTTGAAACATTTTCTTCTACACAAAATCTGTTATTACTTTTAAAACAGTATAATTGACTTTCAACTCTATACAAAGTTTGACCATCTCTGGCATATGGTAATGCATTTTAAAGGTTTCCTTTTTTTTTCTCCTTAAATTGTATTTATAGAAAATATGTAAGTTCTGAATGCAAAGCTTTTGAAATGATTATTCATTTAATTCAAAATGCAGTAAAAATTCCAAAAACTTCTCAACATTAACAAACCATTTTCAGGTGCTTTTAAATAACTTAAAAACAATATTAAGCATTCAAGGGCTTTTTGAAGTTTTCAAAAGAGTGCACAAATCATGGCTACAACCTTTAATGTGACAATTTAATCAACTATAAAAACAGTATGTAAAACATTTAGCAGTAGAGGTTACTAACAAATATTTAAGAACTTTTTCATGTTTTCAAAAGAGTAGAAAATATAAATGAATGTAATATTTCACAAAACATTTAGCCACAGAAGTTTGACATATATTTATGTCAATCTGAAAGTTTTGAGATTTCCGTAAATAAAAAACCTGAAACGCAAAATATTTTGCTCTATAAAGAGGTAATATTCTATTTTAAAGGTAGCATTTTGTAATACACCATTTGATAGTCACTCTTGAACAGTATATCACAAAATACTTGCCTAATGTATTTGAAAAAATATTAATTAAATGACCAGAAATTTTATTAATTCTATTGCATCATGACAATGCAAGAGATTTCTCAGTACTTCATACAAATTGAGTTGCTATGGGACTTGGGGATTCAAGTCTTGGTTAGCCTCCTTATTATCAAACTTTAGAATCAGTGAGTTCTCATCTTCTAAAGCAAGGAAAATATTTCTATCACATAACTGTCCCCTGAAAAGGCTATGCTGGTCAACTGAGAATTCTCAGACAATAATCCAAAGGAAAATCAGGAGTAGCATTTAATTACTTGTTTGAAATAATGAGAATTTCTATTCAGCACAACACACAGTATTATGAGAAAATGTAACATGAATTACATACATTGCTGGCCACCGTAAATGCAACACCCTGAAGGAAGCACGCAAATAACACAAAATTTTCAACATGCATTAGCGGAGGTGAGATATGCAAATGATTAGAATTTCAGCGCAGACGCATGGCACGCACGCCTGTGGTGCTATTTAAGGCTTGGAGTTTTCGACGATTTCAAGTTCGGCAATTGTGTTTTTTCAAAAAAACAGTCAATTATGCCTCGTACTAAACAGTGATCATCGTTTGATCAAGTATCCGAGTTCGACAGCGGAAGGATAGTGGCCTACCGAGAGTGTGGATTATCTTTCAGAGAAATCGGTAGTCATGTTGGACGAAACCAAACAACTGTAATGAGGACACGTGACCGTTGGATGCAGAAGGGTACGACGGACCGACGTGTTCGATCGCATCCACCTCAGTGCACCACTTCACGTGATGACAGGAACATTGCGTGCATGGCAGTGACGAATCGCTCAGTCACATCAAGAACCATAGCACAGGACATTGTCTGTAACGCATCATCCAGGGTCTGCACGTACCATTTGATGCCGTTTACAGCAGAGTGGTCTGTCCGCAAGAAGTCCATTGCTTCGTCTACCCTTGACGCAGAACCACAGACATTTCCGCCGCCAATGGTGCGATGAAAGAAGGATGTGGATGGCAGAACGGAATGAAATTGTCTTTACTGCCGAGTCACGCTTCTGTCTGCAACACCATAATGGTCGGACTCGAGTTTGGAAACACCGTGGAGAGAGGATGCTGAACAGCTGCGTTATGCACCGCCATACCTGGGTATTATGGTATGGGGCGGTATTGGATATCACTCTCGCACTCCTCTAGTATGCATTGCCAGTACTTTACACAGCCAGCGCTACATCTCCGAGCCAGTTGCCCTTCATTACCTTCAGGGCTTGCCCACAGCCATATTTCAACAGGATAATACGTGACCACACGTGGCATGAATTGTCCAAGGGTTCTTCGTCAATCGCCAGATTGAATTGCTTCCCTGGCCGGCTCACTCTCCGGATCTTTTGCCGATAGAAAACATGTGGTCCATGGTTGCTGAACGATTGACCCAAATTACATCCCAAGCTGCCACACCAGATCAACTTTAGCAACGTGTGGAAGCTGCTTGGTCTGCTGTGCCCCAAGAACATATCCAAAGTCTCTTTGAATCAATGCCGAGGCGTGGGGCAGCAGTGATCTCCAACAATGGCGGCTACTCCGGCTACTGATTCTAGAAGGAACCACACTTCACAGAAGTCTATAAATTTAAACATTTGATACTTGGTCAACATGTTATCTACTAAATAAATTTTGTTGTGGTATCTCTTGTCTTTCTTGGTATTGCAATTTGGGTGGCCAGCAGTGTACATTGATATTTATATATTTTAATGTAAATCTCCAAGACTTTCAAAATGTACTCTGTAACACTGAAAACCATGCAATTTAAAAAATGACAAATCAATGTTAAAATTACATTACAATTAAATAAACTTTACCATATCACCAAGTATAATTTTCTCAAAACGAAAACTCTGTAGGTATGATGGCAAGCTTCCTCTGATGCTTGGTTCCATAGTCTCTTTTAGCATCTCCTTCACATAAATTCCAACATATGGCCAAAGTTGCCTCAATATCTAAAATGATTTTAAGTTATAATGATTAAAAAACTACACAAAACGTAAAGTACGGGAAAAAACTTAGAATAAATCATTTAAAAACAAATTATTATAAAAGTTATTGTACAGGATATTTTTGCAAAATCTTAAAATTAATAAAAATAACTCCACATCAGAATAAAATAGAAATCAAATTAAAATTTGATAAAAAGGTTTATTCCATAACATAGACACACACCCAGAAAAAAAAAGTACACATATCAACATAGCAAAGAAGTGTATACAGTGTTAAATCAGAACAGTGCAGGTTTATCCATTGGGTACTTAGGGCAGGCGCCCAGGGGGCCAGAGTCCGGATAAGCTGGACCCAACCAGAATTCTGGTCATAAATTTCTATAGTTGGAAATAAAAACTCTTTAGAAAAATAGCAAATGATTTTGCAAAAATAATCTGCGCCTCTCACCTGCACATCCATATCCATATTGTCCGTTGATATGTATCGCCAGCGTGGCACCGGGTGGTAAGAGTGGGATGATAACTATAATACACCTTACCATCAAGAAGCAGGCAGATGAATTAGACTACAGACAGAACCTTGCCAAATATGTAATAAAGTGACGCAAACGTTATAAATAAATAATGGAGTGTGGACTGCCGGACAAATCAAATGATAGATTTATTATACTGCCAGCGTGACAGCAGATAGCAGGGAATAAGGTAAATTATTATTAGTAGTACTAGCAGAGCTACCTTTTCTGATAATTTTTCTGGATTTAATAGTATTCATCTTAAAAAGTGTTTTCTATCTTTTTTTAACTATATATATATTTAATAAAAGTATTGCTCCCTTTAATATGGTCACAATAACGCCTTATAAACTACATCTGTAATATATCCTTTTGAATCCATGGACAATACAATTTTTAGATTATCTCTACTCCTTACTCTACTTAATGCAACATATAGCTGGTCATGCGTGAACAAAGGTTCAGTAAGTATATATCTACACTTTCATATGATTGTCCTTATGCTTTATGTACAGTCATCACGAATGTTGGTACAGTTGGGAACTGTCTTCTTTTAAGACAGAATGGTAATGTCGTTTTGCTCGGTGCAAGATCTATTCCATGAATAGCAAAGAAGTTTCCTTTTTTATGTCCTGTTAGTATCTTACATATCAAGAAGTTTCTATGCATCTCACATATTACAAGTCTTGTACCATTCATGAGTCCATTTCTCTGATCAAGATTTCTTATTATTTTTTGGTATTTGTTTTGTCTAAAGCTAAGCTACACATGAGGGCTAAAAAATTTTTATTATATAGTTTTAAAAATTCAAGAAATTTTTAGAAAAAAAAAACTATATAAATTTCAATAAATAGCATAATAGTATATAAAATAAAGCTAAATATCTCTGCTTTTGAAAATATATTTATTATATTTATTAAATTGAGGATTTTATTTAAATGATAAAAAGTGCTGTTACTGGTTTGGCATATAGTGACTTTATTAAACTGATAAATACTTTTAAAGTTATTGTCAATACAATAATATACGAAGAATTTATTAATATGAATCTAAATATTAAATTATTTGAGAGCGCACATATTCGAATTCAACAATTAAATAAATTCAGAAAGAGTTTGTTTGATATATTTGGCATAATCAAACAAAACATTTAAAAAAAAATTAAAATACTATGTAACATTATAATTTAAGGCGTAACAAGTTTTTTTTAAAAAAAAGAAGGGTAAAAAAAATAAATAAAAAGTGAAAATTATGATTTTATTATAAAATGTTTAGTTTCTTCACATAACAGAAACATTGCACATATTTAAAGAAATTAAAATTGATTTTCAGAGTTCTTTTTATTTTTTAAGTACAATTTTACTATTTTTAATTTTCATAAAATAGGGGTTAATTACTTAATTTACTTTTTGAATTCAAGCTTTTTATATATGTTGATTTAGCATTTGACTTACCTAATAATGATGATTATTTCTAGGCATAAAAATGAGTTACAAATATAAATTGGGAGCAGAGAAAAGGAGAAAGAAAAAGTTTCAGGAAGATGTTGTAGGGATATTAGGTTATTTAGAAGCAGGAGACATGAAAAATGAGCAATGACCTCACCGGGACTCGAACCTCGGACCTCTTGAATATGCGCCGAGTGTGCTGAACATTACACCACGAAGGCATGCGAAGAATGCAGGAGAAATACCTTATATACTTCCCCTTTTAAAGGGCAACTGGGAATTGGAGACCCAGTCACCAAATCCAGGTAGTGAAGAATCATCAACCACCACCTTTTGTAGTTTGGGCACAATTGCAGGGATATTGGGTTATTTTGAAGCAGGAGACATGAAAAATGAGAAATGCCCTCGCCGCGACTCGAACTTTGGACCTCTCGAAAATGCACTGAGTGTACTGACCATTATACCATGAAAGCGTGCTAAGAACATGGGAGAAATACCTTATAAGGTTAAGAAAAAATTACAACTTTTTTTGCTAAAAATAGTAAAAATACAGATAATGAATACCAGGACGCTGGATATTCTTATTCGTTAGACGTAACCCAGATAATTCCTGAATCTGCATCTTGAGTAGATAAAAACGAAAATAAAGGGAAACCAGATGAATCAGAAATTGACAAATCTGATGTACTCCAAAAAATTAAAGAAATACCTGTGATATCAAAATGGCCTGATATTAAGACTGACGATTTTATTACAAATGTGGTACTTCAGAAACTAAAAAGTGATCCCCTAGAAAATACTGAAAAACTATACCATGACAGAGATAAAAATATATTATAGAAGTTTAAATGAAAGCAGTAGCGGCTCGTAGCTAAAATTAGTGGGGGTGCTGTTCCAAAAAATTTTAACCTTTGTTTTAAAATTGTGTAAATGGAAACAAATATGTATAAAAAGAAAATTTATTTTGAAATTTCCATGAAATCTTACAAGAGAAAAACTAAACATTTCTTAATTACTTTAACTTAAATTGTTACAGTCAAATCTTTATCTATTCATTTAAAAATGAAATCCATCCTTCTTGTTTTAATTTTTTTTGCAAAAAGATCAATAGTTTCCTGTTGATCTCTGGATGACAACTGAGGAAATTTTTCTCTATTGAAAGTACTGCAAGCATATTTAGTCTTTCTGAATTCATAGTGCTTCTTAGAAAAGTTTTCATTCTTTTCAATGTTGAAAAGCAGCGTTCTGCCTCTGATGTAGTCATGGGAACTATCAAGAGAATTTTTATCAATTTCGTAATTTCACTATGAACATCACCAAGATTATTTTCCAAGATAAATTTCAGTAGCTCAATTAATTTGCAGTATTTATGAATATCAGACCTACAATAGAATACTTTTAGTTCAGTTTCAAGCTTTTCTTTGTCAATCACTGAATACGCTTCAGTGGGCAGTACTATTTCTTCTGCAGGATGTTCATTTCTAAAACTAGCGAAGCATTTCTTGTTGAAAAATTTAGCAGCTGCTAAGTGTTTAGTGGAAGAATATCTGTCCATTATATCAATACATATACAGTCATATATTTTCTTAGCTTCAGTCATCAGTGCCTTTGAAGAATTCTCACAGTACTTCTACAGTTTCTTAATTCTAAAATAGCAGTTTCGAAATGTGTTTTATATTCATTAAGTTTAAACACACTAATTTCTATGGATTGCATTTCGTTATATATTATTTCAACATGAAGAGGCATAATCTGATAAAAAAGAGCTCTAACCAAAACTTGAAATTATCATCATTTAGATATTTTAAAATTCCTGTTGCCTCTGCAATAGTTTGATTTGCATTTGATGTTGAATTTCAGTAAGGCAATTTTTTAAAGGTTGCAAATTTTCATGAACTCTGTTTATGGTCCTTATGTTGAAGTTCCACCTTGTGGAGGAAGGACACGGAATGATAACGTCTATATGCTTCTTTAGAATGGACATACGTTGTGGTGATCTTGAAAAGAATGTTGGAATAGTCAGAATGTTAGAAAAAAATATTTTTGCATTTCGTGAAATCTCTGCATTTCTCATTATTAAATCAAGCTGATGTGCATAACAGTGAATGAAATGGGCATTAGTATAAACTGCTTTTATTTTTGCTTGAACTCCAGCTTTTTTGCCTTTCATGACATTTGCACCATCAAATGTCTGAGCTATCAATTTTTGTTCATGTCCTTGAAGGATTACGTCCAATTGTTCTAAAATACATTTTGATATGCCATCTGCAGTTTCATTTTCTGGAATAAAGAATTTCCAGAAACGCTCAAATATTTCTCCATTCAATACATACCGTAGAACAAATCAAGAACCATCTGAGTGTGCTCCAAAACATCTGTTGTGTCATCAGCCATTAAAGCTACAAAAGAAGCTTTTCTTATTTCCGTCCTTATCTCCTAATGGTATATTTGAAATAGGCAGTCAAGTATATCATTCTGAATGGTCTTAGAAATACCTTTGAAGACAGCACTAGTTTCTAAGTGATTCTTCAAATCTGAATCTAATTTAGATGCAAAATTTACTAATCCTCTAAATACCTCTGGATTTACTGAATTGTCTTTTTCATCATGTAAACGTAAGGGAGTTTCAGTCTATTATTTTGCACAAAATTTTACGGTTCTTTTTAACCTTTATGTTATGCTCATTGACTGAAAGTCTGTATCCCTCACTAAGTTTCTCCTTAATACTAACGGTTCCTAAAAGTGACCGTGAAACTACATTATCAACATGCTTCTTTGACTTCTCACACTTTTCACTTTTTATTTTAATTTTGTTTATATATTTCTGAAACCATCTTTTGTCCACATTACGTCACCTCCAAACAGCAAGCACGGGAAGCAAAACAGAGCATTTTTTACTTCACAACCGCAAAACCAACTTTTCCATTGGTACCATTCAGAATTGAAACTACAAATATATTTCTTTTTGTTGCTTATGCCTGGCTGACATATTAGAATATCAGGTGTCGAACAACCTCTTTTCTTAACTGTAGTTTTCTCATGGAGAGACAGCTGGAAAAACGAAAGCTCTTCAAGTGCACTTACAGTCACAGAATTTATTACTTGAGGATGCAAGGACGTGGTTAAAATTTTCTGTAAAATAAAAGAACCGAAAAAAATCAATCAAATAGAATAGGTGAAAAAAAATCTAACCAAGAACATGGTGTTTGATTTTTAAACATAGCACACGCAAAGTAAAAAAAAAAACCATCTCCCAACGGCACTCCAGATTCGGCACTGCAAGAGCGACAGTGCTCTTCTTCCTCTCGTCCTCGTGCGCTGCTTCCTAAGTGCGCATGTGCAGAACAGCCAAATACCAGACGTGCGGAGTAAAAAGAAATCACGTTTCCAGAATTTCGGCACTGCAAAGAGCGACAGTGCTCTTCACTCTCCCTGGTTCGCATGCTGCTTTCTGTCTGCGCATGCGCAGAACACCAAACTCCACTCTGCTGGAACTGTGAAGCGTGCAGTTCCCTATAAAGACTTTTGTACCCTTTCCATAAACTGGAGGATGGCTACTGACATTAAGTTTAAGGATTATATATTGTAGAAATATAAAGAAAGAATTAAAGAAAAAGGGGCACATTATATTAAATATTAAAAATAATAATAAGTGGAAATAGGGGGTGCTGAAGTTCCACAGTGCTTATCACGAGCCACCACTGAATGAAAGCAACTTTTATAGAATAAAACCTAATGAAGGTAAAGAAAAGAGAGACTGGCTGATATATGACGCGCTTAGTAAAGCTGTTTATTGTTATCCACGCAAATTGTTTTCAAAAGAAAAAACAGTTTAACTGATTCAGAATGCACCGATTGGAAACATTTCACTATTCTGCTCACGAAGAAAGTAAATCTCAATTGAATTCCATGGTTGCATTAATAACAAGATCATCCCTTATTGGAATATTACATATTGATTTGAAAGAACAAGTTGAATATGAAGCTGAGTATTGGGTGAAGATTTTGAGAATTGTTGCTACCATCAAACTGTTTCTCAAGAATTAGCTTTCTGTGGATCCACTGAGGATATAGCTAGTCATCATAAAGGAAATTACTTGTCTTGTGTATTGGCTCAATTTGATGACTTATTATCTAAACATTTACAGCGATATGCTAATAAAGGAAAAGGATAAGCTATCGTTCTCACCAAATACGCACTGAATTCCCAGAATTGATGAAAACTTCTAGAAACTTTCATACAAGAAATTAAAGAAACCAAATATTTTTCTATTATTGTAGATGCTACCTCAGATATAAGTCATCAAGACCAGCTTACATTTATTTTTAGGTATGTGAATAGCAATACAGTAAGTGAGAGATTCTTGGGATTCATTCAGTTGGAGAGGCACACTGCAGAATATTTAACAGAAATAGTTATAAAGAAATTGAATGAGTTAGGATTAGATACAAGAATTGTCACCTAATGCTATTTATTTGCCATGTTCAAATCATTCATTAAATCTTGTAGTGAATTTTGCATGTGAGTCCAGCTTGGAAGTAACTGACTATTTTAGAACTGTTCAAAGTATTTACATCTGTTCAAAGTATTTACATGTTCTTTACAGCTTCCCCTCAAACATGGAACTTACTACAAAGCTGTAAATGTTCTGTAAAGCGACTGGTTGAAACTAGATGATTTGCCCAATCTGAAGCAGTTAACGCTTTACATAAAAACTACAAGGCAATATTTTTTTTTTTTTCAATTCAGCAATAATATAGAAGAGAAACCTGCAGTTAGAAACGAAGCGAAGGCTCTGAACAATAGAATGGACACCTTCTAAACAGCTCTATTAATATCAATTTGGACAAGGATTTTGGAACAAGTGAATGCAACCAGCAAAACTTTACAAACTACGGACTTGAACGTATCATTTGGTGTAGAACTGATGACGTCTCTGTTGACCTTTATTACAGAAATAAGAGAACACTTTAATGAAAGATTTCTTTTTCCGAAGGTAAGGATACCACGAACGTACACTATAAAGATGAACATAAAAGAGCAAAGAGGAGAAAAGTATTTTTTGATGAAACAACTGAAAACGAAATCACTTTAGAAGCAAAAGAAAGATTTAGAATTGAAGTATTTAATGTAATATGTGACAATATTACTGAAGACCTTAAAAAAAGAATTCAGTGTTATGAAGAAGTAACACGAGCATTTAAATATTTTTTCTCCCTAGACAAGGAGGAAATTAAAATATTAATTGACATTTTGTGCGAGAAATATAGGAACAATATTGACGAAACCAAAGAATATTTCCGAAAAGAAATTATTCATTTTCGAGAATTGTGCAAAAATTTAAACAAAAACACGATTTGTGAAAAGTTTGAGGTTGTCCACATGGCGAAAGCAACTTTTCCGAATATTTTAACTCTATTGCAAAATTATTAAATGATACCCATTTCTAATGCATCAGGTGAACGATCTTTTTCGGCCCAAAAATAAAAGCATGTTTAAGCTCTAATTTGAGTCAAAAAAACCTTGACACATTGTCACTATTATATATAGAATATAACGCGCTGGAGAAACTTATTATTGATACTATTATATGTAACTTTGCCAATATTAAGTCATGAAAAAGAATGTTATAATTTTTGTTGTTTATCTTAGAATTTTATTTTTACCTTTTTTTATGTTATATTTTATAATTTTGTTTTCATTTTTAATATTTTTTATAAGAATACTGTTTTGTTTTTTATTTTTATATATATTTTTACAATAAAAATTAAACATTAAAATTTTGTTTCATTTGTTTAGTGGATTCAAGAAACCTCCTTGGATCCACCAGCGTCAAGGGGGCTCGTATATCTTCTGCGAAATGAGCTTAAACCGGCATTGAATCAGAACCTTTCATGGAACCTCCTATATCCATTTATGAGCTTCCATTAATCAGTACCCATGTTAATATCTTCCAGTCCCTAAAGCTTTGTTCACATGA
The DNA here is from genome assembly GCA_000611955.2 of Stegodyphus mimosarum. Taxonomy (NCBI): domain Eukaryota; kingdom Metazoa; phylum Arthropoda; class Arachnida; order Araneae; family Eresidae; genus Stegodyphus; species Stegodyphus mimosarum. The sequence continues at coordinate 68,019 of KK114481.1, forward strand.
TGGTTTTAAAGTCATAAGAGGTTTAAGCCAGCTTCATTTCTAAGCAACCAGACCTTGCCATGCCAAAAAAACTAATTTAAGGACTTTGCCTAAAACTTTCAACTTTTCCTCTTTATGCCAAGTTGTTATAATAATTACCAATCACAGTGAAGCAAACATCAGATGACGGTTTTACTGAGTTAGCTACACATTTACACATGTGCAACTTCCCTTCTCCGAACAGTTTTGACTTAAATCTTGTTAAAGATGTGTGAATGGATTTAATGACTTTTAGAGCATAAACTGCAAAGCTTAACCGTCAGCTGAATGAAGTCTTAAAACACTACCTGTTTCATGAATTTTTAAGTGACATATGATACCTTTTGTAAATAATGTATTTCTTTTGCAACAAATAAATAAATTGTAAGTTGTGCGAATGTGCGAACCGATGAAATCCTTAAGCCTATAGCAGTTCTCAGGGATGATACTTTTCCTTATACTATTAGCACCAAGTAACTAAGCATGCTTGCAAGATTTTCAATAATAGCAACAATACTGCATAAATCTTTAATCATTAAAATAAGCACTTTTGCAGTTAATAACTCTTCCCTGAAGAGCCTAATGTTTGTAAATCTTGTAGGTGATAATGGCTTGGAGAAATGGCAGGGAAACGCATAACAAATGAAGAAGATTCTCGAAATATTGCTTTTAAGGAAAATGAATGGCAGGTTTGATGATGATAGATAAAGGATATTCTGAGCAGTTGATTCGAAGAAAATATTCTAAAATTGCCAAGTATTAGGAATGCAATATTACTATAATGCTGCTGTTACGAACAGGAGCTAAAAATTCAATAACAGTCATGCTACTTATTATTGAAATACAGAATGAAATTAATGAGTAGCTAAAAACTTACATCTTTGTTGAAAGGAAGTTGGGAAAGCTTTATATATCACACAGAAAAGTAACTCAGATTGACAAAAACTACAATTCACATGGAAATATTTGACCAGTCAAGTAAAATTGAAGCAGCAAAAATCTGAATATAAATGTGTTAGGGATAATGCTTAGATTTTATGAACATCCTGTTATACTTAATGGAAATACAGAGAGAGCATTTCTAATGATAGGAGTTTGAAAAGATGATAAATTACTTAAACTATGTTTTTTAAATGATGACAAAATATTTTCTATTTGCCTTCAAGTTCCTTTATTCTGGCCGCGACCATAAAATATCACTTCAAAAATTCCAAATTGTGTTAAACTTTTCTTACATGTAGATGATTGTTTTATGGTATTGATAATTTCAAAGAGGTATATTAATTGTTTTTACTGTTATAGTAATCTCTGCTTGCTTGCAAAAAAGTCATGACCTATTTAATTTAGCATCTGGACTTGATGATGCTATCAGCATAAATTATCATGGAAACTTACACAACAGATCACTGATATGCCCTTAGGTTCACCTAGATTTGTACATATATTCATATATTAGGGCTCACAACAATACCTCTCAATGAAACAGACTCCTTTTATGCTTCAGCTATACTCAGCTAAAAAACTATACTCTGCAATGGGAAAGGACTACAAAACAATCAGCTTGCTCAAAGAAACAAGACATGTTTATCATGCGGGACTCAGAGCATGCTTTTAGTTCAGTTGCTAAAATACTTACCCACGAAACTGTAAAATATGAAAAGAAATAAAAGATAAGACACAAAAACTATTGTTAAAATCAACAATCTCATAACATTAAATGCACAATTTATTGTAAGAATTCTAATTCTAATGCAGGATGTTTTGCGATAATTATGATCATGAGCTCCCAGCATATAATAACTTGAAAATTTCTAACTTAAAGGAAATATTAATTGATCAGTAATAGTTTTCTAATCTTGAAATCCACAGGTGATTCTTCACATCATTTTACAAGCCACTCCTAACTCATGTTGACTGCTGCTTACTTTGGACAACTAAGCTCCAATGGTGAATTTAAACAAGCTTTATTATGTCAAAATGAAAGATTTCCCTTTTCTTCTTTCCTCTCTTATATTCTTAATGAAAAATTCTACACTAAGAAACATAAAAATCACATCACGTATATTATTTTTGCAGCAAAATCCTTTTCTTTCTCTTTCTACCTGTGCAACAAAACCGATCAAATCTTCCTCCAGAGAGATGAAAAATATCCAGAAAGAAGCTTATGTTATGTGATATGAAAGAAGCTTATGTTATGTGATATGAAAGAAGCTTATGTTATGTGATATGAAAGAAGCTTATGTTATGTGATATGAAAGAAGCTGCCAGTTATGTGATGAAAGAAGCTGCCAGTTATGTGACATTGTATTGGTAGCTAATGCTGTGTCATAGAAATAGATTGTACCCATATGCCGACTAATGTATTATAAGAAATATGATTTAAAAGAGGTAATAAAAAATGATTATGTGCACCACATTCAAGACCAGATTTAGATATGATAAGAACCCAAGCTATTTGAGATATGGGGCCCTTCATGATGGATATGAGACCTCTTTTTTTTTTTTTTTTTCCTTAATACTGGATATAGTACAATTCTTTAAGGTGGTCCTGAGCTATGGCTTGTGCAGCTTATACATAAATCTGACACTGAACGCATTGATTACTAAGCCTTTAAGCACAGAATTTTATAACTACGCGCTAGCACGTGATTGGCACTAGAGGTAAAATGCAATGCCACATTATGTGCTAATGCATGGCATTTAAAAGTGAATCAAAATAAGAAACAGTATGCATTATTTTGGTGTGAAACTGTATCGCAAATATATACACTACAAATGAATTTATTACAAGAAAGTTACAATGATGTTATTGCAAACTATATGTTTCAGAATGCTATTCCTGTATGATCTTTGTGCAAAATGAAACTTTGTTTCCATTCCAAACCACATACATTTACAACTAGTTTCTAACCTTAACTTTATGCCAATACTAGCATATATGTTCAAAATGTAATGCCGACTGAACTTGAAAATCAACAATGAGATGTTGCTTTTCCTGCGACTGCCACCTTAGACATCACCCCACACATGCACAAAAGCGTGATTGCCTCTTCAGCAATAACACCAGTCATGCACAAGTGCGTAATTGGCAGAGAATGTGTTAATGATAATATTATAAGATACAGACTACTGACTTATAATAGATATAGAGATAGACTGGACATGTGAAACACAATGAAACTGAACAATTTTCCTATTATTAGTGCGTTTTCAGGTACTCAAAACAACTGCATCAAAAAATATTACATGCAATTTGCATCAAAATTGCAATATAGCATTTCAAAAACGGATCTGCCTTTAAAGAAAAGAAAATGCAATACACTTTATTTTTTTAAGTATTCTGTATCCATTATGTAGACTGGACATATGAAACTGAACAATTTTCCTATTATTAGCACGTTTTCAGGTACTCAAAACAACTGCATCAAAAAATATTACATGCAATTTACATCAAAATTGCAATATAGCATTTCAAAAACGGATCTGCCTTTAAAGAAAAGAAAATGCAATACACTTTATTTTTTTTAAGTATTCTGCATCCATTATGTAATATATGTACTATATAATTTTATCTGTATAATTGTCAACACAAAAAAGCAAACTTCCAAATCACACACACACACACACACAAAAAAAAGGTTAAAATATTTAAAGGATAAGTATATGTAAAAAAAGGGGGTATGGAAAAGCCAAAAATCTCTGAACTTAAGAGAAATATATATAAAATATTCAGTCCTGAAAGTGTTAAATGCATTTTGCAACCCCCCCAAAAAATATACTAGCAACTTATTTATAAATCATGCCTAATTAAATGAATAATACTTTCATCTATACTTCTGTGAGTAAGCCCTGTGTTATATTGTCCATCATTCATATTAGATGACATGATGCTTAACATGCCATACTATCTACCATTTTTAAATTATTATTACCTCTTAACTTTAAAATTACTGTTTCACAATAAACAACTTGAATATTTATTAGCATATTTGAACACTGCCATGATCAGAAGTCATCCCAGTAAACTTAAATACAGTACAGTATACTTAAATTATTTTATAAGGATTTCAAAAAATTTCATTAAAAAAAAAAAGAAGAATATGGTTTGTTTTTAACTCCTAATGTCCATATCCTGGGCAGACTAATTTAACATCCTGCAAGAATCTAAATTTTTTCTCTCCATTTGAATTTAAATCAACTAGTTTAATGCACCGATAGAAGAAAACAGCCATCAAGCAATGTAAAGAGTTCAGAGAGATCCTCTTTTTCACGAATTTTTTCAATAATTTGGTTTCATTTTCCAGCTCACTGATAGCATTTGTCTTCAGCACAAACGAATTCCCCCTCCCTCTGATTTGTGCTTGTGCTTTTATTTACAGCATTATAAAAAAGTTTCCCTGCCCTCAGCATACTGTTTCATGGAATCTGTACATATAAACGCTTATTTCCTCATGGCAATATTATTTCACGTATGGCCTGATCCCTCTTACTGTCTACTTCAAAAAACAAGCCTTCCTTACCTTCCCTGCAGTAAATACCAAAAACAACAGTTATCATGCATCCTGTTATTCGGCCACATTCATACTTCCGACGAGTTAGAAAAGTCTCATCCAGAACTGTTTTCTTTAACCTCTCAGTTTGCGAATATTATGAGAAGTGATAACTTCATAAATTATCCTGCAAAAGTTGAAGTAGTCCATAATACTTTTTGATGAAATGCTGCTTTCCCCTCTCTTTTTTCTCCAGCGCTATAGGCAATTTCATAACAAATGTAAAAAATATGGCTGGAACGTCCCTAAAAGGTATTCTGGTTTCCTGAAAGAAGGTGACGTTCAGGAGATTCACTATGCTACTACATCTCAAAGCAGTATTCTAATTCTTACACATTTATCACCATCCAAGTTTTTTAGTTTTATCCTTAATAACACATTTTGCCTGAGCATTCTGGGCATTGCACACCTACCTCAGTGGATGGAATTAGCCCAACATCTGTTAGGAATTTAATTGCACTTTCCTCAGATTGCAATATTCAAAACCAAGTAAATATGCTGAAATTCAGTAGCAAGGGATGCATAATAGGATAAAAAAAATGATGTACTTAGCAGGAGAAAAAAATAGCTACCAACAGAATGACTGAAATAAAGCTATGTGTTTGCCACATGAAAAGACGCAGCTGAAAACCACAACAAAAGTTAAATTGTGCCAAATAAAAATGGTCGCCAAGTTTGGCATTTACCCCAATTACAGAAAAATTCCCACAAATAGCACTTTACAGTGAAAGAATGAATTTTTTTTTCCAAAAATTAATACACAGCTTTTATTAATTTCCCAATATATTGTTCTGGCATTTTATAGATTCGATTTTTTGGCATTCATTGAAAGGGGGGAGCAAAAGCCCCAGCTACGTCACTGCTCTCAAGGATCAAATAAACTGAGTACATATATTCTTAGAACAGTGAAGCTAGTTGTCCAGGAAAATGCAATGTCGATAATTGGTATTGTAGATCAATTATAAATAAGGCTGGGCGATACATTTGAAGGGAATAAGGGACAGCTAGGAAGCATGCAAAATTGCTCTTAGCTTCGACTTAAGAAATTCCGACTTCATATCTAATTATAAAGGCACTCCTGTGTATGTACATATTTGCTTCTAAATTATTTTCTATTTTATTATTTAAATATAGATATAACAGATCACGGTGAAAATGCGCTTTAGCCCACTGCTTGGCGATGTTTTGAAAATCGCCAATTCGGCGCGTTTCTGCGAAACGTCTTTACAATTAATTGCAACCTTCCCGACACGCTCCGCGAAAACCTATTGTAAACAAAACATAGAATTCTAAACCATAAATTAGTATGGAAACTGTTGCCACAAAAATATAATAAAATAATATCCAAAACGAACATTACGATCATTAAAATATTTGTCAGTTACCTTTAAATTAATTATTTACATTTTATGTTGTAATACTTATACATTTTATGCCGTTACATAACCTTCCCGACACGCTCCGCGAAAACGTAACCAAAATGGCATCCCAGAAAGAAGGAATTTTTTTTAAAAGGGCATTAAAATTACAAACGATACCATGTACACACCGTTCCGTTTTAACTTAAAAAAAAATCTGAGAATTGCACAATGTAGGCAACGTACACAAATAAACAAAATAAGCTAGAATAACGAAAATAAATTACAAGAAAATGCCATGTGCACAGCGTTCCTTTTAAACTTAAAAAAAACTTCAGCGAATTGCACAATGTAGGCAACGTGCACAAATCAACAAAATAAGCTAAAATAACGAAAATAAATTACAAGAAAATGCCATGTGCACAGCGTTCCGTTTTAACTTAAAAAAAACATCAGCGAATTGCACAATGTAGGCAATGTGCACAAATCAACAAAATAAAATAAATTGCAAACGATACCAGCGTTCTGTTCTTCAGCTGAGCCAAATTATTTCAATAAAAGGCAACAAAATATAAAAATTAAGCAACTTGCACTTCCAATAAAGTAATAAATGTACATGTACATTCACTCACCTCTCTCAGCATCACAGCTAAATCCATACCGACTCGGTATTTAGCGAAATATAAGGTACGAAAATAGCAAACACTCAACACAAAAACACCGCATTCAAAGAATACAACGACAACTGAAATAACTACTTAAATTAACACGTAAGAATTTCGAATAAACCGCTACGTCATCTCACATTACCAATAAAACCGTTCTTTATAAAATAGGAAATACGCATGCGCGAAAACTACATGTTTCCGTATCTTCAAAATACCCAGTCAGCCATGTTCGCGGATATACGGACTTACCCATGTTGGCGCGTTTATTGCTCATTCAAAAACAATCGCTGCCAAGCAGTGGGCTAAAGCGCATTTGGGCCCAGATCACTTTTAGCAATAAATAAACTCACATAAATATAATTGTAGTTCAACATAATCAAATTTCAACATAATATAATAAAAATGTCTTGTTTGTTGGGATCTTCAAAACCTACTATGAATATTATATACCGTGTTGCATTCTAAACATTTAGTTATTGTATCTACAGTTTGAGAAATAAATGGTCCATTTCAGTATACCCAGAGTATTATTTAGCCCCTTCCTGTATGTCACACCAAGGTTAAACAGAAGGGCTAGGTCATTCATTTGTGTAACTCCTCACCGATGAAATCCTCTTAGGGGGAGGTTGACAGGAAGAAGTCAGACCTCACTATGCTGCATCTGCTCTGACTTCACCTGTTTAAAACTAGCAATGTGGACATCCAAAATTAATTTTAATTACATATATTGTTTTTTAGTAAAGCAATATATTGTTTTTTAGTAAAGCAGCATAAAATTACTTCGAGGGTTGCCAGTTAAACTGGCAACCCTCGAAGTAATTTTATGCTGCCTACGAACACATTTCCTGTAAATTAATTAGCATTATTATGACAAAAATTTGAAGAAAGTGTTTATGATTTTCATGGTTTGGAGTTCAGTTTTTTGTTATATCCATTACCAAAAACGAACGTAACTCTTCAGAAAACCTAGAAACACAGCTAATTAATTTACACTGTGATATAAATCTTGTTCAAAGATTTTAAAATACAAATTTGATTAACTTTTATTAGTACTTGTGAAAAGATAAATATCTTAAGTTATGAATTTTTGCAATAAGAATACTCAACTTTGCTTTTGAGTACATTTACATGATTTTTTTTCTTTTTTTTGTATGTGTGTGTGTAGTTGAAAATTAATAAGTCTATAAAAAGAACCAGACTGGCAACGAGTAGCTATAATTTGTGATGATATGGTTTTGTAATTTCTCTCCACGATTACCATTTTCATTAAAATCGAAACATCTTGAGGTGATGTAGCTGAAAGGTACAGTAAAAAATAAAGATGTTTACAATAACTGACATAGATATATTACTTTTCTGTTTTGTGTCATAGAAAAATCTAATAAATAAAAGAAAGAGACTAGGTTGTCATTATTTATTCTCAAGTTTTGTCCCTCTTGGGAAGCTTCAGTATATTTGTTTATAGTTTAAATTAAAAGTAAGGTACTTAGTAGTTTAATATATTAGTAATAGTTGAATAAATGCCAATCTGAAAATTTTAAATTGCAATAAAGAGAGATTTCTTGCGCATACCAAGTTCTAGATTTCAGGCAAGCTTTAAGTATAAATTGGATATTTTTCTCTACGTTATTTTTATTCATATGTTTTTACAAATATCTAGTAAAATGTTTTCAATTTAATTAAATTTTACTTTGTTAAAAAAAATATCAGCCCTCCTCCCTCCCCCATTTTTTTTTACTGCTGCCCATTAGCTACTTTCAAATTGTACATTGGCATTTCAGAGCAAATCTGAGACCATTATTGTAAAGTATCCTTTATGTAATATGTCTTTTAGCATTTGCAGCGAACATTTTCCATTCAGTGATTATGAAGATGCTGTGAGAAATCACTTGCTTGGATTGCCACAAAAGAAACTACTAAAATCCAATACTGTGCCAAGAAAAGAAAAATAATACAGAGTGCTTTTGAAAGACTACACAAATTAAGTTTAAAGAAAATTCATTTTCAGGCTGATTACGAAAATGATGGTAAGAATAATAAATCAAGTATGAATGATTTTAAAATAGAACTTGCAAATGATGATGTAAATATTACTGAATGCCCTAACTGTAAAAATAAACTAGAATGCATTGATAATTTGTAAAAAACAAAACTAGCTCAGCCTTTTAGCTAATTTATAATCATATAAAATGTCAAAGTAATTTTACATAAAAAAGATCTTCCTCCTTTGCCGCTCTTTTGAAAGATTAAGTAATTCTCTTTAAATACTGCGAGCTAAGTTGTTTTGTCAGACTTAAGACAGTTTGTCAGACATTTAAATAATCTTGCATTTATTTAAATGCCATGTATGTGTATAACTGTCAGACAATTATTTTTACAATATCTGTTATTATATCAAATTGAAGACATATTATATCAACTGGATCACTTTTGTGACGTGTTTTATCTATGAATCCTTACATTTTCAATTTTAGATAAAGAAAAGGCTCTAGTGTAGAATTGGTAGCCCCTTGTTTTTTGGCGAAAAATTTTGTTCAGTTTTGGCGATGAAACCCCATTTCTGTTTACCATGAGAGTTTTAACATGGTTTTAGCTTCTTCATTTATTTAATTGAAAATAAATCGATGTGCACACGGACAAAGTCAAAATGTGCAATGACTAAAGTTTGTGCAATTCTCCGATTTTTTTTTTAAGTGAAAATAGGTCGACGTGTACATGGACACGGAGTTTGTGAAATTCTTTGACTTCTTGTTTTGGTTTTGTGTAGCGGCCATCTTGAAATTGTGTCATATTGGCGCCGATCTTGGCATCAAAACAGAATCGCCAAAAAACAAGGGGCACCCAATTGTAAACTTTTACCAAAGAAAATAGGTCAGTATTAAAAAAAGAAAAGTTTCGTTTTATTCAAAATTGCATGGCGAATATGATATGGAAAAATATTGGGCTATGGAAAAATATTGGGCTTTATATTTGAATTTAATTCCAGGATACACCACTTTTTCTACATATTCTTAAAGTGCCAAGCATTTTTGGGAGCCACTGTATGTCAATAACACAGAAAATTGTCAGAAACAATATTTGTTGTTTTCAGATGTCAGTGTGGATTGAAATGCATCAGGATTATTTGGGCACACATTTTCAGTTATAGAAAATTTATATTCCACAAAAATAAAAAAGCTTGAGAACTGGTTTGGTTAATTTGGTTATGGCAAAGCAATCGAGGGTTATTTGCCTAAGGGAAAGGATACCTTGTGGAAGATGTTTTAAGGGTAACTGACTCATCTACATGTTACACATGGAGAAAACCACAAAGACGCCCACACAGCTGCCCTGGTTACCAGGATTCGAACCCGGACCGAACTATCACTGTTCAGCAACTTTACAGTTTGGCTGCTGGTGGGCCAATAAAGCTTGAGAAACATGTCTTTCCTACTAATAGAAAAGGCAGCTTTAATGTAGAATTGGGTGTCTTCTTCAATTAACAACAAATTTTATTCAGTTTTGGCAACAAAACCCCATTTCCGGTTACCATGATAGTTTTAACTTTGTTTTAGCTTCCTGATTTTCTTTTAAGTGAAAATAAATCGATGTGTACATGGACAAAGTTAAGGCAGTGCGCAGTGCCTGAATTGTGCAATTCTGGGATTTTTTTTAAGTGAAAATAGATCGTAACGTACTGTAAACTCTGTATCCATGACAGAGTTTGTGTATTCTTTGACTTCTTACTTTGGTTTTGTGTAGTGGCCATCTGGAAGTTGTGCCTTCCGGTACTGATCTTGACATCAAAACAGAATCGCCAAAAAAACAAGGGATACCCAATTGTAAACTTTTACCAAAAAGGCATTTTAATAACCAAGAACAAATACTCAAATGAAGCCTTCTTTACACTTAAAGTTCATCAGAGTTGGATTAACAATGCTCTCTATACTTACTTTGTTTCCAGATTCACATTTCACATTCTATCAAACAATGTATTATAAAAATTGCATGCATAAATTTAATTATTATTTTTCTGCTTATGATTACTTACTAGGATAGGTAGGGTAAACTATTGCAAAACTGAAATTAGGAAATATGATTTCTTAAGATGGCTATGAAAAAACTATTAAAAACTTATAATAACTCAAAGTAATAAATACAGAAGTTTAAAATTTGTATTGATATGTATCAAAAATACATTTTAAAATAAAAAAGATAAAGAATAGTACATACATAAAAAATAATACAGTCTAGTACATTATGCAAAAACTAAATTATTGTCAATTTCTTAGAAGAAGGCTGACTTATCGAAGGACATTAGTCTGCAATAATCTGGGTATGATCTTCTTTTGTCTCTTTTATGTTTGAAAGCATTCTTTTAATCCCGAAAAAGTAACATATATTATAATAATAATATGTACACATAAATAACATACATTTATACATAATAATATGGACACACAAATAATATCACAGGTAGAAAAGGAAAAAAAAACATTCCTAAATTCTGCCTAACTTATATTCTGATGCTGTTTCTTGATTAACTTCAGTATGACTGAGTAAAATTCTTCCTCTACTTTATAACAAAATACAAAATTTCATATATAATATAACACAGTTTGAGTAAAATTTAAATAAATGCTTAATACTGAACTAACTCACTTTGTTTAACCATTCTGCTCTTTCTGTTTCTGGGAAAAAGACCTATGAAAATTTTTAAGTAATTAATATAAAATCACTACATTATACTTAAAACATACATCAAGTTCTAAATCAGCATATTTGCAATATTCTATTACATATAATTAAAAATCACGCATGATTAGATCTGGGGAAAGAAATGTTATAAAATATGTAAATTTCACAAATGGCTTTAATATGCAAAGCATGAAGCAAAATTTCTAAATATGAAATAAAATATATAAATACGAAACAAGGAAAATTTTTTCCAGTAGAAAAGATCAACAAATTTATCACATTCTCCACATAACACAAAAAAAGAAGTGATACTTGCAGTCATCACTTTGAGTCAAAAATGAATAATAAAGAAATAAATCAGTGCTGAAACTAATGCTATTATAGTAACTTGCTGAACTTGAAATTATACAGGTAGCAGCTGTCAAACGAACATTTAACTACAGGTTTGTTATTTTCTTAATATACGAAACAAGAAAACAAATCCAAAGGTAACTTACCCACGACGGTAAATCTGTTAGCTGGGCTAATATACATCCTTTTTCGTTCAATGCAACTGATCTATCAGTAGAAAGCCGAATATCTCGTTCTGTTAAATAATTGTTTCTCATTATCCAAACGGATACAGCAACTCCAAAACCAATGCATAGCATAGAAGTTGCTCCAATCCCAGAGTGTCCGATTAAGTAGGCCCCATAAAATAATGAAATAAAACCTCCAGCAATACCATAAATATTGTACCGCAGAGTATGTCTTGCTGATTCAATTGTTTCATGCACTGCCTTTGCAATATCGTTCGTTGGAGAAGATGAAACATTATTCACTTTGCCTTCAGAAGATTCATCGTGGTCGGCGGATGACTGTTTTGGTAAGTAATTGTATTTCGTATCCGCCATGTTTCTAATTCAAATAAAGTAAAAGATCCGATACCCCTTCCCTAAAAAACTACAAGATACACCAGAAATTATTTTTCTAAATATATTTAAAAAAATAAGTTAACTTTCGATTGCTGACATCGCACACACCAGCCGATCAGCTGAACAACTCTAAAACATGCCTAACAATTGAGCGCTTAAAATCTAGATTGAAGCACTTTATTCTAACCAATGAGGAGATTTCAATTTATGACACTTCTGTTGCAGACTAAATTTGGACTAGAAGAAAATACAGCCAAACTTTGTAGTCTTTATTAATTTAATTATTACAGTTCTCATTTTCTTAACAGACATTAAAGAAAGAGGACCCTTTTTTCTCCTTGGCAGTTTTTAAGTAGTTAAAAAAATGTTTAAAGTAAAAGTAGATAAAAAAATGTTTAAAGTAATATGTATATATATATATATATATATATATGTATGTATGTATATGTATGTAATATGCGGGATATTTTGCAAAATTTGATACTGATGCGGTTTTTTACATAGGATTAAATTAATGAAGCTTGAAGTATCAAATTAATTTGAACCGATAAATGGATAACATGTAATTTTACACAAGCGCCTGGCCCCAGCCACCACCCCAAGCTCTTATTGGACACTACTTGTGATGTCATAGAGTAACGAAATGAATTCCCCGCGGCATTTTTGCGCGCGAAAAGCTTGCTTTAATTGCAAATACTCTGTTACATTCCACAAATTCACATTTATACAAAACATAACCAAGACCAAAAAAGTATAAGTTCACCTAACTTATACGAAACCGATAATAAAATCTCTTCAACCTGACGTCATAAACGGCAACCAATAAGAACAGGGGTGGTGGCTGGGGCCAGGCGCTTGTTAATTACTACACTCACTTTGCGGAGCTCATCACTCACGCAACCATCGCTGTAGCTAAGCTTTAGGGTTGCAATTTTGGTTTGGAGCGCCAGCTTTGGCTCTTTATCGCTGTTCGCTAAAACTTCGTTATTCTACATTCTAGACAATCCGAATTTCAGCTTTTTTTGCACTCATATAAAGATGTGTAGCTTTACCCCCCTTCTTTTATCTGTAGTTCAGATTCTTTCTCGTATTTTTTTTTAAATGGCCAAATTTCTCGTATGATTCAAGTTTTTTTAAAAGTTTCTAAAGCATTTTCACATATGATATTTCAAATTTGTATTTTTAGTTAAAAATACTAAATACATGCATAATGTTACGCATCTCAAAATGTATTTTTTGACAAAAGATTTCCCTCAACCATATTCTTAATTTTGGATGAGGTTATACTAATTTTGAAATCACATTTTCAACTATTCTTCAATCACATTTAACTATTCTTCTTTTATAATTCAATGTAATTTCATGTGTTATATAAAAATTATTATAAGTCGCTTAGTACTGTATTTGTATGATAATTCTTAATTTCTCAGCTATGGCATTTCAGTATTGATGGAGTTAAGCATATTACTTTTATTTACATTACACATTAAAATATTTAGAGGATATTAAAGCTGTGGATACAAATTGGTATGAATATGGCTTCAGTAACTTTTAAATTTCTAAAGCTTTCCTGAATCAACAGCTACTTTTCTAAAACTGTAAACAAATTTTACGTGGTAAATACATAAATGCATGCTGATGATTTAATATATCTAGCCAGTTCACATTTTAAACCTCTAAAAAATTTAATAGCTTGTCTGCATGATTCTTTTTTTTTTAATCTTTAATCTAATTCTTGTTTTTTTTTTTATTTTATTTTTAATATGTTATTTGAAGTTTGCTCACATGGAATCAAACGTCTACTATTGTAGCAAATTTGTTAAAAATGTTATTTTTCGTGTGTTTCCAGAAAATACTGCTAAACACTTTATGATTTTAAATACTGATTCAGGGTATACGCCTTTAAATTATAATGTTTTTAGAATGAAGTGCAGAATGAACTATGAAAACTACTTCAATGTTCAGATGACTGTGAGATTCTATATTTAAAAAAAAAAAAGTTTTCATATAGATTTAGTAGCATAAAAATTCCATTAAAAAAATTATTGTTCTTTATTTAGCTAAAAAAAGTATTAAAAAATACACAAATAAATAAAAATAATACCTTTACATACAGAATTTACAAATACGTTTATTTGCTGTTGATGGTTACTTTTATTATTCTTCGAAAAAATACTGTAAATTTATAAGAACTTACATACATATGCTCTTAATATTGTATATATATTGTATATATAATATAATATTGTATATATAAGTTCAACTTTTGCCAATTCTGGCGGGAAGTATGTAAGGTTTTAGTTTAAACTAACAAAGTTTTATTTTAATTTGACTTTTTCTATCTGTTCTTATTTCAACTTCCCGTTAGAATAAGCGCGCGTTTCAGCTTTATGCTAATTTGAAGTGGAACCAACTTTCTATTTAAGCGATAGGTAGGAACCTCTCAGTGTGAGAGAGCTTTTAGTCTCAGACCACTGCTACTCTGTTCGACGTTCGCCTGACCAGCTAGTATTTAAATTCTAAGTCTTAGCGCTGTTACTCTATTACTTATTGAAGTAAATCTAAGAGCGTTAATTAGTTAAATATTGCTACGCACCCTTTAGCATAGAGGCCAACCTCGCGTTCATAGCTCTGTGAGCAACGACGATTTAATTTCTATTTAACTTTAGTTCAAATTATTTGATTGTTCAATTTAAACCCAAGTGCGGTCATTATTTTCTGTATTCCTCCCGAGTTGGGAAGTAGCTGTATATAATTGTGGTTTAATAAAAGAGGATTTTAAATCCTTCTTAAGTGCAGTTCTTCCACCACTTAACCACAGTTTTCTACCACAGAACATAGCTGCATTTAGCTCCCTGTTCAAGATCAGGACTTAAAGTATTTCACGAATATGTTTGCCAAGAATATGCACCGAACACTCAGTCCTGACATCCTTTCCAGCGACACGGGTCTCCAAGCACGGCAAACACTTGGGCAGTTTTCTCTCCACTTGAAAACTAGAGACAAGAGCTGTTCCAGTCTCTCATGTCGAGCCCCAACCTCCGAAGAGGAAAACCGCAAGTTTGAAAGGAAGGAAGAAAGCTTCAGCTCAGAGGAGAGGAGACGGAAAAGAGGATAGATCACTGGCGCTCCAGGATCGTGACACCCGTCTCACCAAGGAGATGATCCCCTGAAGGGCTAGGCTACCTCGGGATTGCCACACCCGTACTCACAAAAGTGAACCTCTGAGGGGTCAAAGATTTAGGATATTTATATTATTCTTAAAAATTCACATAGCTCTTAAAATGTGAGATGACATTTTTTCTTGCCCTTAATATTAATCTTATTCCTTATGCATTTTAAGTTGAACTGACTTTTACTCAGCAACTAAGAATTAGATCAATCTGATATGACTGTTTTAATACGAACCCACGGGCTCCTGGCCCATTCTTGAAATGAGCAAAAAGATATACATAAATAAGGGGGCAAAAGTAATTTAAATTTCGGAGCTAATTAAAGCAATTTGAGTCTTTAAGGATTTAAGTTTTGAGATTTGTTAGAAACTTACACGTATGTTTGACACATGAGCACTTTCATTGACATACAATAATTTCATGAATCAAAAACGGGATTTTGGGATTCAACAAAAAGGCAATTTTAATCCCCCCCCCAAAAAAGTCCCGGGATCATGTTTTATGACATGCACATATTGAACACACCACTATTTTTCAATGTAGAGGTTAAAGGCCTCATTCAATTGAAACATTTTGCGATCATTAGTCGTGATACGTCATCAGTTGCGATTGCTTTTGCTGTTTCGGTATTCAATTGAAATGCAACGATCACTCTGAGCTTGCGATCGATCGTACTTGTAACGATCACTCCGAACCCTTCACTCCGCGGCGAAAACGATCGAATCAATATGGTGGCTGTGTTGTTTGTGCTTTCACGAAGACAGAATTCAAGCGCGCCAAGGTATTTAGGATTTAAAGGCAATCCTTAGATCTAATGGATGGGGAGCAATTTATATGAAAGCATAGTGTTTATAAGGCTCCTAACAAGGGGAGCTGACTCATGATCAGTACTGTATGTAAACGAAGCATACTTGTTGCTAGTGCACATTTTACATTTCTATTGAAGATTGGGACCTAATTCCGAGAAATATTGGTGGATGCGCTGCATCAAATTATTCATATCATTTCAAAAATAACTTAAGTATGTTCTGTTTCCAGAAAAATGAAAAAATACGAAGAAAATGGGTAATTAATTCTTGTCTTCTAGAAAGTAGCTCTAGTAGAGGCGAGACAAACTGGTTGCTATGTAATAAACGTCCCTTCTGCACGGAATTTATACTTTATTTTCCGCCGACGGAATTTGAAGGGGTCAGATTCGCTCTCCCGTCTGCTGTCGAGTGGAAAGACAATCCCGACTGGTTTTCCGACATCGATCTCGACCGGTGTCCAGACTAGACCCCTTAGACTATTAAATAATTTATTACAACTAACCATTTTATTTCCGTATTACCAATTACAGGCATAGGCACTATATTTTTCATATTAACAATTTATGGAATGAAAATCAATTTCTTTAACTTATATGTATCGGTCAGTTACAGTCTGATTATGTTCTGATTGCTGTTTTCTCTTGAAAGGATGCGTAAATGCTATTGGGTGCGAAAGTCCAATAAAAGCGAAATGTCGGCAATGCACTCGTAGCTGGAAAAAACCAGTTTTATCGTTTATAGAAATTGCTGCAGTCAAATCGTCATGAACCCCACAATATCTTGAAAGCTATTTTGAGAACATCCAAGCTACGCGGGAACCTCAGACTTTTCGCATTCTTTCACAAATTTAGAAAAACGTAGATTTCTTCTTTAAACGTTATTCTACTACGAGAGGGAGCATTTTGCTACAATCGTAAATACGAGGGTTATTCACAAAGTAACTTACGTTTCGCTACTGCACGGCAAGAGATAATGCTAGTATCCAAATCTTGGTGTCGGAGTATCTAAGGAATCCTTATACATCCGGTTGTAATCGTTGACGGGCACATATTGCCTCTGATTTGTTCACTGTGAATGCTTAAAATACACTGGTGTGCAAAAATTAAGGACGAAGTCGAAAAATTAGCATATCAGCTGAACGAAGAGGCAGAGCGGACAGAAAGACCAATCAGGAGATTAAGTAAGGTGATGTACAGTAGCACATGCGCAGATATGCAGGTAGACGTAATGGGGGAGTGTCTGAGTAGTATAAAGCATGTTGTCGCTGTAAGATCAGTATTTCGGGCAAAGAGATTGCACGCCGTATAGCAGTTAAAATCACACCGAGTTGCTGCCTCAGCGAGAAATGGCGAATAATCAATCTGTTAGACGACATCTGGATGCATTTACCCGAGGTCGAATCATTGGGAAGTTGGAGGAAGGTCGCAGTATGGCAAGTGTGGCTGTAGGGTTCGGAATTGCTCACAGCATCGTTTCACGACTTTGGAGACAATTTCAAACTACAGGAACAGCTATCCGAGGGTTTAGTAGTGGTCGTCCACGAGGAACCACACCCGCAGATGACCGGTATATTGCCTTACAGGCCAGAAGATGCAGGCGGCAGACAGCGGGAGAAATCGCTAGACACACGACACAGGCGACTGGACGACCGATATCGCGTTTTACCGTGGCCAGAAGACTGCACGGTGGTGGTCTGTTTGCACGACGCCCTGTACGGTGTGTACCTCTAACGCCTGCCCATCGGAGAAGGCGTTCTCTGTGGTGCCGGGAACACCGGAATTGGAGAGACAATGAATGGGGACGAGTACTCTTTACAGATGAGAGCAGATTTAGTCTGAGTTGCGATTCTAGACACATACACATCTGGACAGAGCGGGGAACACGCAATAACCCCTTCAACATCATCAAAAGGGACTGTTTTGGAGGTCGCGGAGTTCTCGTTCGAGCAGACATAATGCTTGGCAGCCGGACCGACCTTCATATCTCCCAAGGAGGTTCGTCACCTGGGACTGCTATTGTAACGAGGTTCTTCTTCCTTACATGCGTCTTTTCACAAGGGCTATGGGTCCTCAGTTCCTCTTCATGGACGACAACGCTCCACCTCATCGCACAGTTACTGTCGAAGAGCTGTTGGAGAGGGAAGATTTTGAACACATGGATTGGTCGGCAAGGTCTCTGGATCTAAATCCCGTCAAGCATGTATGGAACTTACTAGGGAGACCCGTGGCAGCACGTAACTTATCGCCAGTAACGATTCCGAAACTGCGATTGGTGCTACAAGAGGAACGAGCAGCAGTATCTCAATAGCTCATTAACAACCACATATCCAGCATGCACATATTATGTGAAACCTGTCTAGCAGTCAGGGGAGATCATATCCCCTATTAAAGACCGGATGTTTCTTGCTGGAAACCCATCACAGGGATGTTTCGGCCTTCAGCCGCATTGCGCTCCATGCTACTTTTTCAATAAAGCTTTTTTTATCCCTCTGATTTCTCTTTCAGTAAGTGTTGCTTACATTACTCATGTCCTTACGTATTGGGGATCTTACGGTATTAAATGTGTTGATTTGGAAAGCTTTTATACAAAGTTATATTGAAAAAACCGTCTCGTCCTTAATTTTTGCACACCAGTGTATGTGCGGCAATAGAAAATCCTGCCAGTTGTAAAGTGCGATAAGTGATTAGATTTTCGTTCGCAAAAAAATTGAGACCAAATGAAATTTATTGGGAACTTTCTTCAGTGTATGAAACGACGTAATGAGTGAAGCGGAAGTGAGATAGTGGTGCATCACGTTTGAGAATGGCCGCCCAAATTTTCGCGAGGAAGCGCGAAGTGATTGTTAATGCTGAACTCGGAGAGAAAATCGATGAAAAGATTCACGAAATCCACCATTTCACAATTTCGGAGCTCTCATTAGAGTTTCCTCAAATTTCACGAACTTTGTTGTTTAGTGTTGTGACACAAGATCTAGTCTACCACAAGTTTTGTGCAAGTTTTGACAACAAAAACTGTTGTCAAAAGACCACAAAAAGCAGCCCATGGCAGCAACTTTGATATTTCTTGAGACGTACCACGAAAGGGGAATCACATCTCGATCATGTCCAACAGGAGACGATACTTCGGTAAAGTTTATCAGGACTGAGTGTTCTGTGTATGCTCTTTGCAAACATGGTGAAGTACTTACAAGGGTTCTTCTTCTCAAGTCCTGAACTGGAACAGGGAGCTGAAAGAATGTTGGCTTTGTTTTGATGTAGGTATGGTACTGGAGAATAACTGCACTTGAAAGGGATTTAAAATCCTCTTTTATTAAATCAATATTATTTATACACTTCCCAACTCGGGAGGGATACAGAAAGTAAAAGACCACACTTGGGCCTAACTTAACAATCAGATAAATTTAAACTAAGCTAAATATAAATTTAATTAAATCCTTGCTCACAGAGCTAAATCGCGGAGCTTGGCCTCTAACTAAATGGTGCGTAGCAAGAAATACTAATACTAGCGCACTTCAATTTATTTCAATAAGTCATCACTATGGCTTATAATTACCTGCTAGCTGGTCAGGCGAACGTCGAACAGAATGACCGTGATCTGAGACTAAAAGCTCTCTCACACTAAGAGGTTTCTACCTCTGGTTTAAATAGTACTTGGCTGTACTTCAAATTAGCATAAGCTGAAAACGCGTGCTTCTTCTGACGGGAAGTTGAAACAGAGAAGAGATAGAAAGATTTAAATTAAAATAAAACTTTGTTAGTTTAACTAAAACCTTACATACTTCCCGCCAGAATTGCGGTAGTTAAAATAATGTGGTCCAAACGGACCATGTTGAAACTCGCAATTCCAAACAAATAGTTAAAATTTAACTCTTCTAAATTTAGGCCAACTCTTACAAGGCAATATCTGTTTGTGAAAAATTTTTACAGACGAAATTTGCTTGAACAACAGTCTTCAACATTTTTCTTTCATCTAAGTCTTACTCCTTCCAGCAGAATCTGGAAGGAAAGGAATTTTAGTACAACATAATAACAGTAATTTTCTCGGTACAATTCTTTATTCTTACCCGTGTGAATTCGCACACACACATTATCATTCAAGCACAATTAAATTCATCCCCCAATGCTCTCTCACCGGTGTTGGATGAAAAGCAAACCGCCATTGCGGGTTTTCTGTGTTCGCGGGTGTTCAAATCTCCCACCTACGATCGACTAACATTAGTTAGAACTTGACATACGAGACCTCAAAAGACGCCCTATAATCAGCTAAACCTGAGGTTCTCACTAGCTTTATATCTAACACTTTAAGTGTATTTGGTGGAGAGCCTATTTAACACTTGCATTCTAACATTACTCAACCTTTAACTTTTCATGCATACAATTCGCAGTTTGCACATATAATTCACATTGATATTGCACTTAACGTGCATTGCTAGCATAATATTATTTGTTACATTTTATAACACTTTAACAATTTCATAGCAGTCATGAAATACAAATGTAGGTTAAATTTCTAAGCTTACAGCAAGTGCTTCCTATTCCTTTCTCAAGGTACTTTCCTGAAATATCACATTACATTGAAATAATAGTCCACAGACTAAATCGTGTTCTTCAATTTTCCGATTTTTCATTCTAGACATTTTAGAAGTCTTTCGACAAAGCGTCATACAAAATCATTTAATTAACATTTTCTTTTCAGCAATTCATTGCTTTTACAAAATTAATCTATATACAATGCTTAAGCATCTATTTTACAAACATTAAGTAATTTTAAGTCTTTAAGAATTACAAATTCTTTTTAACAAAAACATTTTTCTATCACGATGAGAACTTATCGCCCACTTGGCATAAAACTCAACCTCCCTTGAGGTAAAATCGACCCTGCAACTTGCAGTACGCTCGAAAATTAACTAAACTTTTGAATACGAAATTCTACTTATCTTGCTGTGGTCATCCATCCTTTTCTTGGCCCAATCCTTGAAAGTTGTGTATGTTGCAGCTTGGTTCAGTCTCCTGGATTTTGGTTTTTGGTCCTTGGGAGGTTGCTCATCTCTTTTCCTTTTGAAATTCCGTCGTTGTATCCTGGGATATTTCCTCTGAAGAGGAGGTTGCTCTGCTGGACGTTTGGTGGACTGGGCCCTTCTCTCCTGGGCCCTTGTTCGTTGCTGGTCCTGGTTCCTGCTGTATTGGGGACGTTGATTCTCAAGCTGCAATCGAGGCTTCTTGCTTCTCAGGCACCTGTCCGATGATTCCGCAGTTCTATTGGATACATTGGGCTTTCCTTGCCCATTCTGCTTTCTTTTCTTGGTTTACTCGTAGGTCCGTTCGTAGGACTGCTCACCTGCATCGTGAGACTTTCTTTTGAATCCACATTTTTAGTTCTTATTTCTACTTTGTTGAGGGGGAGCTTTCTTTTTCTGACTTTTCGATGCCGTTGTCGCTGGTTCCTGCTGTTTTCGCTGAAGTACATCTTCCTGGCTAGTCGATTGCCTCGGATCCTGAAAAAAGTCTTTAAATACAGCCATTTTGCTGCGATTATAGAAAGGTTTTATTTGATCCACATTCGCGGTTATTGTGTGTCCATCATTTCTTTTTAATATAACCACTGCCTTTGAAACTTTCTCTATTATGAAGGGGCCTTCAAAACGCGGAAAAAATTTCCCCACCTTTTCTTCTGGGGCATTTGGCCCACCAGCGGCCGAGCGGTAAAGACACTGAACACTGATAGTTCGGTCCGAGGTTATAATCCCGCGAACGGGCTGGCTGCATGGGCGTTTTCGTGGTTTTCCCCATGTGTAACGTGTATACGAGCCAGTTTCCCTTAGAAAGTCCTCCACGAAGGCACCCCTCCCTTTAGGCAGATAGCCCTCGTGTGCTTTGCCAGAATTGAGTAATCTAAATCAATCTTCTGGGGCATTTGACAAGTTATGTTTTATTTTCAGAACTTCATCTCCCACATTGTACTTG
>KK114482.1:2097-13859 GCA_000611955.2 Stegodyphus mimosarum
TTTCACGACTTTGGAGACAATTTCAAACTACAGGAACAGCTATCCGGGGGTTTAGTAGTGGTCGTCCACGAGGAACCACACCCGCAGATGACCGGTATATTGCCTTACAGGCCAGAAGAAACAGGCGGCAGACAGCGGGAGAAATCGCTAGACACACGACCGATATTGCGTTTTACCGTGGCCAGAAGACTGCACGGTGGTGGTCTGTTTGCACGACGCCCTGTACGGTGTGTACCTCTAACGCCTGCCCATCGAAGAAGGCGTTCTCTGTGGTGCCGGGAACACCGGAATTGGAGAGACGATGAATGTGGACGAGTACTTTTTACAGATGAGAGCAGATTTACTCTGAGTTGCGATTCTAGAAACATACACATCTGGAAAGAGCGGAGAACACGCAATAACCCCTTCAACATCATCAAAAGGGACTGTTTTGGAGGTCGCGGAGTTCTCGTTCGAGCAGACATAATGCTTGGTAGCCGGACCGACCTTCATATCTCCCAAGGAGGTTCGTCAGCTGGGACTGCTATTGTAACGAGGTTCTTCTTCCTTACATGCGTCTTTTCACAAGGGCTATGGGTCCTCAGTTCCTCTTCATGGACGACAACGCTCCACCTCATCGCACAGTTACTGTCGAAGAGCTGTTGGAGAGTGAAGATATTGAACTCATGGATTGGTCGACAAGGTCTCTGGATCTAAATCCCGTCAAGCATGTACGGAACTTACTAGGGAGACCCGTGGCAGCACGTAACTTATCGCCAGTAACGATTCCGAAACTGCGATTGGTGCTACAAGAGGAACGAGCAGCAGTGTCTCAACAGCTCATTAACAACCACATATCCAGCATGCACAAATGATGTGAAACCTGCCTAGCAGTCAGGAGATCATATCCCCTATTAAAGACCGGATGTTTCTTGCTGGACACCCATCACAGGGATGTTTCGGGCTTCAGTCGCATTGCGCTCCATGCTACTTTTTCAATAAAGCTTCTTTTTATCCCTCTGATTTCTCTTTTAGTAAGTGTTGCTTACATTACTCATGTCCTTATGTATTGGGGATCATACGGTATTAAATGTGTTGATTTGGAAAGCTTTTGTACAAAGTTATATTAAAAAAACCATCTCGTCCTTAATTTTTGCACACCAGTGTATCTAGTGTCAATTTAAATTTGCGGGGATAAAAAATAATTTTACTGATTTTAATCTTGTTAATAACGGCTTTTTAAAACAAAAATTTGCTTTAGGTGTTTGTAAATTAGACTTAACAAAGGCAAAATCTTTATAACTGTTTAAAAATTTTAAACGAAAAAGCATCAATTATAATATTATAGAGCCATTCTTTCAAAAACGCAAAGATATAGATTTAAAAAGAGGTTCTTCATTATAAAAGGATCTATTGATTTTAACATATATGGTGTAATTTCAATATCATGCATTTTTAAACATGATTTGGTCAAATCTTCATTCATTCCAGTATTTACTGAAAAGTTTTGCTCTGATTAACATACAATTATATTTTGCTATGTATGAGGTGAAACATTCTCAGTTAAGATATAAATAATGTTCTAAATTGAAGGATATCTAAATGAAGATTTAAACCTAATTCATTTACATGTTGAAATGCATAATAACAAATGAAGACACCACAACTGCTTTCATTGTTCCGTAAAGCATGCGGTGGACACTGAATGTTCCATAAACCATGAATTTGTAACTCACTGTTAATTACATTTGACCATTTATTAATTAAGTTTATGTATTTTGGATTACATGAATTTATTAAAGAGTCATATAAATAAAAGTTATTTTTCTTTCAATCTGCTATGATCAGAATCCAGTGAGAATCAATGCAAGCAGGAGTCAACAAATTCAAAGAAACGGGAAAAAGTGATAATATATCAGATAAGATAAGCTGGGTAACCGAGGAATCAACAAAAGTATATTCATCATCACTTTCTAAAATTTTATTTAAAAATGCATTATGATTACATCAAATAACCATCCCCTAACAAATCTGCACACATCGACTTTATAAAAAATTCTTCACTTGTACTGATAATAAGAATCTAAAGACTTTTAGAGCAATACGATTGATACTAGAGCAACCAATTTGTAAAGTTCTTTCAGAAATATCTTCCTTAGACTTTAATGGAAGGGAAAATGATTTATTTTGATCAACTCTGGTTAAACCGCCCAGATGTTTATCACTGTCATTTAAATAAAATATTACGACTTTTAATTTAATTTTCTTTTACAAAGATTTATTTAATTCTGGGTCCTCTACACTATCATTAAATTTTTTATTCTTGCACTGCAGACGTTTCTCTAATTTTCTCTTTTTAGAAGTTTTAAACAATTGCAGGTTAAGTTTTTGATTTAGTGCAACTGGACATGATGCATTTGTTCAAACTGCTTTTAAATTTCCCTCTGAGTTTCAAATTCCTTTATATTCTGAATATAATGAATTTAATGTTGTGTGAACAGATTTTAACATGACATTTTGAACTTTTGGTTGTCTTATTAATTGCAGAAACTCTTGTACAATCTTCTCACATGTATTTATTCTTTGTGCAATATACTTTGTGGATTGTAATGATTAACAGAATACAAATTTATCGATTTCATATTTTCTTTGCATTTCTGATTCGATTCAAGATTAATTCCTGACAGATTAAATATACAATCATTTTGTCTATTAAGGAATGAATGCAATTTATATATATGTTTGCACAGCAATTTATCTAAGCGATTGCAGTGATACAAGTGACTACACAATGACACACATGATACTTTAGGGCATCTAAAAAAGCAAAAATCTTTACATGGACAAATTCGAAAAAGAAGTTGCACAGTATATATTTTAATTTTTGTCTGGAAACAAATAGTCCAAGAATTATCAGAACATCTATTTATATCACTGTCTCTACTTCTCATTCCTCTCTGATGTCAAGAAGAAGAAATGGATTTCCTGGGAGATGCATTAGTGTATAATTTATAGGTATGATTTAAATATATATCTTTCTCAATAGTCAGAAGTGTGCCAATGAGAATATTTAATCGTCTATTATGTCTCCTTTGAAAATAAACAGTTTTCAACTAATTGTGAAATGATTCACAGTACATGTTAGTATGAGTAACGCATGTGGAAAGTTCTGATAACATAAGGCCCATTCTTCTAGTCTATTTTTATAATATTCAGAAAAATATTCTATAAAATCTCTACTTTTCCCAGAATAGTCATTAAAAAGCTTACTTATTTGATCATGAAAAGTGTACTGGTTTCTTTCGTGTAATGTTTTGTTAATTCTCCTAGCATTTTTTGTCTTACTTCCTTATCTACCACTTTAGAATTAAGTTGCAGAAAGCAACTTTGGCGTACGTGCCACGAACATAAAAAGTGCTTAACATTTCGGCCCCAAACGTTTGAAAATGCAGGATATGTAACTTTGTCATCATCTATCATCACACAGTTTACATATAAATTAGGTACACGACATTTTGAACTATTAAACAAACAATAAAGCGTGTCAGCATCTAGAAAATTAGTAATAAAATGAGCAATCGGATAGCTACAGCCAAATTCATCAGGTACTATAAGAATAAGAAGGTAAAAATCATAATGGTTAGTCTTATGCAAAGAATCGATACATAAAATCTCTGTACAAACTTTTATCACCATTCCTTTCTGTTCACGTGTCTGAAGACCAAGAGCAAATGATACTTTATGATTTGGAAGATTCTCTAGATCAGTTGGACCGTACAAAGTTAAATTATTCTGAGGCTTATATAATAACACAAGATTGTACGCTTCACATTTTAAAGTTTCAATGATTGAATCAACAGAAACTGCATCACTACTTGGAAGTAATGAATTGTTTAAATATCTAGAATAAGCAATTCTAGCTTTACGTGAGAAAAAGGTTTCCTTTATAGGGAAATTATTTCTATTCTCTCGATTTCCTGATCCATTTTCTAAGATATCACTAATTTTTTATGCAGGCACAGACAGACGTAAATTGTTAAATTTCAATGGCTGACATTTACAATTTTCAAACTTTTGCTCATGGTTCTGTTTAGGAAAGTAAAAAACAGATTTTTTATTCATTTCTTCACAAGTCCATATTGTGACTGGACAATATATATTTTTTGAAACTGGACCCTTTTCAGTTTTTTATGACTAGTTTTTTTTTTTCAAAATCAGAATAACCTTGCATGGTAAACTGACAACAATAATAATAGGCTTAGAATTTTTCGTTACTTTAGAAGATTTTCTGAATGAGTAAATTTCGAGGTTCCTTCCAGTTCTAGCCAATTTTGAAAATAACTCATTGGTTTAAAAGAATATTCTTTTAAGTTATTTAAATTATATTCACCTGCAAAATGCTTTTTAAAATTAAAAACATATGTAAAAGACTTAGACAATCAGGTATAAAGCATACATACGACCTATCAACTTTTGCGCCAAATTTCTTATGTTTAAAAAATGATAATTTGCAAAGATAACAGTTATCACAATGTAGACATTTTCCAGGATAAAAGGTTGAACAATTTTGTTTTGAATTAGGTACTTGTTTATTTGAACAATTCATTTTGTGGTTATAAAATGAATTCTTTGATTTATAGGTTTTCGAGCATACTTCACAGTTACGAAGAATAATCATTTCTATTTTATCATTAATACATTCTTTGGTTTCTAATTTTTTAGCACTCAACACATTATCAATGTTTTTACCAATATTACTTTGAGGATAAGTTAATAAAAGTTTAAACTTTTCAAGTTTTTCTTTGCAATTATTTTTATGATTATTAAAAGAATTTTTAGTGTTAGAGTAAATTTTTAGAAACATGAATGTAGTCTTTTGACAATAGATGGAACTGACCGTTGCACTGGATTTCTGACGTCAGAATTACGGGTTGCTACCATGGAGGTTAGAACTATTCTAACCTCCATGGTTGCTACCTTTGGCAGGATTTTCGCGGAGGTGAAAATGGAAATTTTTGCCAGAGTTGAAGCTAATGACCCGAGTAACGATAGCAACGTCGCACTTGGATTTAAATAACACAACCCCTTAAGCTATAAACACCATCTGGAATACTGGAGAATGGGAAAAGGTTCCGTAAGGGGTCTATAGGCTTTTTTCGAAGCAGAAAGGATACACATTCAGTGATCGTCTTAGAAAATAATATCATTCACTTCTGCAATGTTAAGTGCTGCAATGAATTAGTACTTTATGTTCGTTCATTGCCTTCTGTAGATTTATTAAATTTCATTTGCAATATTTAAAAATGCTGCTTCGCTTTTCGATAACATTATAAACTCTAGGATAATAATTATTAATAATCAAAGTTATCTTTTTGGGGGGTCCTTGTGTTGCATTGGTAATATTTTTATTCTTGTCTTATACAGGAATTTGGATTTGCCTATTCAGCATCACACATTATAAAATTTTTACCACATTAAAAATAGTGGGAGCGGTAAAAGGATAATATAGTTCAATCATTTTATAGTCAAATTTTTTGTGTGATAACTTCAGACGACCACCTCATAAAATGGCCAGTCTTTCTGAAAATATGCATAAAACATTCTTTAAATATCATTGCTTTTAAACAATCGTCTTCATGGAAAACAAAATCTTTTGGACATGTTGAAGATTGTCTTAGAAAGGCTATATTCTATTCTGTAAATTTCTTCAATTTAAATGATAAATCAGAGATTAAAGGTGATATATTCCGCATAGCTAGAAAATTTGTCCCCGAGGCGGACCCTGAGTGTGTCCGCCTAGGCAGTTTTTGAATTTGTCTCTCCTCTTGGTGTAAGCAAATGACTGAATGTGAAAAATGACACAGTGGAAAATAAATGAAAAATCGATCTTTACTTCTGAAAAAAAATTAATTCCATCATTTTAAAATTGTATTATTATTATTATATTTGTTGCAAAGCCACCTATTACCAAAGTACTATGCTGGTAGTACAGAACTATTTCTTAAATGCAAAATTAATCGTTTGTAGTTCTAAAATAATTTTTATTTTAAAAAAATCTTATCGCTACTAGAAACACAGCAGTAGTAAAAAAATTCTTAGCAGTAATTACATTATCTGAAGAACTGTATTTTAAAACAAATGGCAAAACGTTCACAGGACCCACCTCCCACATTCCTGTTTCGTTATCTTTAGCAATAATAATGGAAATAAAACTTTTGAAAGACTTCTCGCTAACTGAGGGAATTCTTCATTATTAACCTTTTGATAGTACTCAACGAGCTCAGCTCATATTCCAGTTACTCACCGCAGAAGGAGCAAACAAACGCAGCTCGTATTACAAATTTACTTCTGACAATTATCGCTTGTATTTGAAAAGAAAGAATTGTTTAATCTCGCTATCCTCCCTATGTTGCACCGAGATCACAATTTAGTTAATATTCTCAATTTTCAAGCTTTAAATGAATAAAAGTGGTACAAGAGTGTGTAGCTGTTGAAATCTCGGGGTGATTTCTTTGGATACTGATCTACAGAAAAATCTGATTTTCTGCTTAAATTAATTGCGTACGGTAATTCAGAATCGTTTTGTTCTTTATTTGCCTGAATGATCCGCAGGACTAAACTCCATCAAATATTATTTCACATGAAATTGGCGCCTCCAAATTGTGTCGTCTATGGCGGACCAGCCCCCTATAGCTACGCTACTGTATCTGACATCACATGAATTAAAGAAATGAAAATGAAATTTTCTTATATAATTAAAAGCCTTAATTAACTTTATAAGAAAAATACAAAAAAAAAAAAATGGAAGCAAATGAACTGAATAAAAATGTGTGTCTAAATTGTAAGACATGTGAATACATTGCAAATTTTAGTTCTGATTTCTGAATTTCAGCTCTTGTATTAAGACTTGGAAGTAGGTCTTACTATTTACTCGAATAGGAAAATTAAAACTCAACTCTTTTCAAAATAGGAAATGTTGCTAAGCCATGTGCTATAATACCTATGATAAGGAAATAACTCTGTGACCATTTATCTTTGATATGCAATATACATCAACTTATGCATCATAAAGAATATAAGTAGCAGTGTTGCAAACCATGCATTAGCTTCAAATTTTTGCCAGTATTAAAACTATTGTTAAGATCCATCAGCGGCCCACGGTAATATTGCTGAAAACAGCTAGATAAACTCCAGTTTATAGCCTGGCGAATGAGCTGTCTGTATGGGAGTTTTTCGTGGTATCCCCCCCAAGAAAGATGTATACTCTTATAGCTTATAACGTGTAAAAATGCAATCAGGATCTCTCGTAGCGAAGATGGTAACATTAGCAAAATTGGACTAGTTTTTATGGATGAAAAACAAAAAAGAATAAAAAAAGTATGACATAATGTTTCGCATGTGATACTTTTTGGAAGTACAAATGAGAAAACTTGTTTGCAAAATTGTCATGAAATTTTCCGGTATCTTCCTGTTTTCCCGGTTGTCAAAAACGTTCCCGTTTCTGAGAAAACATCAATCTTCATTAGCCCTCCTTCTCAAAATGGTTACATAGTGGGGGGGGGCGACCAACGAGATATATACTGGTAGAGAGCGTATCTGCAGCTTCCAACCGGTTCCAGCATAAGTGTCACGTGACTGCTGGTCGAAATATTTTTATTTTGCATATTCCTGACAAAGCTTATGGACTTTGCTATTTTTTCCTGACAAAGCTTATGGACTTTGATTATTTTACTTATTCAATGTTAATGAAAAATTTTTTCTTCGATCAAGTGACCATCGATAACCAATAAGGTTACTTCATCTGAAAGATCTGCCAAAATCATTTAAATAAGTGTTTTCAGTGCTTATAATTGCAAGATAACTGTGAAAATGTATAACTTCCAAGTTCCGATTAGCACGCAACGTAGTCTCGGGTTCTTTGACTGTCAGCTCACTCTGAGCTACGATGTCAACGATGTAGTTGCTATCAACTCATGATTAAGAACGATTTGATTTTGTATGTTAATTGCTAATTAAGTTTAAACGAACATCCTGCCTAATTTTGCTTAAATTTCTTTGCCTTAAAACTGCTGATTTATGCCATGTCGGGAATAAAATTACCGTAGTATGCCATGCATTAACAGAATGATTTCCTGCTTCCTGCAACTCTAAAGATTATTGCCTGAGTTCAAGTTCAAATGCCATTTATGTAACAATGCCAGTTTAATATTGCTAATCTGATTATGCTTATCCTTCTCGCCTCCGGGTGTTGATGCCAGAGGGCATCATTTCTTAATTACTACCGCTATTGGCCTATGACAATCAGTTTGATTTACTAATCAAGACTCATAGAAGTCGATATTAGTCGTAGATTGAAGATCACAAGATCACTGGTCGAAAGACGACTGCTCTGCTTTGTAACATAGAATTTAAGAAAAATGGTTATCCTCTGCAGCACCTATGGATGTAAAGAAAGTTTTGTAAGAGGAGAACCTGTAACTTTTCATAGGTAAGTTAAAACTGCTTGATTTATTATTTTATTTTCAGTATTTTTGTTATTTTACTATCTCTGTTGAATTGGTTGGAAAGTTTCAGCCATATTGTATAAGAAAATTGCCGCTGTATATGACATTTTCAGCATGTATTATTAGCATCAAAATGTATTAAATACTGTGACACTATTTACTGGAATCACCCTTTACAAATAGTTGAATTTGATATTCTTTTTCCGTGTACTCCGCTAAAATAGAAAGCTGCGCCAACTGGCGCTAACCTTTTTTCGCCAAGTCTTACGCATTTGAACTATTGAACGAGCTACAATTCGACAAATCGGAACCTGGAAGTGTGTTGTACGTCATCAACGGAAGTGTAGCTACGTAAAAAATAATACATTATATCTGCTGACCAATGACATACGAGCAGGGTTAATATATCCAACAGTGGTTGCCTTACTCTTTGGATTTATCACTGCTTGGCAATTGCGATAGGTAAATAGTATCGGTAAATAAACAGTTTATGGGTAAAAATTTCCTATAGCTGTTGTATCGAATGCACGTGAATGTTAAGGATTTAGGAAAACTATACTTTTCCAATGTCTTTTAGGCAAAACATTTTTAAATTAACAAATATTGTTCTTAGATTGTAAACATTCTCTTTTACATAATTCTCAATGTGTGACATAGAAAATTTACATGTGATATTAGTCAGTGACTCATATAATTAAATTATTATGATTTGAGTACCACTGTGATTGTATTGTAACGCTTCTACTTGCACTCTAAGTGTAATAAATAAAAGTAAGAAAAGATAATTAAACGGTACCGAACAATACTTTGGGTCACAGTGGATTTCATTTTCGGTTATTAGCAAAACAGTTATTTCTCATTAACTGATGTAATGAATAAAAAGGAGTAGAAAATCGAGGTAATTCTTGGTAATATATAAGTACCACACATATGAACTGCTAGGAGAATATTATTTGACCTTATTTATATGGATTAAAATTCTATAAGAAATTAGGAAACATTATTTAATTTTTCATAGAAAACCTGGCATTTAAACCTCTTCAAGTTTATTCTGTTGATATTTTCATTAGATCTCATCAAAGAATTTCGTATTTTTCTTTAAGAACGCTTTAAAATCTTTTTTTCAAAAAACTAAATATCTTAGTTTTACAATAGAAGAGAAACACGGCAACGTGACAATCAAATTCCCTGAAACAACCTTGTATTTGGCGTACATTAACTTCTTTCCACGTGGCCATTGTTCTTCAGACTTGAATATTTTGTTCTGATGAGGAGGGACCTGTAGCTGCCCTCGAAATCGATTGAGTGTTTTTTAGTTAATGTACGCCAAATACAAGGTTGTTTCAGCGAATTTGATCTTAGTTTAGTTTCAGCAAAGAGTTTTGTGCAGCTGGTACTCTTTTCATTTACATTTTTTTTCAGTTGGGATCTTTTGCTTTCCTAACTTTTGTATACTATTGTCCTAAATTTGATATACTTTGAAATAATTATCTTACAATTTTGTGCATTTATTGAATTATTAAATTACTGATTTATTCTGTCAGTTACAAATTACTCTTCATTCTGGAATATACAGTCTCAAACCTTACATAGTGGTGCAGTGTTCCACATTTAGAAAACATTTTGAAGAAATAAGATCTTACTTCAAAATAGTTTTCTGACCATCTGATCAAAAGAATGAAATTTATCAATGAATAACCAAATTTTCTTAAATTCAGTCTTATCA
Organism: Stegodyphus mimosarum; assembly: GCA_000611955.2. Taxonomy (NCBI): domain Eukaryota; kingdom Metazoa; phylum Arthropoda; class Arachnida; order Araneae; family Eresidae; genus Stegodyphus; species Stegodyphus mimosarum. The sequence continues at coordinate 12,307 of KK114482.1, forward strand.
GTTCATTGTTTCCTCTATGCCCTAATTTATTAACAGCTTCTTACAATCAATGTTCTGTTCTCATGTTTGAATGTGATGCTATACTGTAGGCTGTTTTCACATTTCAAATAAAATAATTTTTGTATAATTCTGTTTGTTCTCTTAATACGTTTTGCCTTATCTTGATTCAGATTTATTAATTTGATTATATAATTTTATATTACTTCTTCACAATACTAACAGTTTTGGATCAGATAGTTAGAGTTTTTTAAATTCTTTCCAGACATTGTTTAAATATTCATTGTATGACTAAAAAGCTGTAATACTAAAAGTAAATAATGGAACAAACAAGCATATTTCAGGCATCTTCTTTTTCCTGTTTTATGTTTAATGCAATTTTCTTGACTGTTCATTCTCTTTATAATTTGCATGTATTAGTATACATATTTTCATGAATGTTTCATTATTACTCATATCATTCTGACATTCTTTTTATTTCTTACATCAGTTTATGTAAATTATTATTTTTTTTAATTATTTTTTAGTAACTCCTAGTAAATTTAATGTGAAACCAAGTTTTTTTCAAGTACTTTTCTCTAGTGCTGTAAATATTTATGCATATATGTCTGTTTGTGTACTTATTTAAGGATTTTGATTTTCCATTAAAAAACTAGAATCAAAATTCAATTTTATAAAGATGGTTAGCACAATTAAAACATTTGTTGCAAATAAAGGAGTTTAAAATGAAAGAATACGTAAAAATAGTTAGTTTAGTATCTAGTACTACAGTGATAAGTTTTAAGTTTGCTTTGCTAGAATTTCAAATAAAAATTGAATTAGTTTTAATATTTTTATGCTAACTTAATTAAAGAGTTTAAAGTGTTCAATATACTGCATTATTTAATTTCATCGAGAACTCACCGAACTTTCATTACAATATTTTCAGAAATGTACTTTTTTCCCTAAAATTGAAAATATAATTATTTTTTAAGAAAATAAGCTTGATTAAAAAATAAGTTAAAATGTTAAATGGCTTGTTTAATAATGTGCATGATGCCATGCTATAAGTTATTGTTTAATTTAACATGCTACAAATCATTGTTTGCATTTGGGTGTAACAGACAACTCGATTTATTTTTCTCAGTCATGATATAAGAAAGTAAATCATCACCTTTATTTGCCTATTTTCCAATTTGAGTGCAGCTCTAAAAGAGGTTCCCCCCCACACACACTTTATATTTGGTATATTCTTTGCTAAGCATACATTGTTATTACTAGCACACATTTTTTCACTAATTCAGTTGGCAGGTCATGGTATGCATAATGTATGGTAACACATATGGGAAGAGTGTATGGAATTCATGAATAGTGAAATGCTAGTCACAAAGCTCAGCTTTATCCATTTTATGCTAGAATTCATTCATAATAATACTAGATGTCTGTCCAGGTCATTCCTAATGATAGATGTCATCTCTTTCGCCCAAGAACTTTCCATGTCACTGTCTCATCCTTGATTTGTTAACAGGTCAACTTCATAAACTTCTATAATTTTATATTTAATTTTACACGAAAGA
>KK114482.1:13929-33905 GCA_000611955.2 Stegodyphus mimosarum
CAGGGGTGTTTGTGCTCCGGGGAAACCCCGGAATTCCGGGGATTTTGAACTTCGATACCCGGAAATTCCAGGGATCGTCATTCAAAAGGAAGTAGGAATAATAATGAATTATTTATTTTGATCTGGGTAATTTTGTTTGCTTTGAAAGCAGAAAACGCAAGGTCAGTGTGTGTGGTGAAAACTTTTCCTTTCTTGATAATGCGTGAAAAGGGGGAAAAAACTTTTTTGTTCTTTCCTTATTGCAAGTTATGACTCATTCCCCCCGGTTCTCGGACATTCTGTTCTGGATTCTTTTCGGCAAGTAGGCGCGGCAGAAAAAAAAAGGGAGAGACTTCGTTCGACCAGATGTGCGATCACGTGACTATGGGTTCAAAGGTCTTATCTCTCCTGGCTTGGCACCGATAAGTAGAGAAGTGGGATTTTTCACCGTATTAGCTATTTGTCATTGATCGCTTCCCAACTTTTTTTTCTCCGCTGTGTAAAATTTTCGTTTCATTTATTGATGCACATGTAAATTTTTCGTTTCGTTTATTGAAATATTTTTTTATTTATGTACGTAAGAGAATTTCACTATGAAATTTCTCGATATAAATAGTGATATTATACAATTAGAAGAAGGTGTCCGGAATGCATTTAGGTGGCATTGGATTGAACGGAGAGATGGTAATGGGGATACTGTTGGCACATGGTGCAAGAAAATAAATGTTGCTGGACAAGCATATTGTGTTTTTTGTAATTCACTGCTGAAGTATGGTGGAGAAGGATTCAAGGCTTTCACAAATCATTCTAAAACTCTGATGCACATAAAATATTCAAAGTGCATTAGACATTCAATGACTTTAAGTAATTATGCTAATTCAAAAAATACTGATGACTTACTGGAGACTGATGCTCGGCCATTGGATATAGTGACAAGAAAAGCACGCCAAGAGGTAAATAACTTCGTTTATCCCAGAGAATTCTCTTTCTTTCAATGTAGCTCCCAATTTAATTGATCTCTGCAAACAGTTGAGCCGCGATCAGACGGCACTAAACTCGTTGGAAATGCCCAGGACTACTGCATGTTATAAGATGAAATATGGGCTCGCAAAAACTATTAAGGAAAATATCATTAAAACTTTAAAGGAGACTCCATTTTCTCTAAATTTGGATGAAAGTACTAGCAATGCTCAAGAAAGTATACTGGCAATATTGGTGCAGTTTTATGACAACAATCAAAATGAAGTTGTAGTTCATCATTTTGCATCTCTAAAGATGGAATCTTGCAATTCAGAAGCTGTTTTTAAAGCAGTTGTTAATACTATTGAAAATAATAATATTCCATGGGCAAACTTAATTAGTGTATTAATAGACTCATGTAATATCATGCGCGGGAAAAAAAAGGGTGTTGAAACCAGACTATGATCAAACAAAGCACCCCACTTATTAGATATTGATGGTGACACATGTCACACAGCTAATAACTGTGCAAAAAAATTTGTTTCATGTTTTGATAGATACTTAGAAGATTTGTTTGATGACATCTATTTTGATAGGAAAAGCTGCAGTAAAAGAGAAAATTTTTTCAAAATCTGTGAATCCCTTGCCATTAAAATCTTAAGCCCTTGAAGAGACCAGACCATAGGTGGGTGTACATTTTATGTGTTTTAGAAAGAGTCAAAGGTCTGTGGGATGCTCTTATTGCATTTTATTTTCACTACTTGGATAAAGCTGATAAAGGGGATTATTTTTCTTATGTTGAAACTGTATACAATAAAAGAAATATTTCTGCAGCTCAGAAAAAAATTGTTGAAGGAGTGTATTCTTGCTTGGATTCCCAACAACTCACAAAGGATGCTTTAGCTCGGAAAAAAAGAATACTAAATGGGTTATTTGTTATGCAAAACAAAACTTTATTGCATATGGCATTATATTCAGCAGTATTACCAGAGTTCAACACATATATTAAATTATTTGAAACAAAAAAACCAATGCTTCATTTAATGCATTCCAGTATTTATAAATTGATGGCAAAATTTTCCTCTTTTTTTTATGAAGCCAGAAAATATAGAGTGCACATCTTATAATGATTTATTAAAGTTTGATGTCACAAATCCAGAATTCCATCTACCTAGCAAAGTAATATTTACTGGTGCAGAAGCTTCCACTCTCCTGAAGAAATTATCAAAAAATCATCCAATAGCAAAAGAATTCCAAATTTCTCTGATGAAAGCTTATACTAATACAGCACAGCATATGAAACAGAAATTACCCCTTAAAAATTCATATCTAATTAGTTTTACAGCATTAGATCCAGAGCTAAGAGGTAAAACCAGTACAATATTAGCTTTTGAAAAATTATCATCTTTTATGTCCCATATTTTTAGTGATAATGAAAAGTCAAAAGTAGAAGCTGAAATAAGGTTATACCAGAGTGATATTGATATCACCAAAGAAATGCTCTACACATCTGATGAAAGTGGAAATCAAGTCAAGTGTACAATTGATAAATATTGGTCTAAAGTTTTTAATTTAAAAGATGATTTCACAAATGATTATAAGTATCCTACATTGGCTAAATTGGTCAAAGCCTGCCTTAGCTGCTTCCATGGCCCATTAGTGGAAAGTGCATTCAACTTAATGGATACTCTTGTCACTGACTGTAGAACCTCTCTTAAGATTGATTCCCTAGATGCAGTGCAGACTATTAAATATGATTTAATGGCTTCTAAAGAAACCTAATGTGAAAAATATGGCTCAAAAAATCCAATGACTGATCCAATTCATAAAGATCTCTTACTGAATATGAACAGAAGTTGGAAAACATATCAAGAGGACTTAAAAATATGTATTTAAGATGAGTCACCTATAAAAGTCTCTGAAAAACCTTCTACATTAGCAGAAAAGCAAACTGCTTCTACCTCTGCATGTGCAGCTCTCGAGTAAATTTCTTCAACTGTAAATGAGGAAAATAAAAGTCAACCTTCCTGCAATTATGAAGTACACCACAAAAGAAAGATAAGCCCACAAACATCAGAAAATAAAAAAAAGTAGCAGAAATTAGATAATTTTTTTAAAGAATTAATTCAGGTAATTTAAAATATTTACATAAAATGTAGTAGTTTATATGTTTGAAAATTTATGGTTATTAATTTTGCAAAAAAAGTAATTCATTGAACTTTTATAATTAGGTCATTCAATACTTCATAATTGTAATTTTTCATTTCTCCCCCCCTTCTCGAAACTCCAAAATGTCGGTAGTAAGTCCGTAAAAGTTTCAGGGGATTTTTTGATGTCCCACAAACACCCCTGTGGATAATTTTGATTTTCATTTGCTTATTGTTACATCAAATAGACTGGGGACAAAAGTATATTACAAAGTATGTATGAACACTTTTCTCCCAGTTCAATTAGTTGCTCAGTACTATGGATGTGTATATGGAAAACAGCCTGGCTTCTGCATTTGAAAAGTTAAAATGTTTATTCAAATAAATTTTTCCATCCCTTTTTATTGTGAAATAGATATAACATTTTGTACAGTAAATTACATTAATATTTTGTTCTTTATTTTATATTCAACCAACTGTACACATACATATATTGTTTTTCATAAATTTACTGAAAGGTCATCATTTATATTTGCTTTAATAAAACTTACCCATGTTTTACTTTATTAGAAAAAAGGGCTCATCATGGGCCAAATGTCTGAAGCCATGGAATACTGTTAGTTTGTTTCAGATCTAATAACCAGTAGATAAATAGATTGGAAACACATGGTTTTCGTGTTTTTCAAAAAGTACAAATTAGCCAAGTTCAAAAATGTTGCATTTATTCCTATAGAAATTTAAGCTAACTATATTTTTAGAAAATTTCTCATAAAGACATATCTTTTACATAATTTGTCACAATAAATTATCTACCCACCTGCTTGATTCAGAACAATGCATAAAATGTGCTAAAAATCTCAAAATTCTGGATTAATATGGGAAAAAACTAAATGGTTTTCTGTGAATTGCTTAAGGGTACTATGTGCAATGTCTATTTTTTAAATGACTTTTGTAAGGAAACTAGAGACATTGTTGAATGCATCATGAAAAAATATTCAGCAAATTCTAACTATTTTGAGGGACTAGTTGCTGTAGAAACAGAACTCATTAAACTGCTTGTTTTATTTGTTCAAATGTAGCAAATTACAGTACAGCTATCTGGCTAAAGGAAGGGATGTCTTTGTGAAGGAATTTCTAAAAGAAACTGGCTCATATTCGTGTTGTATGTAGGATACACTGTGATCCTAGCTTTTTTGTCTGGGTCCAAAAGGGAAAGTACTGATTAGACTATTTTTTTTATTTAGTAGGGCAAAATATACTAATGTTATTTGATGCAAGCAGTTTTTTCCAGTTACCAGAATAAACCTCAGGAAAAATTACAAGTGTTTGGTGGCTTAAACTACTTGTCAAGCCAGTTGTTCTAGCCTATAAATAACTGTTTAAGAAACCGATCTTTGTCATATACATATGGCAATACTCATCTGCCTCATATAACATAATACCACAGCTTAAATTGTGCCGGAGCCCACCAGAGCCCGGCTCCGGTACTTCTTAGTTTTGAGGATAAATCATAATTCTATCCGGAGCGCACTGGAGTCCTAAATAAGAAAGCTGTGTCACTTCTTTTTGTTATTGAACAAAATCTCAGTAGAAAATTGACCTCGAAAATTTTATTTTTAGTAATAAAATTCTATTAAAAATTGCTTATTAAATTTTAATTTATCTCTTCGTATTTTATTAAATTTTAATTTAAACTATTTAACTACTTAAAGCATTTATCATTTAATTATTTTATTAGTCATTTTATTTATTTTTGTTCCTCTTTCCCGATAGTCTTCCATAGGGCTCCGGCACTTCTAATTTTAGAAATTAAGCCCTGCATAATACGTATGAAAATCTCATACATATGAGAATGCTTCTCATATGTCATATAACATATAAGATATTGTTGCAAGCAAGAAGTTCATGGTTGTCTCAAAATAGTAACTACAGATGAGCAGCAAGAAACTAAATAGCTGAAGGAGAATGCGGACATTAAGCTATTCCCTCTTAGTGCATAAAAAAATATTACGATTTCCCAAACCACTTACGAATCAACTGTAAAGCGCTAAAACTATTTTAACCCTCAAAGTCTTACAGTTGATTAACAGCTAATTCGTCCCGTCTTTTAGAGCCATATTTACACTGTCATCAAAATTTAAGGATAATGATAGAAACAAAAGTAACTGATATTTAATGAAAAATTATTAATAGAAATTTGTACAAAAACATTAGTTAACATAAATTACAATATTTGGCAGTTGATTATTCGCAAAATATCGAAATAAATACCAAATGTATGGAAAGTGAAAAATGATGAAAAAATTAAGTCACCACTGTTGAAAATTTTTTTTATTTAAGATGGTGTATGGTCCACTAGGTCAGATATGTATACCTGACATCTTGATTTCATAGACTTTACCAAAGTGTTGATGAAATCTTGTAGAATTGCACGCCACTCATCTAAAAGTGGTTTTTTTCAGCTCCCGGTGGGTCCGCGGACGAATTCGGCGTGCTAAGGCATCCCACAGATGCTCAATCAGGTTCAGGTCAGGTGAGTAAGGTGACCAATACATTCAAGTGATATCTTGTGTATGCAAGTATTCTTACATGACATATGCTCAACGAGGCCAAAAATTTTCATCCATTAGCATAAACTCTGGGCCAACAGCACACCTAAACAGTATATAAGTTGGGGTTCTAGTACCTCGTCCACATATCTCCGAACGCTTACAGAACATTCTTGAAAGATATGCAGCTCGAAGTGGCCATTGGTCACAATTCCTCCCCAAACAGTTAAACCGCGGAAACGGAATATTTCATGGACAAGGGAAGGGAAATAGCGTCTTCCTTCCTCTTTCCAGGTCAATACATGTATAGGATCACTGTTTAGATTATGTCTGGATTTGTCAGTAAACAATACTCGGGCCCAGTCGTTTTGGCTCCACTGAACATGAAGACGGCACTAGTTTAAACGGGCCCCTCTGGAAGCTGGAGTGAATGGCACACAAGCCATTGGTTTCCTTGCATACAATCCAACCTTGTTAAGCCTTCGTGCAGCAGCAGAACTGCTAATTCGGGTTGCTGTGGTAGGATGAAGTTCTAAAACCAAATCCCTTGCAGTCACTTCGCAGTTTCTTTGAGCCGACATCGATAGAAAACGCTCTTCTGATGCAATTGTTGCTCTTGGTCGCCCTTGACCAGGCTGTCTGTCAACTGATTCATTGCTTAAAAAGCGGCTCCAGACTCTTGATGGATATTCATATCTTTTGTTACCTCTCTTGATACTACCAATTATGCTGCCCTTTTCACCTTCATTTAAATGATGCCTTTGAACCATAACTACTGAATACTGATGCTTGGAAGTGCAATTTTGTGTTAAATTGTATTTAATTAATGTAAATAATTATAGTATAGGGCATTGGTTGCATCATTAACTTAGTAAGCATATTTTTTCCTCATTATCCTTTAATTTTAATGACCAGTGTATATGCATGTTTGTCCGGTCATGCATATACAGAAAAATACATGTATATATTCATAAATATTCATGAGCATTCACTGATCCATTCATATAATGTAAAAGAGATTGGCAGACCTCCTGGGGAATAGGTTAGCTTATTTGAATACCAGAAAGCACGCTAGTTCTATTTGCTGAGTGGAAAGGAGGACTTTCTAAAGAAAACTGGCTCAAATTCATGTTACAGATGTAAAAACTGAAAATCTATCATGCAGCCAGCGTTCACAAGGGTTTGAACTTTTATGATACTACCAGTATTCAGTAGTCTTAATCATTCAGCCAGTGAAGTTCCCATCAAATCTCCAGAGTGCATATCGAAAGAACTGAGTGCCTTTGTCGCCTTATCCGAATTTTCAGCCCTCTGTTCTAGTGAAATTCTTAGTAACATGTTTCACCTGATGTTATTACTTTATGGCTCTTGCTTTCGTAAAGAGACAAATTAGAATCAGCCATAATTTCAATTTTAGACGTCATTTCTGGCAAATTATCCAAGATATAGGCTTTAATGTGCTTTTACATATGATTCTTATTGACTGTTGTTAATTTATGTGTTCTTTCCCAGTATGATCAAATACTAGTCTTATAAGACCTACAACTGAAGCTTGCGAAATCTCTATTTACCTATCCCAAATTGCTCATGTAGTTGAACTGCATCAGCATCACTTGTTATTCTGTGACACAGTAAATCGCTTTTCAAAAGGTAAAATGGATCAATCTAAGAATTTTGTACCTGTTTACAAGTATCCTAACTACTTCTTTGCCTACTCATTGACCTATGTTCATCGCTTTTGCTTTCCATTTCATAGCCATGCATTTTTCGTGAAGAATTGCCTGCTCCAGATCTGTTTCGACATCCTCACCCTCCCTCTCAGGTCTTCTGACATCTTGCGAAGACAGTACTACTCACATGTAAGAATTCTTTGAAAAATAAATGGATTTCATTCATTGTAAATTCTAGATTTTTTTTTATTTACCATATTATGTAGTTGCTGAGGCAAGGATCCCAAAGATATACTACCTATCAATTTTCGCAGAACTGGGCAGGCTGACTGATAATACGTTGTGCACTTCGATGTCCAACGGAAAATGCTTTCCTTGTGGCACGTCTATGTGTTTGGATCATTACTGTCTTCAACCTGTACTATACGGATTGATATTATATATTTGGTATTAATTTTACCTCCTAATGCACTCATAGATAATAGCAACCGAAAACGCTTACGATAGCACTTATCATTCATTCTAACTGATGATTTTAATGACCACAATCCTGTCTAAGGAAGTAAGGATAAGGACTCAAATATGTAAATAGGGCAACTGAGTATGTCACTGCGTATCCGTTAGCAAACCTATGTCTACCAACTTAAGAGGATACTTCACAGTACTGATCTGGTCATATGTACGCCATCACATCTATCACTTGTGATCCATTTAATACTGAATATTTCCCAATATTTGCGTCTTTTAAAGGAATATGAGTGTCAGGCATATTTAGAATTCCAAGGTTTCTTTATGAGTGAGAAACTTGACCTTGCTTCCATCTCAGGCTTTCTTACAAATGAAAAAGTAAGGTGTGTAAAAATAGGTGATACTGTTAAGGCCATTATTGATCTGTTCTCCAGGCTTTCAAGAATCTGATATCTGTATTTTTACGTCATCAGGCAGACTTCCCACATACATATCTAAAATCATAACAGAACCATATGAAGAGAGGTTTAGTTAAGACATATAAGACAAACCCTAGTCTGAGAATATTAGCCACTCCGTGCTGAACCATTCGTTGATTGAGTCAGTTATTAATTTCCCTTCTCACTCTATGCAACGGAGTTTGAAGGAGGACATTTAATGTTTGCCATAGAGTAATACAAAAAAAGAAGATTTAGAAAATCCAGAATTTTAATAATTTCCGTTATATTTTAAAAAAAGCTTTTCCACTATACTTGCTTTCTGCCCGTTGCAACGTGTATACGAGCCAGTGGCTTTATAGAGTTCTCCAAGAAGGCATCCCCCCTTAGTAAGATAGCCTTTGAGTGTTTAGCTGCAATCAAATAAACCAAACGAAATCGTCAGACTTTTTTTCTAACGAATCACCTGCGCGAACTTCTGGCGCTAATGTTATACTGCAGCCTTGACCACTATTTAGAAGGAAATGGTAATACCTTTTCTAATCACAAGGCTTTCTAGAAAGGGAGATCAATACTGATAATGTACTTCTGTTGAGAGTTATAAGTAATGTTTTTTCAGAGGAATCACTTCTGTGACAAAGAAAAAAGTGTATGACTTGGAGTATGGAGTTCTCTTCATTGTTGTTTGCAATGACCTTCCAATTTTTAAATAAAAATTTCTCGAAAGACTGTTTCCGATAAAAATTGGCACTTTGTCGTTTTAAGTCATTAACTCTTCCCAAAATTTTTGGAGTGTTATATTATGTCATAACACATTCATTCATAATAGTTTATTAAATTATCTGCAGTGTCCGACACCGGTGACCTTTTCGCTGACTGTAATTACCACCAATAGTTTTGATGGGCACTGCTGTTCTTTAGTTTAGTTTTAAAAGTTGTTCAGTCTTTTTCACAGTGATAAGCTACACATTGATCTTCACTGGCTGCCATTCATAGGTCAGTAGTGACGTTCATGGGTACAAGTATTCTTAGATTTAAGTTTAAAAAGTATCTAAATTTATTGCAGTATCACATATCAGCGATCACACATGTTGGTCTTCGGCGATCGATAGCATTCACAGCCATCTATATTTTTCAGTATAATTTTAATTTAACATGCTATCTAAATTTAGTGCACTACTTCATACTAGTGCATTTATTTGTTGACGACAAGTGACTATCAAGCTTTAACTTTTTTTGGATCAAATGTTATAAATTACATACGGACTGTCTATCTAGTAGGAGGGATAGCTTTCTCAGGGAAACAGCCTCACATTACCTGAATATTTGGAACATCTATTCACGGACTGCGTGGTTTGCTTTTAGCAATCACTCCAGCTAAGGTACAAAAAGTTCTCTGATTTTCACATTTTGTGCAATCTGATCATCCAGTGCTTAGTAACTATCATTCTTGGTACTAAATGCATCGATTCTGCACTCCTGCCTTTGGATCTTATATGCAAAAGATAACACAACTATTATTATGCCTGGAATATGAGGTCAACAAATAGAGGATCTAGAAATACCTCTCTGCACATAACGAAACTTTTGAATTATTTCAGAATTTTATTAAAGATAACGGTGATGTTATTTACTGTAGCATTTTTATGAATATAGTTATATGTCAGTCTATACAAATTTGCCTAGGTTGCCTAAACACATCGGTTTGGCTGTTATGTATAAAATAATGCTACTTAAAGCAGCTTATATGGCAACGTTTTTAAAAAGTATAACATTTTATCTTTGTTTTTAGATATATTAAGTTTGTAAAGAAGCCATGTTTAATTTTGACACTTCCATATACACAGCAAGATGGTTTAACATGGGAAAATCTAAAATCTTTCTGTAGTTTTTTAACAGTTCGCAACATTTTATTATTTATATGCAGTATTTTAAAATTGTACTTGGATGTATTCTTGTCTTTACTTATCGGTTTAAAGGAAAATGTTTGGCATATATTTGATACTGCATAATGAATTTAATTTGTACCAATCAAAACAACCAACCAATTCTTATGTTTCACTCATACCTTGCAATGTTCATAGGATATGTTTCATGTTTTGTAGGTGTAATCTTTGACATGAAAATGCAAAGTTATATATCTTGAACCAATAAACTTCTGCATTTATGAATGATATTCCATAACAAAATATTCTGGTGAAATTTATACCCGTCATGTTTCTCAGTATAAATCATTCACACCAGTACAGAATAATATCTTGTATCTAAAAAGTATTTTCTTATAGCCTTTCTGATCTCTTCTTATAATAAAATAAAATTATGAAAATTGATTACAAGAATGCACGTCAAACTTCTTTTTTTCCCTAATTTAGCTGTTTGGTTCAATACGTATATCAGTACAGTATTCGTTTATGATGCCTCTCATTTTCTATAAATGCAGGTTTTATTCCCTATACTTTTGATAACTTGATGTTTTTAATCAGTAATAGTGTTTAACTGGATCTAATTTTAGAACTGCAGCCATTTTACACTACTATTCTGTGTATCACAATGTTTGTCATCCTATTAGTTACTGTTATAATCATAGTCACATTTATAACTATATAGGATAACAGTTATCACAATTTAGACATTTCCGAGGATAAATAGATGAACAATTTTGTCTTAAATTAGGTACTTGTTTATTTGAACAATTTTTTTTTTTGTGGTTATAAAATTAATTCTTTGATTTATAGGTTTTCAAGCATATTTCACATTTACGAAGATAACCCATTTCTATTTTATCATTAATACATTCTTTGGTTTATAATTTTTTTTTAACACTCATACATTATCAATGTTTTTACCAATATTACTTTGAGGACAAGTTAATAAAAGTTTAAGCTTTTCAGTTAAATTTTTCTTTGCAATTCTTTTTATGATTATTAAAAGAATTTTTAGTTTTATAGTTTTTATTAGAAATGATATTTTCTAGGGTAAAGCAATGGTGCATTACAGTCAATTTCAGATCCCCCTCTAGTCAGAATAGGACACATCGACTTATTTTTCCTCTCTTGACAATTAATTTCACTGCTTTCTACATGATCTTTTAGCAAAGAAAATTTATTAAAGTGAAAGAAGCTTAGGCCTGAACTACAAAAAATGCTTCCTCTGGTCATAGAAATGTTCTTTAGCTGCACAACATAACTAGATGCAAAGTCAGAGTAAAAATCATCTTTTGTTGTACAAAATTTAGGTTGTGAAATATCAACATTATTATCAACATTATTACATATCAATATTTGTAGAATCATTTTTTAAACTCCCATTGCCGCTAGCAGAAGCACAATACAACGGATAAAAATCACTACCAGAAACAGCACTTGCATGCGGTACACTACAACCAGCAGCAGTAACTGCATTCTTCAGTGATGATCCCATGTAAGCCATTACACTTTTTAGGCGCAAAACAGCTGAAGCAGCATTCTTCAGACGCAAACCACCACTAACAGTCAAATCCTTCCTTGGACACAAACCATCACCAAAAGCATAAATTGGACTCTTCCGAAAACTAGCAATTGGGACAGTAGTGTTCTTAGAAGAATTAACAGTAGAACTGGCACTGCTCAGAAAAGGGTCAGAACCATGGACTGCAACATGCCTGGAGTAAGAGTCAATACCAGTGATGGTAGCATTTCTATGACAGGGGCTGGGAGTGACATTATTCCTTGAATGCAAACCAGAAGCAGCATTCTTCGGATGACAGCCAGTACCACGGACACCAACAAGTTTAGAATGAACAACGTTCCTTGGATGCACACGAGAACCAGAGCGAGAGACGGCAGCATTCCTTGGATGTGAGCCAAAACCACAGACAGGAACATACTTAGAATGAGAGCCAACACTACATATAGCAACATTTCTAGGATGATAGCCAGATTTAGTCACATTTCTTACATGATGCATACCAGAACCAGCTCTATGGATAGTAGCATTCCTTGGACGAGATCCACCACCATGGCTAGCTATGCAAAGAGACCGAGAGCTAGCATCTGGGTTGGCAATGTTTTTATGATGTGAACCAGGGATGGTATCATTTTGTAGATGCAAACTAGAACCATCTGTGGGATTAATAGCATTTCTTGAATGAGAACCACCACCATGGACAACACATCTAAAACGAGATCCAGCACCAAGAACAGCAACACTCTTCAGCCGAGAGCCAGCAGCAGCTTTAGTAGCATTTCTCAAACCAAAATTAGCATACTTAGTAGCATCTACAGCACAATCATGCTTCAAAACAGTCGAATACAGAGGATAAGAAGGGCTTGCAGAAACAAAAGAATTCCTCAGAGGTGGAAAATCCAGTACAGTAAATGAAACACAAGGCAACACAAAAGTACTTACCTTTGTAGAAACTAGCTATGAAGTCAAAACACTCTTGATATTATCTAGGAAAACTGATGCAAGTTTCTTGTTCCCCAGTCGGTTCAGATGCAATCCATCCCTAGCCAATAAACTAGCTCCAAAGTAATGAGACGACCTGCAAATAAAAAAGGCTTCTCGATTTTGGCAGTACTTTTCAAGTTGAGAATTAATTTCTACAATTTTTTCATTAATTACCTGTAAATGGTTCAAAGCTGCTATTTGCTGATTTAAAGTCGTGAAAAAATCTTCACCAAGTGGTAGGATATCTGAAAGGATATCATTGATATTCGGGTTTAAATGCTTAACATCCTTAAAGAGGCAATCGTACTTTTGAAGAATAACTAACACTGTCATTCGAATTGTTGGTACGAACATGTACCAAAATCAAATGGTATCGATTGTTCAAAAAGGATATTTTACGTCTTAACCTTTCTATCGTTGCAGGAAAAGAATACAAATCTACTTCATAATTCAGAAGATTCGCCGGTAAATATTCATCCAAATATTTAACCATTGAATCTCCAATTATAAGCAATTTCATTTTTTTTAGTTGCATATCGGCAAAACACAGAACTACAGATATTTACAAATCGAAACACAGATCAATAATTTAGTAATAAAAAAACAACTATAAATTAAATGAAAATCAAATCAAACACTAATCATAAATCTAACAAAATACAAATAATTATTAATAGAAAAAAAAGAAGTAAATAGCTTCACTCAAGCGAGAAAAATGGCGCAAAAAATACACACTTCAAAACCGCTTTTAACACGTGAACTAATTGGCGCGAATTCTTGAGCTTGTGGGAAAATTTACCCGAATAAAAATAACGCCAAATGCGCCACCAAGCTTGGTTGCCAACGGAGACATCAAAGGTACATATCCGGGGATGGCGTAGAACATACTTCCGGGTTCCGATTTGTGGAATTCTGTAAAACTCTACGCATTTTGGTTTCGTAAACAAGTACTGCCAGCGATAAAGAAAGAAAAGTGCTATTATTATTATTATTATTAAATTATTGGGAAAAGATTGTTTACTTTGTTAAAAAAAAAAAGCTGAAAATCTTGATTCATGCAATAAACATTTAAACAGCATTATTTTAAGAATCAGATAATTTTTATAAAGCTTAATGATTTATCATTATTTTCTACAAAATCAATTCAAAATAAAAAATAATCTGGACTATAATTCTGTCTCATCTACGATGCTGTTGGAAATTTATCATAATTGAAAAAATATGATGTGAAAATTTACAATATTTTAAATAATAATTATTTTTAAAAAAAGGAGAGGGAGAGAGAATTTTTTACTATATTATCAGTTTGTTTTGCTTAATCCTAATGATAAATACTGAGGTGAAGTTAGTCATCTTTTGATACATATTCAATATACAATATTTGTGTTAATAACATGTATTGATCCCCCCATGACATACACATGAGTGTGGAAATCAGTAATTAAGATTGCATTATTTTGTTCCAGTAATATAATGTCAAGAAAAGGCAGGTAGTGCTCATTTTAGAAGTTTAACCTAGATGCAGTGAAAGGCAATTGAGTTTGTTAATAAGATTTTTTTATGAAGAAAGAATTATTGATGGCAAAATCAAATTAACTTTGATCAACATTGTCTTGAGCAGAAATTTTTTCCCATCTACCATCGTCAACAATCTAACTTGAGAGTAACTCAAATTTTCTTTTAAATTTGCACTTGACCCTCTTTTCTCCGGAAAGCACCCTTTGACCTGTAAGTTTGATTCATAAGATGATGTATTACAAATTCTGTTTTTGAATGTATGTGCATTTATTTGTAAAATAATTTTAAGAGAACTTTAAGGTGGTCGAAAAGGACTCTTTTGGTTTCCATTCCAATACAGAATTACAAAATAAGACTTCTCATGTAATAAAAAGTTAAGGGGAGGGAATGCCACTCCCCATATACATACAATTACATTATTGTTTTGACTCTAATTGTATGTATATTTACATTTCCTTCCAATTAAAAATCACTACACCTTTAAAATTTCATGATATTTTTCAGCATGTACTAAACAATTCTTAAATTATTCTGAAAAATTACCATTCTTCTGCAGTACTTGTATGACCTGGCCATACATATATGTGTGTAATTTAATACTTCATTTGCTACTTTAGTGCAATTAAGTTTTTTTTTCATTAATAGTTTCCCTAAAGATCCAGAAAGGCAAAAACAATGGGAAGTACAACTGCAACGTGAAAACTTTAAAGTAACAAAATATTCAAAGCTGTGTTCTAAACATTTTTCACCAGATTGCTTTGATAGAACAAAGTTTGGAGGAACCTGGTTAAAGGCCACAGCAATTCCAAAATTATTTAATTTCCCTGCACACTTACAAAAAAAAAATTTTCCAAGTGAAAGCCACCAAAAAAACCACTTCAACCCAATCAAAATGAGTCTATGGAATATTCAGAAAGTAAGTGATGTTCTATTTTCAATTTTAGTACCATATACTTAACATATTTATTTATGTGTGAGAGAGATTCAAGGAAGAAATTGTACTTTGATTAAATCTTTACTTAATTACTTTGATTAAGTCTAACATAATACGCTGTGATGTAGTAATTTTTTCTTTGAATTCTATTAATTGTATTGGTTTCAATATGTTAATTTAAATAGCATTTTTAGACTGAAAAATAGTTTGGTAAGTAAGTGAATTTGTTGCAAGACTTATATTCAATTTACAATTTCCAGAATGCTTGTAATTTACTTTTATCTTTTTTATTAATCTTTATGTTTCAATTTCATTTGTAAATTAAATTTGAAGACCTTAGCTTAAAATTTTAAGCAATCGCTAATTAAAGCAACTAAAAGCTTCATATAAGTATGATTTATAAATAATAATTATTATTAATATCAATAATAATTATATTTAATATTTTGTCTTGAAATTTGTTTTAGGTTCAGCAAGTACATCTATAACTCCTGAAAGAAGGAAACGGCTGTATTACTTGGGAGATTTTAATGATGAGGATGTTACATCTCCAAGCAAAAAAGGTTCTTGAAATATCTCAGCAGCAAAGTATCAGCATGAAAAAAAATAATTAAATCGTTAAATAAACAGAATAAAAGACTGAAGAAGCGTGTGGCCTCATTAGACGAACTGCTGAAGGAGTTAAAAAATCAGAATTTAATATCTGATTCAGCGTCAACAATTTTAGGGGTAAGTTTAACAGCTTTTTATAATATCCAGTTTGTATCTCACTTACAATTATTCTATCTATCATTTCGTGGAGAAATTATGCTTTATCAGTAGTTTAGGTTTTTAACTATAGCTTAATTTAGGTGTAATCCATAAATGATGTTGCACTTTTTCACAATATTTGTCATCCTCCTTCAACCCTCCTCCCCTTGCCGAATGTCAGGCTGTTACATAAACATATACTTCCAGTTCTGATTTAAAGCTGGGAAATGCTGATCTAAATCATTTAGTAAGGACCAATATAATTTTTACCAATGTCAGGTTGTTTTAGCCCCAGTAGAAAGAAATACCCTCAAATTCTTGTAAATTCAATATTTAATCCTGCTGATTTTAAATGCTTTTATTTTAACCAAAATGTGTGATGTCACACTTTTTATTACCTTCCTCCTCCCCTTGTGACAATTGCACAAACCCCCTTCCCCCTCAGAGCATGACATTATTTTTGGATGTCCCCTTATCATGCATTCTAAGATATAAGTGTTATAAGTTATTGCAAAAACTAATATATGTTTGTTTTATTATGTTATATTTAAATTTTTATGTTTAATATTATATTAAAATCTTAATTTTTTTGCTTCCATCCTCTAGTTGTGTGGAGCTGCAGGGGACTTCATAGACAGACTTGAATGTAGTAATTCAAGAGCTGATTATTCAGAACACCTCCGAACATTTGCCATGACTTTAAATTTTTATTCGGCAAAAGCATATAATTATGTCAGACAAATGTTCAACGACAGTCTTCCCCATCCTTCTACCTTAAGAAGATGGTACAGTAAAATTAGTGGTTCCCCTGGATTTACAAAGGAAGCCTTACAATCTTTAAAACTTAAAGCACAAGAAGCTTTAAAGATAAACAAAACCATTTATGGAGCTCTTATTGTCGATGAAATGGCAATAAGACAACATATTGAATGGAATAGAACTCGTTTTAGTCGATATGTTGACCTAGGCACTGAAATAGATGATGATGAGCTGCCTCATGCAAAAGAGGCTTTAGTTTTCATGGTGAATGCCATTAATGGAAGCTGGAAGGTTCCAGTTTCATATTTTCTAATAAATGGGTTAAATGCTCTAGAAAGAGCCTATCTTATTAATGAGGCCCTTCATTATCTTCACGACGCTGGCATAAGGATTGTAAGTTTGACATTTGATGGTTGCAGTAGCAATATTGCAACTGCAAATGCATTAGGTGCAAATTTACATAGCAGTAATGTGGTGAATTATTTTCCGCACCCTGTCACCGAAGACAATGTTTATGTCATAATGGATCCTTGCCATATGTTGAGGCTTGTTAGAGCCATATGTTGAAGCTTGTTAGAAATTGCTTGGCATCAAAAGGGTCCATTGTTGACTGTGACAGTGGCTTCATTTTGTGGGAGCATATAACCAATTTAGAAAAATTTCAAAAGGAGCAAGGCCTTCATGCTGCAACAAAGTTACGAGCACGACACATAGAATGGTATCGTGAAAACATGAAGGTTAAACTTGCAGCCCAGGTTCTCTGTAATAGTGTTGCTGATGCTCTTCTATATTTAGAAAATGATTTAAAACATCCCACATTCATTGGCTGTGCCCCAACTATAAAATTTTTAAAAATATTCAATAACCTTTTTGACATCTTAAACAGCAAAAACCTATTAAGTAAAGAATCTTGATGAGACGGGTGTCACGATCCTGGAGCCCCAGTAATCTGTCCTCTTTTCCGTCTCATCTCCTCTGAGCTGAAGCTTTCTTCCTTCCTTTCTCCCTTGTGGTTTTTCTCTTCGGAGTTTGGGGCTTGCCATGACAGACTGCAACAGCCCTTGTCTCTGGTTCTGAAGTGGCGAGAAAACTGCCCATGTGTTTGCCGTGCGTGGAGACCCGTGTCGCTGGAAAGGAGGGTCCTGGTAGTTAAAGGGCGAGGTACTGTCCCCAACACACTGCTTTGGCCTCTGCTTCAGCTAAACGGGTGGCACCTTGTCGTCCTCACGGGTGTCAATCGGCTGGTCACTAGTCCTTGTGTCAGTGGCTTGGGGATAAGCTCTCGGGAGTTCCTGCTTTCGGGAAAGCCGACTGTGGGGCTTCAGTTTGCGTATAGGTCTGGCTAGCCCTAACACAGGAAGCTGTGTTCCCTTGTTGGGCTCCGTGGTGGGTGGGGCGGTCGGACCCGAATCCTTAATCTCTTCACTATGGCATCTCACAAAATATATGTTATAAGTCACCCAGAATCTAGTCCTGTCCTTTCAAATGCCAATGCTCCTGAAACGCCAACTGTTAAAAAAGTACGTACTGAAACAAATGTGTATAGTCCTAATAATTGTCCATGTTTCCTTTTGGTCTCAAGTCCTGGCAAAATGCAAAAGGTGTCTCCATTTCTAATAAACAAATATATTCATTCATCCATAGGTGAGCCAAGAAACATAAAGCGTCTTCGGTCTGGAGATTTGCTAATTGACACAACTTCAGCTATACAGTCTGCCTCCCTCCTTAAATTAACCAAGCTCGGGCAACTTGATGTAACTGTATCAGCACACAAAACACTTAACTATTCTAGAGGCGTAACCTCGGAAGTCGACCTTCTGTCTGTTTCCGAAGAAGAGTTCGTTTCTGAGCTAGCCAACCAAAACGTCTGCGCTGCAAGGCGGATCAAGATGCATAAGGAAGGTCAGTTGATAGACACAAAACATGTGATCCTGACCTTCAAATCGCCGGATCTGCCTAAGAATATTAAGGCTGGATACCTCAATTGCCCTGTACGCCCATATATTCGAAACCCGATGCGATGTTTCCAGTGCCAGTGCTTTGGTCACTCTTAAGATCTCTTGCCGTGCAAACTCACCTGTGCATGTTGTGCTATGGTTGGCGACGATAGTGACACATGTACTGCTGCCCCACTGTGTATAAACTGCAAAGGCGAACAAGTACAAAGTAAACCAAAAATACCGCTCAGAAAACATATAATAAAAATAGAAGCCTTAGTAATAGCTCACACGATGGCATGATAACTGATTCTCTGGATTCAGATAGTATGGAAGTAGAGGAGGGGCTGGAAACTCCCAAGCATCTGCTTCCGCGAAAAACTAAGAAAGAACACAGAAAAATCAAACATAATGGCCACCCTCGTCTCGTGGAACAGTCGCGGCTTCCACCGGAATTTGACAGATATAAAAGATATCATCAATGCTCATCATCCTGTGTGTTTAGCTCTACAGGAGACTAACCTGAAACCGGAACAGCCATCAAAACTTCGGAGGTTTTCCTTCGTCGGGAAAGATAATATTGCAAGTGAGCGTGTCAGTGGAGGTGTAGGCCTCCTCACCTCACTGACTGTCCATCAAATGCACTTTCTCTGACGACATCCCTCCAAGTTGTCGCTGTGCAAATAAATTTCAATGTCGTATTTTGTGTAGTTTCAGTTTATTTGCCTCCAAATGAGCACATTGATCAAGAGTATTTAAATGAGCTCGTAAAGCAGCTGCCTGAACCTTTTCTTCTTATAGGAGATTTTAATGGGTACAGTCTGCTCTGGGGAAGTAAAGACACCAATTCACGAGGAAGACAAATTGAGCAGCTGATCGAAGATCACAGCCTTTGTCTCCTCAATACTGGGCGGGACACATACTTCCACGAGCCTACAAGAACATTCCACACTATTGATCTTGCCATTTGTTCACCGTCTCTGCTACCGTATTGCACTTTTAGTGTCAGCAATGATCTCTACAGCAGCGATCATTACCCCATCTTTGTATCTCTCGCACGAAGAGGAGCAAACTCCATGTCGAGGCCCGTACGATTTATATTTGAAAGGGCAAACTGGGACCTCTTCTCTTCTGTTGCTGACCTCACAGAGGAAATGGTAGAAAATGTGCATATCGATGACGCAGTGGAATGTATTACTAATGTTATAAACCAGGCAGCTGTGCTTTGTATCCCCACAACATCGGGTAAATTGCTAAAATATTCCAAACCTTGGTGGAGCCGTGACTGTCAGGAAGCACTTCAAAAACAGAGAAAAGCTTGGGGAATCTTTCGCAGATACCCTACTTTGCGAAACTATTTAGCATTCAAAAGAGCCAAAGCAAATGCGAGAAAAGTAAGACGGCAGAGCCAGAGGGATTCCTGGATTTCATATGTGTCAA
>KK114482.1:34828-102586 GCA_000611955.2 Stegodyphus mimosarum
TGCAGCGCCTATGGATGTAAAGAAAGTTTTGTAAGAGGAGGACCTGTAACCTTTCATAGGTTAAGTTAAAACTGCATGATTTATTATTTTATTTTCAGTATTTTTGTTATTTTACGATCTCTGTTGAATTGGTTGGAAAGTTTCAGCCATATTGTATAAGAAAATTGCCACTGTATATGACATTTTCAGCATGTATTATTAGCATCAAAATGTATTAAATACTTTGACACTATTTACTGGAACCGCCCTTTACAAATAATTGAATTTTATATTCTTTTTTGTACCCGGTTGAAATAGAAAGCTGCGCCAATTGGCGTTAACCTTTTTTCGCCAAGTCGTGCGCATTTTAGTTTCGTAAACAAGTACTGCCAACGATAAAGAAACGTGCTATTATTATTATTAAATTATTGAGAAAAGATTGTTTACTTTGTTAAAAAAAAGCTGAAAATCTTCATTCATGCAATATTGAACATAAACATTTAAACAGCATTATTTTAAAAATCAGATTATTTTTATAAAGCTCAGTGATTTATCATTATTTTCTATAAAATCAATTTAAAATAAAAATAATCTGGACTATAATTCTGTCTCATCTACGATGCTGTTGGAAATTTATCATAATTGAAAAAATATGATGTGAAAAATTTACAATATTTTAAATAATAATTATTTTTAAAAAAAGGAGAGGGAGAGATAATTTTTAACTATATTATCAGTTTGTTTTGCTTAATCCTAATGATCAATACTGAGTTGAAGTTTGTCATCTTTTGATACATATTCAATATAAAATATTTGTGTTAATAAGATGTATTGATACCCCCATGACATACACATGA
The DNA here is from genome assembly GCA_000611955.2 of Stegodyphus mimosarum. Lineage (NCBI taxonomy): Eukaryota > Metazoa > Arthropoda > Arachnida > Araneae > Eresidae > Stegodyphus > Stegodyphus mimosarum. The sequence goes on from KK114482.1 coordinate 35,665, forward strand.
GTGTGGAAATCAGTAATTAAGATTGCATTATTTTGTTCCAGTAATATAATGTCAAGAAAAGGCAGTTATTTTTCAGTGTTATACGTACAAAAGGCGGTCACAACAACAACCCTACCGGAAAGCAATTTAAAGCAGCATATGTTCCCTTACTGATGCACCATCATATAATGACTTCAAGTAGTGCAAATTGCATTGTTTTAGATGATACAAATATTTTAAATGTAAGCAGTTCCACCAATATATACTTGAAGTTGATTAATTTCAACTCTACTGATACCTTTAAAGGAGATTTCGATTTTTCTGAGAACAGTGTTTCTGAAGATCATTCTTTTGCATTAACAAGCTGTAAACAATTCTCAGACTTTGTTGTTGTATACATTGTATACACTGTGATGATGTTGTATACATTGCAGGTAGTGTTGTTAAAAACTGAAAAATGCATGAAAATGTGATACTTGTGTATATTCCCTATCTGATGTTGGTTTAACGGTTGATTATACACAAAATAAATTAGAAGTTAGAAAAAATAGAGGTGGATTAACAGTTCCATCTGCTAGTGTTGTGAAGATATGTAGAGCAGCAGAGAAATCCTTTCGAACCACCCAGGTTTCTGGTAAACTTAAAAAAAAAAAATTATGGCTTCATTAATTCCAGATAGTGTTAAATGTGTAATAGAAAACTCTCCAAATATATTTTTAGGCATGCATGAACATATTTTAAATCATAATCCTTTAGATAACCATAGAAGTTCTTTGATAAAAGCCATTCTGTTTGAATACCTGAAAATACGACTGTACCATGCAGGTAAAGTTGAAACAGAAAAACTTCAGAACAAAAAAGTACGTAGTGTTAACACAAAAATTGCACTTTTTAAGGGACAATAATATTTTATTAATTTAAAAAAGGGGGAATCAGATTTATTCACCGTTTACTAGCACCTTTCAAACTCTTTTATATAACTCACACTATATCTAAAAGATCATAATTTAAAATATGTTTGGGTCACATTTTATAATTTACTTTTTGCTAATTTTAAATCTGGAAATGAGGTGAAAATTTGTGTACTAGTGTATCTTAGCTAATAATGCATGATTTAATCCTTTTTTTTTATTTAAGCTAATGCTTAAGAACGATCTGGTAAAGCAGGAATAAAGTGGCAGTGAATTGAAACTTACCAAACATTATAAGTAAAAGGAATAAAATGGTACTAACTCATAATATCAACAGATTGCCTATACGTAAATGTGCCACCTATTTGTAACTTAATCACCTCAATATTTGATTGCAGAGTTTTTGCGTTTATAGTAATATTTGTTTAAGATTTTTTAAAAACCTTTTCCTCTAAAACTATTTTTTAGGAACATACATATATCATAACTATAGAATTTTCTTTAACTTAATAAATTCATTAAGTGTGTATTGATTTGAGAATTAATTGTGTATTAAGATTTTTAGTAGAGTTAAATTAAAAAAAAAAACCCTTGAAAACAGGCCTTAACTTTTTGTTGCATACAAGCAATATATATATTGTTGCATTATACGGGTTCGTGGATTTGAGAGTATCCCATGAAAACACGATGCAGAACACTAAAAAGCACAATTTATTTACAAGAATCACTATTTACAGCACAGTTCCAAAATTACCTTTAAAAGCGTCGAAAATCTACAGTCACTACGCTGAAACAATCAGCAACACAGCTTCAGGCTGTAACTGTAAAGGTAGCTTCACGGCAGCACTAAACTTATAATATACACCGTGGAGCAATCACCAATACACTGTCAAGCTATACTGTAAAGGTAGCTTCACGACAAAGCACTATCTCGATCGCTTTCCGTTCACAAAACTCTCGCATAGCTTAGCACTCACAGTAAGCAGCGATTCTCCCAATTCTCACATTTAATCACACTCTGCCGGCTCTCAGAAACGCAAGGGTTTATAGCTTTTCATTAGGTTCCACAGGTTTCGAGAAATATCTCCACAGGAAGTTATTCTAGAACCTTCCCGATTGGACCATGGGATATCGCCAATTTGGTCGCCAAATGGGTGATAAAGTCGCCAATTTGGCAACCCTACCATACACTATTTTATGGCAACCCTAGTGCTATGCCGGAAAGCTTACATACAGGCGCAACCGCCAAATTTTTCGCAACAATATATATAGTTTGTCAAAGAAAACCATCAAAACTACATCTGAGTGGACTTTTTCAGGTTTGAATGAGGCTCTCACCATTATATCTTTACTAGTTTTCACTTTCTGTTCATAAAAGCTTTTCTTTTCTGCGAAACAGTCAGTTTTATTTAAGCCCTGCATTTGTTAAAATAAAAGCATGTATTTTTAATTTGTAGTTTTTATTTTATTTACACTGTTTTATGTATTCATTTTTTGAAAATAAATATCATATTCTTTATATATCTATAAAGATTTCCATGGGTTTACAAGCTAATTTATTAAAAAATGTATACCATCATACTTTCCATCTCAATTTTTTATTATTTATTTTAGATTTTCTTCCTAAAATTATTTAACCGAAACAACGGTGCAAATAATTTAAATCAGTTATTAAAAATATAGATAAAATATTCAGGAAAGAAAGCGTTAAGTTATTTCTAAAAATAATTGTAAAAAATCTAATAACCTAATTTGAGATCGTTATCTGTCGATTGCTAGTAGACAGAAATAAAAAAAACTCTTCCCGCCATATCAAAAGCATGCCAAACCTGCGATAAACAGTCTAAGCCCAAGAGCACCAAGACCATAAGTCACGTGATATATGCGGGCCCCGGCCAGCAGGCGAATTCCCTGTAGAATAAGCCGTCTACTTCTTATATGAAGTCGTTGGTTTCAACCACGACTTAAGTGAGAATTGATTGGTTAATTGATTAAATGACTGTGCTGTGAGTGGATGTCAAAAAGTAAAGTTGGCCAATCAAAAAAGTGATTACATCCAACTTTACCTTTTTGACATATACTCACAGCACAAGGAACCAATCAATTCTCACTTATTTTATTTAGAAAACTCCCCATTCGGAGTGGTAAAAAGAAAAAGAAAAATACTGTATTTTTTGTGTTGTATTTATTCAAATGTGTAATTATTACACTACTAATTATTATTATTGTTATCATATTAGTTGTAATATAATTAAAATTAAACACTAATAACGTAACGTAACTTTTACAATGACAATCACAAAATAGTCATAATTTTAATAGGAGGGATGTACTTGATGGATTGACAGCAAATTATGAATATTTGGCTTCAGTTTTGTTAGGAATAACCGCAAATCTTTTTGCAATCCCCATTTTTTTTGTCACGCCAACGTAGACCTCCATCGAGTCTCCTGGGGGTCCACCTGGACCACTTTGGGAACTAAGGGTCTAGAGCATCCACTTTGGTTTACCAAGCAGTGCAATTCTTGCCATCAGTTACTGTCAAAAGAAAGCTCATTTAGAAAGATTTATCCTTAGTTTCAAAATGCACCTCTATTCTTGGATATCTTCATCGGGGTATAGTAATGATGTCTTATCTTCAAAACTGTTCATAAATTTAAATCCATAACCCACTGCCCAAGTAGATGAAATCATGGGATACTGGTAGCTTATTCCGCATTCAACAATTCTTGCTTAAATAGTTTTATAAACGTATTTGGCAACAGAATTTCAATTTACGTTTACAATTAAATGTTAAGGTTATTATATATTTAGCTAATATTTATAATCATTATAAATTTAGATATATTTAATAACTAGATTTCTTCACAGTAACTTTTACAGGAGTTTATGAATGAATTAATCCTTCATTTCCAAATATATTTATAAATAATTTAATAAATATTTACGTATTTTCTTAAAGGCGGATACATGCTTTTTGCAAGTATATGCATAAATACGCAGACATATTTAATATTTTCCATTTTCGGCTTGGGCAAATCTTTAATTTCTGTGCATTCACAATCTTTTTCGAGTAAAGTAATTTACAATTAATTTAGCCTGTATCAGAAGTTTTTGCATAAGAAATATGTATAAACATAATTTGAATAAAAATTACATGCATTATTTTTAATACTCACTCAAAGCCAATTTTTCTTCGAAATTATCCCTTTAAGCAGACAGCACTTGCATGCTTTACCATGTTTCATAAAAACTTACATATGTGCCTCGATCTATGTTACTGACCTTTATGTGCCTAATTACAAGTAGTTTTATCATGCATAATTTTATATTTACATCTAGCCATCAAGTTTCAAACGTTTGACTTAAAACACGTTTTAGGATACATTCATTATCAAATTCAAATTTTCTAGTAAATATATTTTGGCAGAGCATTCAATACCTCTTTTAGCGATTTTACCCAGTTTAATATTTCTCTGACATTTGTCTCTGATATTTTACGAGTATAATAAATAATAACTATATATTTCCCATGTAAACATTAATCCTCACTGTCATAAGATCGCCTTCTTGATTGTTTTACTCTGCATAAAATTGCTTCAATTTTTAAAACAGTTAAAACAATTGATCTAAATTCACAAGTACCTCAAATTTTCATATTGCGAGGTAATCCAGAAGGTAACAATATGCAAAGTGTATTCATATATCGATTAATAACATTGATGACGCTCTTTTCATGTCTTGAAGTTCTTTCAAAAATAACAGACCACTACTGAAATATTTGCATTGAATAACAATGATTTTTCATTTCTAATTTTGTATTACATTTAGTCATCAATTAAACATGTTGCTAAATAAAATTTTAAAAAAGAGAGAACTTTATTTTTTCCTTTTTTAGTTAACCCAAAGTGATTATTTTTCAGTTATATAAAAATAAAATGATAACATGTGGATAACAAAACTTATTTTATTTAAGAAATTTTGGTGTTTGGAACATAAATAAAAGTAGCAAATCAAGGGTATCTAAAGACGTATACAATTTTCAAGATGTCATTTTTGGGTAAATGTCACTAAACTATACAAATTTCTATTATTCATCCAACAAATGAATATCTGTTTTATGCTGAAGTGTCCCGATTTTCAATTTGTATGGAACTGTCGTGGGTGGAAATACTATCAAAGCGCTGTCAAGGAAGCTCTGGATGTAAACAAAAAATTTGGAGACCAAAGCATGGGCGCAATGCTTCACTCGTAGTGTGGGGTTGGCCCCTTCTCTCATTCCCACCTCCAAGGCGTACCTACGTGGCATTTAGAGGTAAGCAAAAACGTTTTCGCTTACCGAAAAAGCTGCTTTGTTTGCCCTTTCCTCTTCTTCCAAAAGGAGTAATGGATTGACAACTGATATATTTTTTACAGCTGTGTGAAATATCTAAACGATAGAGAGGAAAATATTTTCTAGCATGAACTAAGAACTGACCTACAGAAAGCGCTTTTATGCAATGCTTTTCATTTGGCGCGCATACTAGAAAAGAAGCAAACAATAAAATTACACTTGTCACGAACATGTTACAGTTTTGTGTAATTTTTTTATACTTAATTTATCTAATTTCCATTGGTTATTCGTTCAAGGCTTACAGTTTATCGCCATCTTTTTTCCTTCCTTTTTTGTGTAACGTGGTTGTATAGTTAAATTAACTTTCAATTATTAAATTTAGAATATGCGGAATTTACAAGGGACAAGTAACGAAGGGCGGGAACACCTGGTGTCCAACATGCATAAACAGGTATTTGTCTCTTGCCACCCACTGCGGAGCATACAGAATGAAAATGACCTAGGATTTGAACTCTGAAATTTCCACGTTTAGATTTCCACTTTTTAGATTCGCTTCATTATTGTTTCGCAACCGCCGATCGCTGCCGCTTATCCTGAAGTGTGCTTTGTAATACTTACAGCGTTCCGGATCTGCCGCTGGGACCCACTTTGGTCTTTTGACCGGATATGATTGTCTTAGTACCTATTTATATCGATTTTACCTGAATAATTCTTCTGAATGCGTTGTAGAGACATTAGGTATATCTTGAAAGCAGGAGATGTGAAAAATTAGCAATGCCCTCGCCGGGACTCGAACCACGAATCTCGTGGAATACGCGTCCAGCGTGGGGTGACCGCTACACCACGAAGGCACGCGAAGAAGGCTGGAGAAATACCTTATAACGTGATGCATGACTCCAGAAAAGGCGGGACTGATGCTCATTTGGGCGAGTTTTTATTGCATTGTTAAAAGTATTGATCAGCTCGTCAACTAATGACCTGATGGTCAATTGGCTGGCATTTGTTTAATAATTAAAACAATTCTTAAGACCCATTCGAGGCCAAAAGGTAAAATAGCTGAAAATTACTAGATCGACCATTGTTCAAATCCTCGAAGAAGTTCCTGCTTTCCGCCAAGCGTAATGTGGGTACGAGCCAGTCCCACTTAGAAAGCCTCTCAGGAAGACATTCATTTCTTTAGGCAAACAGCTTTCATATGCTTTGCCGTAACCAAAATAATCCAGTCCAAAGCAATGTTTAAAAGCTACAAACAGAACCAGAAAGAATTTCAATTAAAAATACAGGGTTTTTATTTGGAACAACATTAATGAAGTTTAAAAAATTATTCTGAAACTATTACAAATTGCCTCCTGTTAGCTTTTTGTTATTATACCACCATATATTTTATATATGTTTTTTATCTTTTCATCATGTCATCATCAGTTACTCCAAACTTATGAGGGATTAAAATGCAACAATATCTTAAACAATTGATGATAATATATGAAAATACTGTTCACACGTATTTACCTCTAATACGTACAGCGACAAGTCGAAATGAGCATTGAAATTTAGGTAAGCATGTTTACTTAGGTAAAGACCTTTCGTCTGCTTTACCGTTAATTATTATTTGATGATTTAGAATCAAATAGCTGACGAAACAGACAAAAATACGTACAAAGTAAAATTATTACCCGTTGTTTGAATTGTTCCACAAGACCCACTTTATCACTGAACGAATTTCCGCAAATTTTAAGGATTTTTCGTAGTTTTACAACATAATAAATAAAGAAAATCACTAATTTTTCTGATTTTCTAATGAAGTTTCGATATGGTTTCCAATGTTTAAATGCTTTTAATATTTGCCGGCATCTTGAACAATCCATTTTCGAACGTAAACCATGTTACATGATAGCAGATTAGCTCACCGACGACCGAGCAGTGCCGGTGGGCGTAAGTTATTCTTGATCACTGGTAGTTCGACCGGGGTTCGAATAGCAGCAAATTGTCTGGTTGCACAAGTGATTTCGTGATTTTCCCCATGTATAGCATGGTACAAGCCAGTTTCACTTAGAACGTCCTCAACGAACGCATCCCTCCATTTACGCAGATAGCCCTCGAGTGCTTTGCCGTAATTAGATAAATAACCAAACCAATGATGATAACAGATACCAAACATAAAAGTCTTTGTGGCCTATAACGTATTAAATTATACTAGCATCTTAAATCAAGATCTTGATCTCCTATGACGGTTCTGTTAACAGTGGCAAAGCTCGATTGTTTGACAAAAATTTAACTTAATGCATCTTTATCTAACAGGCTTGAAATCGCCCAATTTCACGATTTATCTCCGGAGATGTTCCTTAATTTTAAATTATGCCATCCTTCCCGCGATGAAATAACTATGTGATGCACGAAATAATATTTAAATATTCAACAAGAAGTGTCATATTGTAAAAATTATTGAAGAGGCAAAATTTACTTTAACGAATCATTATATAAAATAACATATTATCCTTCATATTTGAAGACCATTTTAAATCCGTTTTAGTTATGCTTAATTTCAACGCATTCAAGATTTTACTTAGAATGGTTCAAAATTCGTAACTGAGGCAGTTTTAAAGATATCCCTAACGCTCTCTGAAAATACAGAATGAATTTTCCACGTTCTCCCATAAACCTTAGCTGAATATTTATTAACACTATTAGTAAAATAATTTATCATTCGGATTATATTTAGCGGAGAGCCAAACATTGCGCTTGAGAAATTTCTCGTTGAATGACTGACTCCTTATGGTTTCCAGACTCTACTGAGGGCTATTGAAAGCATTTAACGTTTTGTTGGCTTGATTGGCTATTGAAAGCTTTCAACCACGGAGTATAATGATATAATTATACTCCGTTCTTTCAACGTTTCGTCCTCCTAATTGCTTGAGACAGGGGTATCTACATCCAAAACATGTTCAACTCTGCAGACGACATACAGGCGTGAGAAAAAATTCGCCAAGTTTCCTACTTGGGGAAAGATGTAATGACGTTACCGAAACCTTTAGGTTTGCAAAGTATTTGAATATAATCGATATATATGCACATTTTGTACTGTAGAAATAACATTGTGATGAATGAATTGTGTCATGGTGAATATGTAAATGTTACTTCGTTTCCTTTGGTTAAAAAATTAACCATTTTAATGAAGAAGAATTAAGTATCCCCCCCCACACAAATGAAAATTTACTATCTGCCCAAATGGAGTTCTGGCGCCCTGTATTTTTCAGTATTGATACTAATCGAAAAAACGCTAAAAAAACAAAAGTGATATTCGGCAAATATTTATTAGTAATATAATAAAGTATGCCTTTTTTAATTCAGCAGAATTTTATGATGTATTCTATATAGAAGCAGACTTTTGCAGTACTTCACTGCCCTTTTTTTATGCGATACTATATCACTAAATTTATGTTAAAAGAATAGGCAGATATTTGTCAACAAACCACCTTTATAGGTTTTTTTTTACAAATATCACATTTTCTCGGGTAAAGTGATGGTGCATTCCAGTCAATTTCGGATCTCCCTCCAGTCAGAATAGGACACATCGACTTATTTTTACTCCCTTGATAATTAATTTCACTGCTTTTTACATGATATTTTAGTAAACAAAATTTATTAAAGTGAAGTAAACTTTGGCCTGAACTACAAGAAGTACTTCCTCTGGTCGTAGAAATGTTCTTTTGCTGCAAAACGTAACTAGAGGCAGAGTAAAAATCATCTTTTATTGTAGTATTTATTGTATCATCCAGGTTGTAAAATATCAAAATTTGTAGAATCATTTTTTAAACTTCTTTTGCCACCAATAGAAGCACAGCTCAATAGATAAAAATCACTACCAGAAACAGCACTTGCCTGCAGTACACTGCAACCAGTAGCAGTGACTGCATACTTTAGCGATGATTCCACTTAGACCATTACACGTTTTAGGCGCGAAACAGCTGAAGCAGCATGCTTTAGACGCAAACCACCACCAACAGTCAAATCCTTCCCTGGAGACAAACCGTCACCAAAACCATGAATTGGACTCTTCTGAAAACTAGCGATTGGGGCAGTAGTGTTCGTAGAAGAATCAACAGTAGAACTGTCACTGCTCCTCAGGAAATGGCTAGAACCATGGACTGCAACACGCCTGGAGTAAGAGTCAACATCAGCGATGGTAACATGTCTAGGACAGGGGCTGGGAGTGACGTTATTCCTTGAATGCAAACCAGAAACAGCATTAGAGGTGTCATCATTCTTCGGATGACAGCCAGTACCACGGACAACAACAAGTCTAGAACGACCGCCAACACCGGGAATGACAACATTCTGAAGACACTGGCAAGGGGTAGCTACGTTCCTTGGACGCAAACCAGACCCACAATGAGGTATGGCAGCATACCTCGGATGTGAGCCAAAACCATGGACAGTAACATACTTAGAATGAGAGCCAATAATACATATGGCAACATTCCTAGGGTGACAGTCAGGTGTAGTCTCATTTCTTACATGCAAACTAGAACGAGCTGTACTGACAGTAGTGTTTCAAGGGCGAGATCCACCACCATGGCTAGCAATGCAAAGAGACAGAGAGCTAACATCTAGGTTGACAATATTTTTAGGATATGAGCCAAGGGTGGTATCATTTTGCAGATGCAAACTAGAAACATCTGTGAGGTTAACATCATTTTTTGAATGAGAGTCACGATCATGGACAACGCATTTAAAACGAGATCCAGCACCAGAAATAGCAACACTTTTCAGTCGAGAGACAGCAGCAGCTTTAGTAGCATTTCTCAAATCAGAATTAGCATTCTTCGTAGCATCTACAGCACAACCATACTTCAAAATAGCTGAATAGAGAGGATAAGAAGGGCTTGCAGAAACAAAAGAATCCCTCAGAGGTGGAAATTTCAATGCAGTATACGAAACAAGGCAACACAAAAGGATTTACCTTTGTAGAAAAACTAGCTGCGAAGTCAAAACAATCCTGCAATATTATCCAGATAAACTGATGCAAGTTTCCTGTTCCCCAGTAGGTTCAGTGTATCCCTGGCCAATAAACTATCTCCAAAATACTGAGACGAGCTGCAAATATAAAAAAGATTATCGATTTTGGTAGTACTTTTCAAGTTGAAAATTAATTTCTACATTTTTTTTATTAATCACATGTAAATGGTTAAAAGCTGCTACTCGCTGACTTAAAGTTGTGAAAAAAACTTCACCACGTGGTAGGATATCTGAAATGATAATATTAAGATTCGGGTTCCAAACCTTTAATATCCTTAAAGAGGCAGTCGTACTTTTGAAGAATAACTTCAACGCTGACACTCGAATTGTTGGTACCAACATGCACCAAAATCAAATAACATCGGTTGTCCACAGAGGATATCTCACGTCTTAACCTTTCTATCGTTGCATCAGGAAATGTATGCAAATCTGCTTCATAATTCAGAACATTCACCGATAAATGCAAATATTTGAATCTCCAATTATAAGCAATTTCAGCTTTTTGTGTTGCATATCGGCAAAACAAACAACTACAGATTGATACTAATCGAAACACAGATCTATAATTTATTAATAATTAAATACGCTATAAGTAAAATGCAACTATAAATTAAATGAAAATCAAATCAGACACTAATCATAAATATAACAAAATACAAATAATTATTAATAGAAGAAATGAATATGCCAGCTCTCTCATCTGAACATAATCCCATCCTTCTTGAAATCAGCATTAATAGCTGCTTACCTTCACTGGGCAGGAGTATTGGTGTCACAGACTGGAAGAAATTCACAAAAATCATTTCAGATACCATTCCTGGAAATCCCAAAATCATTAATGAAGACGATATTGAGTCTGAAATCAAGATGTTTACCACCTATTTCAACATGCTATCAATTTCTCTACCAATAAATTCATCAGTTCCCATTCTTTTCTTCCTCTTCCAGCCAGCATAAGACAAAAAATCAAATGCAAAAATCGTATTAGGAAAAACTGGCAAAATACGCGAGACCCGAGGCTCAAAACGTAACTGAACGCTCTTCAGCGTGACATCAAAAAGGACATTAGTAACCTCAGGACACAACGGTTGCGAAACTTCCTCAACTCTCTCGCAACTGAAGATAATCCTCTTTTTGATATTGCTAAGAAATTTAAGAAACCCTTCAAGCAAATTCCGCCACTGCATGGTACCAACGGAGTGCTTTATTCTGACGAAGATAAAGCTAACACCTTTGCAGATATACTTGATGAAACGTTTGTAAGGTTTTAGTTAAACTAACAAAGTTTTATTTTAATTTAAATCTTTCTATCTCTTCTCATGTTTCAACTTCCCGTCAGAAGAAGGGCGCGTTTTCAGCTTATGCTAATTTGAAGTACAGCCAAGTACTATTTGAACCAGTGGTAGAAACCTCTCAGTGTGAGAGAGCTTTTAGTCTCAGATCACAGTCATTCTGTTCGACGTTCGCCTGACCAGCTAGCAGCTAAATTCTAAGCCATAGTGCTTGCTTATTGGAATAAATCCAAGTGCGCTAGTATTAGTAAATCTTGCTATGCACCATTTAGTTAGAGGCCAACTCCGCGTAGAGCTCTGTGAGCAAAGATTAATTAAATTTCTATTTAGCTTTAGTTTAAATTTATCTGATTGTTCATTTAGACCCAAGTGTGGTCTTTTACTTTCTGTATCCCTCCCGAGTTGGGAAGTGATTTGTAAATAAGATTGCTTTAATAAAAGATGATTTTAAATCCCTTTCAAGTGCAGTTATTCTACCACTTAAGCACAGTATCTACAACCAGAACATAGCTGCATTCAGCTCGCTGTTCCAGATCAGGACTTAGAGACTTTTCAGCTGTTCACGAAGATGTTTGCCAAGAATATGCACAGAACACTCAATCCTGACACGTTTACGCACAATACCACTCCTTACGACAACAATCATATCTTCAAAGTTAATGAAACTGTTAGTATCTTCTTAAAAATCCCAGGTCCTTTGAACTTTACATTCCTCGCCACGCCTAAGCTGGTCGCCGATTATAGTCGTTCCTTAAAACCCAAAAAAGCTCCAGGTGTTGATCGTATTTCTAACAAAGCTCTGAAACATCTTCCTATCAATGCTGTCACTTGTTTTACTAAGATTATCAACTCTATCATCAAATTCTCTGACTTTCCTAATATATGGGAACATGCTATCATCGTCGTCTTCCCCAAACCGTATCAAAATTCAACATTTCCGCAGAACTACCGCCCTATTAGCCTGCTCAGCCAACTTTCTAAAATAACTGAAAAGCTTAATAAGTTATTCCACAGAGCTCCTATATTCCAGAAGAACAGTTTGGCTTTCGTTATCTTTATAGTACTAATCACCAGCTGCTTCGTGTCATCAACTATATTACTGATGGTTTCAATTGTAAGTTCCCAACCGGAGCCATTTTCCTATATATTGCAAAAGCTTTTGATAGGGTCTGGCACCGGGGACTTATTTACAAACTTATCAAGTTGAACTTCCCCGTTCATTGTATAAGACTTATTGCTTCCTATTTCCAAGCAGAAGCTTTGCAGTGAAAATTGGTAATTCTGTTTCTACCACGAGAAACATTTTCGCTAGAGTGCCCCAAGGATCAGTACTTTCACCATATTTATATAAGATTTACGATATTCCTAAAGACTCACAAATTACCATAGCTCTTTTTGCAGATGATACTGCTGTTATGATCCAATCTTCTACATACTGAAAAATCAAAAGCAATTATTTTTCGTAAAGGACAAAGAAATTTTACTCCACCAAGACCTCTTCTATTTGATGTAGAAATTGACTGGGTTGACCAAGTCAAATAGCTAGAAGTCATTCTAGATAAAAAATTGACTTTTCAGCAACATCTCAGGGAAACTGAAAAAAATTAATATCACGCTTGAAACTTCTTGGCAGAAGAAGTCATATGCCCGTTTCAAATAAACTCATCTTATATAAATCTATACCAGCATTACTCTACGTTAGTCCTGTCTGGGGCCACGCTGCCAAAACTCATCGTCTACACATCCAAGTTCTTCAAAACAAAGCCCTGAGAGATAGGATATCCACCGCGATCTCAAAGTAGACACAATCCAAGATTATATCAAAAAACTTGCCAGAAATTTCTTCGATTCTGTTCTCACTCATCCTAACAACTGCATCAGCTCTCTTAGATGCTCTCCATTTCCCAGAGAAAAATACTAATATCCATATGACATTCTCCATCCTTAACATCTGTTACCCATACTAAACTCATCAGTTCACTGATTTGGACCTTCTACCAGCAACTCACCTCATTCGTCGACTTATGGTGGCCACTTGATTTATACTTACGTCTTTTTGTCCATACTAATTATTTTGTTCTGCTGATGCTGTTCACCAGATGCAGAGTATAAGGAAGCAATGCTTTCTGAAACTCTAACTCACATATGGGAAGTGAGAGTCAAGCGAGAAAAATGACACAAAAAGACAAACATATATCCGCTATTAGCGCATGAACTAAATTGGCGCCAATTCTTGAGCTTGCGGGAAAATTTACATGAAAAGAAATAATGCCAAATGCTCCGCCAAGCTTTATTGCCAACAGAGATATGAAAGGTACATATCCGGTTATGACGTAGACCATATTTCCGGGTTCCGATTTGCGGAATTCTGTAAAACTCCTCAGATATCAGCCAGATTCCTTGTGTTAACCGTTATTTCGAATTCGGAAGTGAAGAGGTTCATGGCTGGCAGTGTCGTGTGTCTCGCGCCGAAACCAAACGTTAGAAGAACAAGTTTTTCTCTTTGAATTGAAATTATTGATTATGAGCATATATTTCAAGAATTGAAATCTTGCGCCAGTTATTCAGCATTTCTGCTATGTTCTTGAAAAAGGTATGTAATTTCTGTTGTTGTTCTGTATGTGTAGTTTCTATGTTAAGATTGTGGCGGGAATAGTGTTCTTACGTATGTTATGTTCCCACTGTTTGAATTATATTATGTGTTATATTTGTTTTTCTTTTTTTAAAATAATTTCTGCGACAGTTGACTTCGTATACGCATATGATATTGTAAACTTATGCAATCAATCCACTCGTAAACATATGAAATCAAGCATAGTTAATCTGGAAATGAAATACAGGTCTGTCTTGTACTGTTGGTGTACTTCTGAGAGATATTTTGCGGGAGCGCTAACAGTTTAATTGAACGCAAATGTATGTTGTAGTAAGTGGAATGATGAAGAATTTAATCATTAAACCAAAATTTAATGTTTTGAATTTATTAAGAAGAAATCAAAATATGTGAATGTTTAAACTTTCTGTTTTAACTAAAATTTTAATCACACTTATTTGAAATAAAATTTTAATTAACTACAGTTTAGCCTTTCAGTAAACTTTAAAATAAATGTGTGTAGAACTTAAATTTACTTCAAAATTTTAAAGGAAGTTTTTAATTTTTAAATGAAGATTGTTTAATAAATATTTCCCATCAAACTTAGTATTTGCTAAGTTAATAATTATGGCAATGAAATTGGTCAGTAATTATAACTAAACATATCCTTAATCAAATTAAGAAATTCGTCTAGGTTGTTTTAAGGTACACTGAAGATCAAGTATTCTTAATGTCATTAAATTGTGATTTAAAAGACTTAATTTCATTTCATTTGTACCTTTAGAGGTATTTTGGTTTCATTAAGTAGTTACAGCAGTTTTGTAATGTGTTGATGATTGTAATAATTCTGTAACAGGAAAATAAATACGGTCAAACCCTCACTGTAACAAACCCAGCTTATAAGGAACCCCCGAATATAACGAGCAATTTTTTTGGTCTCTTCCAATTGCCTGTACACTTAATGTTATTTTATATGTCTGCATAAACTTCTGAATGTATAAAAATCAGATACAGTGAACTTGAAGGATATCTTGGACTGAAAATCTGGTACTTTCGAACTTTTTTCGAATTTCTGCAGTTTTCAGATGAAAAATTAACCTTTTAAGTTGTTTCGTTAAAGGTGTTTATCAATGAAAAACACATTTCTGGTTCATTTTCATCTCCACTTTCTGTTTTCTAAACAAAAGGCTATGCGAGGGAGGTGTAGCACTGAATTCTTGGAAAACCAGAACATGCAATAAATATACCTTAGGACAGTGGTCTGAACTGATGCCTGCATACAGCCTTCAGAACTGTTTAATGTGGCTTGTGAGTATATTTGTTATTAGCATTTCAAGATTTTAGTTATTTGAAGTCCAAGTTTACATTATTTTCATTACCATTAAAAAACTAACATGAATAACCAATGAGAAAATCTGTAAATGGAGCTAATTAATATACAGACTGACATAAATCTTACTCAAAGATTTCAAGATAGAGATTTGTACATGTCAAAAAATAAATGTATTCAGTTATGAATTTTTGCACTAAGAATAATCGCATTGTTTTGGGAATACATTTGTTTATGGGTTAACTGCTTTTCTTCGCAGATGAAAATTAATAAGAAAAGAACCTGATTGACAAATGAGCATCTATATCCTGATGAAGATAACGTTTAGTAATTCCTGTCTAAGATGACAAACTTTATCAGGACTGAAATGCCATCAAATGTCAAGCTGTAATAAGACCTAAAAAAAAGTTTATTATTTACAGACACACATGCATATTTGTATTTATCAAAAAAATTAGTAAATAATAAATGTTTGTCATTATTTACTCTCAAGTTTTGTTCTACTTATAAAGTTTTGATAATTTATTTATTTTTGGTTTAAATTATTTAACGAGCAATTAATTATATATGTTAGAATAATTTGAAATAAATGTCAATTTGAAAATTGAACGTGTGGCTGTCAGTATGTTTAAATGGTGAAAATGCGCTTTAGCCCACTGCTTGGCGATGTTTTGAAAATCGCCAATTCGGCGCGTTTCTGCGAAACGTCTTTGCAATTAATTGCAACCTTCTCGACACGCTCCGCAAAAACCTATTGTAAACAAAACATAGAATTCTAAACCATAAATTAGTATGGAAACTGTTGCCACAAAAATATAATAAAATAATATGCAAAACGAACATTACGATCATTAAAATATTTGTCAGTTACCTTTAAATTAATTATTTACATTTTATGTTGTAATACTTACACATTTTATGCCGTTACATAACCTTCCCGACACGCTCCGCGAAAACGTAACCAAAATGGCATCCCAGAAAGAAGGAATTTTTTTTAAAAGGGCATTAAAATTACAAACGATACCATGTACACACCGTTCCGTTTTAACTTAAAAAAAAATCTGAGAATTGCACAATGTAGGCAACGTACACAAATAAACAAAATAAGCTAGAATAACGAAAATAAATTACAAGAAAATGCCATGTGCACAGCGTTCCTTTTAAACTTAAAAAAAACTTCAGCGAATTGCACAATGTAGGCAACGTACACAAATCAACAAAATAAGCTAAAATAACGAAAATAAATTACAAGAAAATGCCATGTGCACAGCGTTCCGTTTTAACTTAAAAAAAACATCAGCGAATTGCACAATGTAGGCAATGTGCACAAATCAACAAAATAAAATAAATTGCAAACGATACCAGCGTTCTGTTCTTCAGCTGAGCCAAATTATTTCAATAAAAGGCAACAAAATATAAAAATTAAGCAACTTGCACTTCCAATAAAGTAATAAATGTACATGTACATTCACTCACCTCTCTCAGCATCACAGCTAAATCCATACCGACTCGGTATTTAGCGAAATATAAGGTACGAAAATAGCAAACACTCAACACAAAAACACCGCATTCAAAGAATACAACGACAACTGAAATAACTACTTAAATTAACGCGTAAGAATTTCGAATAAACCGCTACGTCATCTCACATTACCAATAAAACCGTTCTTTATAAAATAGGAAATATGCATGCGCGAAAACTACATGTTTCCGTAGCTTCAAAATACCCAGTCAGCCATGTTCGCGGATATACGGAGTTACCCATGTTGGCGCGTTTATTGCTCATTCAAATCAATCGCCGCGAAGCAGTGGGCTAAAGCGCATTAGGCCGTTTAAATTATTAATCATAACCAAGGAAAGTGTCTAGCAGGAACAAAACTTCAGTTTTCAGATAGAAAATAATTATTGGTTGGAATGCGCTTTAGCCCACTGCTTGGCAGCGATTGTTTTTGAATGAGCAATAAACGCGCCAACATGGGTAACTCCGTATATCCGCCAACATGGCTGACTGTTTGTACGTTGCCTACATTGTGCAATTCGCTGAAGTTTTTTTTTAAGTTTAAAAGGAACGCTGTGCACATGGCATTTTCTTGTAATTTATTTTCGTTATTTTAGCTTATTTTGTTCACTTGTGTACGTTGCCTACATTGTGCAATTCGCAGATTTTTTTTTAAAGTTAAAACGGAACGGTGTGTACATGGTATCGTTTGTAATTTTAATGCCCTTTAAAAAAAAATTCCTTCTTTCTTCGATGCCATTTTGGTTACGTTTTCGCGGAGCGTGTCGGGAAGGTTATGTAACGGCATAAAATGTGTAAGTATTACAACATAAAATGTAAATAATTAATTTAAACCTAACTGACAAATATTTTAATGATCATAATGTTCGTTTTGCATATTATTTTATTATCTTTTTGTGGCAACAGTTTCCATACTAATTTATGCTTTAGAATTCTATGTTTTGTTTACAATAGGTTTTTGCGGAGCGTGTCGGGAAGGTTGCAATTGCAAAGACGTTTCGCAGAAACGCGCCGAATTGGCGATTTTCAAAACATCGCCAAGCAGTGGGCTAAAGCGCATTTTCACCATACATTGAAATTTTTCAACTTAACAACCCTGTAGAGCTGTCAACTTCAAAGAAAAAGTGTATCATCGTATTTAAAACGTCTATAAAAACACTACAAATAATTATCCTTGAGAAGGTAACGCATCTTGGTTCCAAGGTTTTTTTTTTTAAAAGGGCATTAAAATTACAAACGATACCATGTACACACCGTTCCGTTTTAACTTAAAAAAAACTTCAGCGAATTGCACAATGTAGGCAACGTGAACAAATGAACAAAATGAGCTAAAATAACGAAAATAAATTACAAGAAAATGCCATGTGCACAGCGTTCCTTTTAAACTTAAAAAAACTTCAGCGAATTGCACAATGTAGGCAACGTACAAACAGTCAGCCATGTTGGCGGATATACGGAGTTACCCATGTTGGCGCATTTATTGTTCATTCAAAAACAATCGCCGCCAAGCAGTGGGCTAAAGCGCATTCCAACCGTCTGCTTTATCAGCTGTTTTCAGATAGTGCATTTGGCTCACATTCAATTTGAGTTTGATAGAACCTTTTTATCTCCAGCGCGGAACTGTGTATTGGAAATTCTAAAGATACGCTCATTTTAAACTTATTTTGCGATATTGCTGTTGAACTGAATTTTAAGTGTGAAGAACATGACATTTAATAAATGAAGATACATTAAAAAAATGCCTCTTGGGACATAATTTAAAATCTGAATTTCAGATTTTTTGGGGGGGGGGAATTGCGTTTAGAGTGAGAATTAGCATTTTGGAGGAATGTTTTTTGGTAGTGCGTTGACAAATATATATTTGATGGGTTGTTTGAATTCTTTCCTTCTTAATACAGCATAAAACCCTGCCTCAATTGAACATTAACATTTTGAAATTATTATTTTTTCGAGACCGAAGAGTTCATAATATATGACATGAAAAGCACTTTTTTCCCCTTCTTGAGTTATGAGTTCTTTTATTACACGGTGCTAGGTGCTAAATTTGGCGACTTATCAACAGTTTGGTGATTTCAAGATCAGTTTGTATTCAAAAATTTTTATTCGGAGATTTGCGAATTTTTTTATGATTTTTTTACCAACATAACAATAAATAAAAAAAAAAAATCTGAAATGTTTCAGATTTTAAATTACGTCCAAAGGGACGTTTATTTAACATTTGTGTGTTACCTTTATTTGTTAAATACCATGTTCTTCGCACTTAAACCATAAAATTCAGTTCAACAGCAATATCGCAAAATAATTTTAAATTGAGCATATCTTTAGAAATTTCGGTACACGCTCTCACGCGCTGGAGATAAAAATGTTTTTCTGTACAACGTTGGTATTGCTGGCTTTGAAATCTTTGAGTTTGTTAATGAAAAATTCGTTAAAGTTTTAGAGAATATTGTTACGAATTTCACATTTATTTGGCTATTTATTTAGAACTGTAATTAAAATTCCTTTTTATTTTCCCGTGCAACGCACGCAGACGATTTTTGAAGAGAAAGCTACGTAAAAAAAAACATGCATACATTTATGCAGATTTTTCATTTTTTAAAATTTAATGCAGAGCGATAACATTTAGTGGCAACAATTTGAAAAGTGATACGCCATTTTTGTGTTTCCGACGCAAAATCGCAAAACGAAAGTAATAGTCCTTCGGGACTAAATCCCTTTGGACTAATAAAAATAATGATAATGCGTTAAAATTATATTAAGAAATAACATTAAAATAAAGCATTTTTATTTTCTCCTGCTGTATTTTAAAGTGACATTACTTTCTGTTTTAGTGATTTGGGAATATTTTGATTCTGAAATAAACAGGGTAATGAATGGTATAAAGCACAGTTTCCAAAATACTTCTTAGAAAGAACAAAATTGCTATTGCAATGATTTGAAAAATTAATTTCATTTGTCATCTATATTTTTTCATGGTAAGAGTTTCAGAATATTTAAATGTGTATCAATCTTCTCTTGAAAATTCACTTTACACTTTTCCTTTTTGAACTTTTTCTTTTAAAAAAGTCTTCTGTCTTTTCGCTCTTACAGAGTTGATTAGGATAATTTTTCTTTTAGATTTTAGGCTTTGCATCTTGGAAGGTTTAAAAGGATTTGAGACCTACAATTTCCAGAAAAATGTGATGAAATGAAAAGTGTTTTCATGGTATTAGCATGTAATGGGCATGTTTTATAGGAAATTTGAGTTGAATTCTTATCTCTTAGAGAATTTTTGGAGAAACGGTGCAGTTGAAAATAGAATTATTTGAATTTTCTCATTTTGATCCCAGAAGTCTTTCACTTAACATGTTTATCTTCACTTTATTCTCTTATCTTTCCATTAGACAGAAACAGTGAAACTATCAAAGAAATAGAAAACCATAATTTATTAAAAGATTTGTCATTCATGTCTCAGTACCTACCCTAAATTCTAAAAGTTTTGTCATCCTTAAGTTTTGTTGCTTCAAGCTTCATTGAATTCTAAAAATTCTTACCTGCCAACTTTTACGAATTTTTCGTAATTTTTACGAAAATGCGTTTGTCTTTACGATTTTACGATCGTAATCCATTTTTTACGATTTTTTTCCTTTTTCAAGTGTTTTTAGTTATTTTTGTCAAAATTTTAAAATTTTTTGCCAATTCAGCAATTTTTGCCAATTGCATCGTGTTTTACCGCCAACTACTGACTACTTTGAATCCAGTAACCTGCGGTTTCTCCCAACTTGCCGCTTAACCAGCCAATCCAATGCGCTGAACTTGTTTCTGCCACTCTTTTCTTTGTGGGCGCCAGATTATTTTTTTCGCGTTATCTTCAGCAGCAAGGGAATTACTCAGCTCGGACTCAGCGAGCGTGGATTGTCGCATTCTGTTTTTTTTTTCACGTGCTACGAATTTTCTTAATACATCATTGTTACGAAATGAGTTAAAAAAACCGTATTCTCAATATTTTCGGCCTGCCTACAAAGCCGAATTTCCAACAATTAAAGAATCCTTCAAAGGAAATAATTATGCATTTTGCAACGTGTGCGCGTCTGACTTCATAATAAGTCACGGTGGAAGAAGCGACATTGTGAAGCATGTTAAGTCTAAAAAGCATGAAGTTAATGCTTCGGGTTCGACAACGTCAAAGAAATTGGATGATTTTTTTTCAAATTCGGCTACGAATTCGGATGGCGATGTCATTTTGGCAGAGTGTTTGTTTACTGCATTCCTCATCGAACACAAAGTGCCGCTAAGCGCTGCCGATCACGCCGGTCAACTTTTCAGACGGATGTTTCCCGACTCCAAGATTGCTCAGAAATATGCTTGTGCTCGCACGAAAACATCTATTGTGAATGAAATTGCTTGCAATGCACAAAGTAAAACGATAGCTGCTCTCCAGAATTCAGCATTTTTGGTGTCAATCGATGGCAGCAATGACAGCGATTGGAAGCTTTACCCCATCGTTGTCACATATTATTGTGATGTTTCTTCATTAGAATCTAATGAAATGAAAACTCATCTTTTGCGTCTTCCATTGTTAAATGGAGACGCTAAGGGGGGAAAATATTGCTTCCTTGGTAATCAATGAGTTGAAACAACTTAACATCCCAATATCAAACTGCATTTCATTTGGTGCAGATAATGCTCATGTGATGGTTGGGTGACAAAAAGGGTATAGCCTCTTTCCTCAAAAAAGAACAAAATTGTTATTGAATGCCCATGCCACTTAATTAATTTGGCAGCAGAAAATGCTGCAGCTGCTTTACCATTAAATATTGACCAGCTTCTGATTGATGCATTTTTCTATCTGGAAAAAAGTGTAAAAAGGAAAGAAAACCTAAAGAATTTCCAAGAACTGTGCTCTGGTGAAACGAGAAGAATTCTGAAACATGTATGCACGAGATGGTTATCCTTAGGCAGAGCGCTAGGAAGGTTTATTGAACAGTGGGATGCATTGCTAAAATATTTCCACCAAGAGACCAAAACGAAACCACAGATCCCATCAAATTTGTCGGCATATAAGATTCCGAAAACCAACTTTGCTTCTAATCAAAATGCTTTAAAAGGGAAAAGCCAACACACAGAATCGAACCCATTAAAAGGAAAATGCTTAGAAGACTCCTCAAAGGTCAACTTTGTTAAAGAAGTTGAAGGGAAGAAGAAACAGTCTTCCTATTAGCCGGGAGGAAAGGATTTTCTATCTTCTTTCTTCGGATTTGAATAAAGCATATTGTAGTTTTGTGTTAAGTACCATTAAGATTTTTGAAAGTGTAAATACCCTTCTACTATCAGCTTCGCAAAATCTCCCCTGTTTATCCAAATTCTTAATGATCTTTTGAAAGAACTTTATACTAAGTTTGTAAAACCGTCCGTTGTGAAAAACAGTGTATTGATTCGTGTTGCCTATAATAGTTTGGCAAATCAAAAGAATGACAATGATCTTATAATTGGAAATCAAACCAGGGAACTTGTAAATTCTTTGAAAGATCATGAGAAAAAAGAATTTTTTCAATGTGTTAGAAAGTACTTTTCCTCAGCCTGTGATTACATTGTAAGGAAGTTTCCTTTGCAAAATGAAGTTCTTTTAAATGCTGAAGTGGCAAATTTGAAGCAAATTGAAAATTCATCTTTTGAAAAGATTCGTTTTTTTATTGATAAATTTCCATTTTTGTTAACAATTAAAGAAAATGAATGCCATAATGATGCTTTAGATGAACTACAGAACCAATTTTCTGCTGCACAGTTTGAAGACTTTGCCAGTTCTGGAAAAGATAGACTTGATGTCCTCGTTGGTACCTTAAAAAGAATAAAAAGAGCTGATGGAACACCAAAATATGATAGACTAGCAAGAGTTTTATGTGCTATTCTCGTAATTCCACACAGTAATGCTGAGTGCGAGAGAGTCTTCAGTGTTGTGAAGAAAAACAAAAGTATGTTTCGTTCTTCAATTTCACCAAAAACTCTAGAAAACATTTTAATTGCTAAATGTTATGAGGAAACTAATTGTTATGACAGGAAATTTTCCAAAGAATTTTTGGCTAAAGCCAAAAAATGCACTCTAAATTCATTGCAATAATTTTTTTGTGTAACATTAAGTTCTTGTTTTATGTTTCCTAATAAATTTTTTAGTTACTACTTAATTGAGATTTACTAATGTAAGTACAATTTTCTTTTTTCTATTTGTATAAATTGTTATTTTTTTAATATCAAAGCATGATATTAATTCTTCATGCTCTTCTGAATTTTGGAGAAATCTTCTGAATTTTTATCTTTAGAGGTTGGCAGGTATGAAAATTCTATCATACTGGCTCCAGTGCCAGTTCTGACTTTATATTATTTCATATTTATTCTTGATAAAATATTATTAAAGGAATAAAATTAGCAGTTTCTTCTGTATATTCTAAGTATAGCCAATTCTTTAGAATAAAAAACATTTAATTAAATCTGAAAATTCTAAAATGAAGAGGAAATTCATTGAAGAAGGATTTTACACTGCTGGCCACCCAATTGCAACACCAAGAAAGACAAGAGATATCACAAAATTTATTTAGTAGATAACATGTTGACCATCAAATGATTAAATTTATAGACTTCTGTGAAGTGTGGTTCCTTCTAGAATCAGTAGCCAGAGTAGCCGCCATTGTTGGAGATCACCGCTGCCACACGCCTCGGCATTGATTCATAGAGACTTTGGATGTGTTCTTCGGTTACAGCAGACCAAGCAGCTTCCACACGTTGCCAAAGTTGATCTGGTGTGGCAGCTTGGGATGTAATCTGGGTCAATCGTTCAGCAACCATGGACTACATGTTTTCTATCAGCGAAAGATCCTGAGAGCGAGCCGACCAGGGAAGCAATTCAAGTGGCGATTGACGATAAGCCCTTGGACAATGCGTGCCACGTGTGGTCGTGCATTATCCTGTTGAAATATGGCTATGGCCAAGCCCTGAAGGTAAGGAAAAACAACTGGCTCCAGCACCTCGGAGATGTAGCGCTGGCTGTTTAAAGTACCGGCAATGCATACTAGAGGAGTGCGAGAGTGATATCCAATACCACCCCATACCATAATACCAGGTGCAGGACCAGTGTGGGGCTGCATAAAGCAGCTGTTCAGCAGCCTCTCTCCACGGTGTCTCCAGACTCGAATCTGACCATTGTGGGGTTGCAGACAGAAGCGTGACTCGTCAGTAAAGACAATATCATTCCATTGTGCCATCCACATCCTTCTTAATGGCAGTGGAGATATTGGCAAAGAAAACTAAGACCAATCTAAATTAAAATCCATGCTTTATTTCGATAACTTAAATAAAATAAGCTAATATTGTAGCTTTTAAAACCATTAAAAAGAAAGAAAACTATCATAATGCTGACTCAGCACTCAATAACCCCCTTTTGCCGATTTCCTGGCGTACATATATATAGTTCGGCCAACCCGCCGATCTAGACTTCATCGGCCAATCAGCAGCAACCACGTTAGCTTACTGCCGATTCACCTCCGATCCAATTTGCATGAGGAAAACTAGTCAACAAACGGCCCTCTTTTCCTCATGCAAAGACAAAAACAAAACTTATAGAATTAAAAAGTTCATAGTTCAGTTCTATTATATGAAAAAACTTATTGTCTTTAAACACTGAAAACATCTAAACAAAACTTCATTAAATTAACAGCAGTTGTCGCTTTTGTAAATAAGTCCCCAGTATTTAATTTACTGGGGATGAATTCAAGGTCAAACAATCCATCATTTACTAATCTTCTAATAAAGTGATATTTTATGTCTATATGTTTAGTCCGAAGATTTTCTATTGGTGATCTAGAAAAATCAATGGCAGACTGGTTATCGCAAAATAGTTTACATTTTTTTAAGTTAAACTTTAAAATTTCATCTTGTAACACATTTTTCGTCCACATTAATTCCTTCGCTGCTTCCGATAAGGCGATATACTCCGCTTCCATAGTTGATAAACACATTTTTGTTTAACAGTTTTCCAGATTACTGGTACTTCATTTAAATATAATATAAATCCTCCCATGGACACGCAGTCATCCCTATTACTTGCATAATCAGCATCTGAATAACAATATAAATTTAGATATTTAATCCTCGATAAGTTTAATTTATATAATTTAGTACTATTGAGATAACCAAGCAGTTTCAACAATGCTGCCCAATGCCTAATTCCAGGATTCTCCTGAAATTGTGATAAGATATTTACTGCATATGTAATATCAGGCCTTGTCCTGTTAGCTACAAAAACTAAACATCCCAACAGATTTCTAAAAGGTAATTTATGCATTTCTGCAATTTCTGCACTTGTAGATGGACAATCTAATTTTGTAAGAATAGTGCCTTTAGCTATGGGAACTGAAGTTACTGGTATCTGGAAATGTTTAAATTTTTCGAATATTTCTTCGATATATTTTTGCTGATGTATAAAAACCCCATTTTCGTTCTCTAAGAATTCAATTCCAAGTAACGTTTTAGTTTTGCATAATACATTCAGATCAAAAAACTTACTCAACTGTGAAATTACTTTATCTATACTATGTTGATCTTTACTGAAAATCACAATATCATCTACATATAACAAGAGAATTACATTAGAACCCTTATAAACACAATTACACCATTGTGTTTTCTTAAAATGTAGATTTTCTAAAGTACTTTCAAATTCACAAAACCATTCATGACTGCTTTGATGTAGACCATAAATGGCCTTGTGTAATAAACATACTTTATTTTCCTCTTCAGTAAATCCCTCTGGTTGGGTCATATATATTTTCTCATTTAGGTTTGCGTATAAATATGCGTTCTTTACATGTAACTGACAATTAGTCCATACATACAAACATACTAATATAGTGAAAAATATTCTTATGATTGAAAAATTTACTACAGGAGTGTAAAAGTCATCAAAATCTTCACCTCTTTTCTGCCTGAATCCCTGCGCTACTAAACGTGCTTTATATCTAACTACTTCGTTCTTTTCATTTCTTTTTAGCGTATATACCCATTTGGTTCCTAGCATAGTTTTATTTTCTGGCTTTTCGACTAATTCCCAAACCTTTGTTTTCTTCATTGTTTCAATTTCTTCTTTCATTGCCTTACCCCATTCTTCGGCATTTACTGATTTTCGTGCTTCAAAATTTTGTGGGATAACAATTTCTACGGAATTTGCCTCTTCAGATACGGAACTAGTCTCCTGTTCTACAAAATTAACTTTCCCGGAGTATTTGTTTTTGCCACTAAAGTCAAGCTTATCTTTTTCAAATTTAATATTTCTTGCCTCACAATACTTTTCAATATCATTATAGGCTCTAAAACGAGTGTCTGTTCCTTCTACATAATAATATATGTCTGTATGTGTTCCGTCTGGTCTTCTAACGGCTTTTCTTTGATAGTTTAAGTCTGATACTTCTTTCGGGATAGATTTGTCTTCTGATGACTTTAATTCTTCTCTAGAAGTTTCCTGTTCTTCATCTGATTCTGCTAATAGCTCAGATTCCTCTAGTCTTTTAAACTTAGTTTTTGATTTCTGGTCCAGGATGCCATCTACTGCATTCACTTTTTCATCAAACTTCACATTATAGGTTTCTATTAATCTGCGTTCTTCTGGTAACTATAACCTATAACCCCTAGTTTCCTTCTCATATCCTACAATGATTCCTACTTTGCATCTCATTTGTAATTTATTTCTAATCTGTTTTGGCACGCCAACATAGGCTTTACAACCAAATACTTTAAAATAAACAACACTGGGTTTTCTATTGAGGAACATTTCATAAGGGGTCGGTTGCTTTTGTGACATACTCTGTTCCACGTATGTATGAAACAGCCGAGAGCTTCTGCCCACCATTCTTTTCCCATTTTACTATCATTAAGCATAGCTTTAACTGTGTCTAATGCCGTTCGGTTAAAACGTTCACACACACCGTTCTCTTCTGGGGTGTACGCATTTGTGCGTTCAACACTAATTCCATTTTCGGCTAAGTACCTTTCGAATTGCTTGTTACAGAATTCCCCACCGTTATCGGTGCATATACTAATTAATTTTCTATTCATCAGTCTTTCCATTTGCCTATGATAATTCTTAAAGTTGTAGAACGATTCATTTTTATTTTTCATACAATACACTGTTACTAATCTACTGTAGTCATCTACAATAGCGAGGAAATATTTACTCTCACCCTTAGATGGAACTGGCAGTAGACCACAAACGTCTAAATAAACCAACTGCAATGGTTTATCCGATCTCTTCGGAAGAGTTTTAAAAGTTATTCTACTAGATTTAGCAATAATACACGTTTCACACTTCTCCATTGGTTTTTTGATTTCTGGTAACCCTTTCATGCTTTGATTCTTACTAGTATTCTGAATATAATAAAAATTTACGTGGCAAAATCTCCGATGCCATAGCGTCGCATCTTCTACTTTATTTAACTTTTCAATTTCTGTACCGTAACCAGCTTCCTTTTTATCTGTTGCATATCTAAATGGTTTTACGTAATAAAGTCCGTCATATCGTTTAGCATAGCATAATTTATCTCAATTATTGAAGTATATCCACATCTTCCTGTTTGAAACCACAAAATGAGCACCTGCATTTTCTAACCTTGCTCCTGATAATAAATTTCTCCTTAGATTTGGATTATATAGCACGTTATCTAACTCAATCCAATTTATTCGATTGCCTACTTTTACTGCAAATTTAACGGTACCCTTTCCTAGTACTTTGCTTTCACAACTTCCTACAGCTAAAGACATATGTATATCATTTATTTCTTCAAAATTTATCATTAAATTTCTATTATTACAGAAATGAGTTGTAGCTGCAGTATCTACGACCCAATTAAATTTATCTGTGTAACCTCCTTTATCAGTAGTTGTTACATAATTTTCTACTAACATTAATTCTTTATCTTTAAACTGTCCATTTTTATCGTCTATTTTAAACTTCTGATTTTTACTTATATTTTCTTTACACTGGGCAATTACGTATCCAAATTTCTGACATCTGAAACAAGGTCCTATTCTCGTATTCCTTATTTTTTTCTTAGATTTAAATTTACTTTCAACTCTATTTTCCCCTGCATTTGAACTAATAGTATTAAATACGCTTACCTTGCTGTCTTCTAAATCAGCATTTACCTGGCGAAGTCGACTTTCTTCCCTTACCAGTTCTTCAGTAATTTTCTCCAGCATAAAATCTTCGTCCTTCCACCTATAAATAAACTGTACAATGCCGGAATATTCCTGGGGTAATCTCCTTATTGCTTGAAATCCTTTAAAAAGATCTGCCAAATTACGTCCAGCTTCAGCCAACTTCTTTGCAGTTATTCTTATCCTTGCAATGAATAACCCTATTTCTTCATCTGGTGTATATCTAATGTTGAAAAATTCATCCAGTAACTGAATTATCCTTGCTCTTGTTTGGGTTCGAATTGCTTCTGTAGAACTTCCCATGCTTCTTTACCACTTGAACATTCTTGTATCAGCGGCCTGAACTCAGTTTTAATTCCATAATATAATGTAGTGAAAGCTCAATTCTCTCTCAGCGTGAAGTCCTGCTTTTCATGCCTTGTTACACTTTTATCTAATTCTTCTTTGTCTTCTATGAAGCTCCAACAATTTCTATCCAGTAACAGCATTTTCATATCGACTTTCCATCGATCCCAGTTGTCGTGGTTTAAGAGCTCTAAACTTTCAGGTAGTAATGACATCTTCAATTAAGTGTGAGCACAACAACTTGAACAAACTTCTAAGACAGGTCAGTTTCTTCTCGTCGATAACGGCCCTCTTCACCTACATTCCTTCAATGCTAAGTTGAACTGAGTAACCGGCTAGCTGTTGGCCCTGGGCCCATAACCTAATGGCAGTGGAGATATTGGCAAAGAAAACTAAAACCAATCTAAATTAAAATCCATGCTTTATTTCTACAACTTAAATAAAATAAGCTAATATTGTAGCTTTTAAAACCATTAAAAAGAAAAAAAAAAACTATCATAATGCTGACTCAGCACTCAATAACCCCCTTTTGCCGATTTCCCGGCGTACATATATATAGTTCGGCCAACCCGCCGATCTAGACGTCCTCGGCCAATCAGCGGCAACCACATTAGCTTACCGCCGATTGACCTTCGGTCCAATTTACATGAGGAAAACTAGTCAACACTTCTTTCATCACACCATTGGCGACGGAGACGTCTGTGGTTCTGCGTCAAGGGTAAATGAAAGGTGATGTGATACGTGCAGACACTGGATGATGCGTTACAGATTGAATTTCTGTGCTATGGTTCGTGATGTGACTGAGTGATCCATCACTGCCATGCGCACAATGTTCCTGTCATCACATGACATGATGCAATGAGGTGGATGCGATCGAACACGTCGGTCCGTCGTACCCTCCTGCATCCAACGATCACATATCCACATTACAGTTGTTTGGTTTCGTCCAACACAAGTATCAATTTCACTAAAAGATAATCCACACTCTTGGTAGGCCACTATCCTTCCTCTGTCGAACTCGGATACTTGATCAAACGATGATTGCTGTTTACTATGAGGCATAATTTATCTTTTTTTTTTTTTTTAAACCACAAGAAAAACACAATTGCCGAACTTGAAATCGTCGAAAACTCCAAGCCTTAAGACGCTTTGAAGTGGCGCCAGAGGTGCACGTGATGTTCATCTGCGCTGAAATTCTAATCATTTGCATATCTCACCTCTGCTAATGCATGTTGTAAATTTCATGTTATTTGCATACTTCCTTCAGGGTGTTGCATTTATGGTGGCCAGCAGTGTATAAAGAGAGAGCAAAAATTAATTTTATGATTTGTTTCTTGAAACAAAGGAATTGAGGTAAATCTGCGAAGTTTCCAAATTAAAAAGATGCTTAAACATTTTGTTGTTTGCTGTTGCTAGCTTTTACTGCAAAATTTTACTAACATCATTTTGGAATCAATATCATAAATTATAAGTGCTGTAAAATGTTTTTGGTTATTTTTTTATGGCTATTTTTTAGAAATAAAGAATTCTAATTGTAACCATGTAATCTGTTGATCAACTACATAATTTATTTATTTGTAACTAACTGTTCACCTATAATTGAGATAGATTAACATGCCAAAAAAGTATTAATTATGAAGTCAAACAACAAAAAATAGCGTTACATTTGCAAATTTTCACAGGACTTCTTTCGATGGTTTTATTGAATCATCATTCTTAGCTGCCAAAATCGTGCAAATGAACGAGATGAGATATAGTGATAAAATCTTTGGAATCAAGGGTTTTGAAATAAATGATTCCAAAGGTTTTGTCTCCTATCAAAAAAGCTTTTAAATTCATTAAAGTTTCAGATACACAGAAAGAAATGATTAGGTATCATAATGTGAAATTCAACAATAAGCCTTTGAAACCAAATCTAAACGTGAGAGAAAGAGTTACAATGTGCGGAATTAATTCTAACCCAGACATAATCATTTCAAAGGCCAACAAAGGTGACCATATAGTCGTCATGGACAAGACTTTACATCGATGGTGTCAATAAACTCTTAAACGAAGGACCATATAATCTGATCCCTAAAGACCCTTCACCTTCGGACCTATCAAAAATAAAAACTGCTGTCAAATCTTTCGAGAAACTTAAAACAGTCACTTATCCCATCTGTTGTGAATTGTGCCAGATTATATGCCTTCTCAAAATTCATAAAAGTGGTATTCCTTTCTGCCCTATTGTATCAAATTTAGGCACTGCCTCGTACCCATTAGCTAAATATTTAGTTTCTAGATTTTCAACGTTATTAGATAATGACATTTACACCATAAAAAATTCAGTAGGGTTTGTAGAAAAAAAGTTAAAAGCATTTCTTCTAGAAATTTACTCATGGTTTCTTTTGATGTAAAATCATTATTCAACAATGTTCCAGTGGAGGGTGCATTACGATGTCTAGAAATCAGACTTCGCGAATTTCATTTCTCT
The DNA here is from genome assembly GCA_000611955.2 of Stegodyphus mimosarum. Taxonomy (NCBI): domain Eukaryota; kingdom Metazoa; phylum Arthropoda; class Arachnida; order Araneae; family Eresidae; genus Stegodyphus; species Stegodyphus mimosarum. The sequence continues at coordinate 66,631 of KK114482.1, forward strand.
TGCATTGAAATTGATTAACTGATTTTTCTCACTCAGCTCTGTTTGAAACAAATGCATTTTCTTTTCCAAAATAAGTATTACAAGCAAACTGAGGGATTAGCCATGGGAAGCCCCTCAGTCCCATCCTGACTGATATCTACATGCATTATTATGAATCAAAATTATTTGAAACTTTAAACTTCCCGGTATGGTTCCACTACATAGACGATACTTTTACATTGTTTAACAGTAATAAAGAGGATTTAACAAAAGTTTTTCAACAATAAATTCCATTGATCCTGCTATTCACTTTTGAATTTGAGATATGCAATTGTCTCCAACTAAACAAACGATAACTTCATTTTATTCCTGTGTTTTCCGTGCACTTCAAGTTTTCTCCTCCAAATTGGCTCTTGATCAAGAACTAAATTATTTAAAAGCAGTAGCTATTGGCAGATGCTTTTCACCCAACATTATTAATCAAGCAGTTAAAAAATTCTCATCTCAACACACCAAAAGCCACACTCTTGTTTTAGGAGATTATAAGAATTCCGTTGTCATTCCTTTCTTTCCATCAATTAGCTATAAAATTGCACATATTTTGCAGAAATTTAACTTTCGGGCCATTTTATCTTCTGTTAATAAAATTTCGAGTTCTGTACTCAAGGACCCCATTCTGGATATGAATTCCTGGGGTATTTACAGGATTCCTTGCCGGGGTGGTTTAATTTACATTAGTCAAACTAAGAGCCTTAAAATTTCGTGTTAAGGAACATGAGGCATATGTTAGAAAAAAGGAAACACAGAAGTCCTCTGTTGCCCCGCATTGTTGATCCGAAAGTCACACTTTTAAGTTTTCTGAAGCCAAAATTATTCAAAAAACACCTTCCATTGGTGAATTAGATTATCTAGAGGTGTTTCAAATTAAAAAAAAAATCTTTCCATTCTAGTTAACAGCCCTAATTCCAATCCATCTTAGCCTTTAAAGAAATTTGTTTTAGTTCTGGTTTCATTAATAGATGGTGCCAGTAATTTAACTCCTGTCCAACTATTCTTATCTTAGCTAATCACTGTATCGTATCTCGTCCATTTGATCTTTGGCAGCTGAGGATGGTGGCTCGGTAAAATTTATTTTTCAAATATAACATGGAAGACAATTTTGTTTTCACACAAATAGGTTGTGCAAAATAACAAAGTGCAAAAAGGCAATAAAAATTTAATAGCTTTATTTGAAATGCCTTTAAATTCTTTCTTTTGGTTCAGCCAGACGTTAACGAGTGTGTTATTTTTGAAATCTTCAGTTAGAGTTTGATCACAGGAAACTTCTATCAGTTTTCTTTTTCTTCACGAGATTTTTAAATTTAATAGTTAAAAATACTTTGTTTTTTTGCATACCACCTATTTTTCTCTTGCGTACCACCAGTTGAGGATCACTGTTGTATTGGATTAATGTCAGGTGAATATGGAGGCCAAGACATGACTTGAAAGTGACTGGAATGTTCCTCGAACCATTCCCTGATAATTCGACCCTTATGACATGGTACATTATCCTACTCGTAAACACCATCCCCCACCAGAAATACTGTCATCATTGTACTTTAAACACATTAAAAATACAGATTAAGCAGTCCTCTTTGGAACCTGTTAATTAAAGGAGTCCTGTTTCTCATTCACGAATAATCATAATTTTATTGCCATAATCAGATATAAAACAACTGATAGACATTCCTGTTTTTCATTCACATAAAACCCACCAGTGGCAGAGTGGTAAATTTGCTGAATACTGGTAATTTGACTTGGGTTCAATTCCAGTAAACAGATACTGCCAAATAGGCTGGCTGATTGGGTGTTTTCATGATTTTCCCCATATATAATGTGAATACGAGCCAGTTTCCCTTAAAAAATTCTCCATTAATAAATCCTTTCCCTTAGGCAGATTGTCCTCGTGTGCTTTGCCATTATCGAATAATCCAAACCTTCCATTGACACAAATACTGACCTTATATCTGTCAACGTGGCCATAAATTTATTCCCATTGTTGACAGATTGCCACCACAATTCAACATGACGGGGCAGCATTGTGGGTGTTGGTATTGGGTAATAAAACTTTAACATGTGTATTGCAGTTATACGAGAGGATTCAGCTGGTCTAATCTTGATAGCAGTATTTACAAATAACTAATCAACAGATCTCTCTTTCACTAATTTCGTTTTTGGTAGGGATGCTTTTTGAATGCTGTAAATCACCCTGATACAGTTGCGGGTCATGGAATATTTAAATAAAGGTTCATAAGACAAATTTCGAAAATTAAATATGCAAATATGATGTAATTTACAAATTAAAATACATTTGCATTTTCACAAGTTAGAGAAAAACAATGTAACTAAGATAAAACAAATTTTCAAAGCTAAAAAAAATTGTAATATTTTATTTCTTAGGATGGAATGTGATAAAACCATAATATTGCCTACAATATACTTTTGAGCGTTGATTACAAAATAGTCAAGTACGAGTTTTGTAAATTAAATCCACTTGTCTTTTTTAAGGAAAATAAATCAGTAGGTTTTCATTGAATTTAGGTAGGTCATTTATGATGCTTTTTTTCAATTGAGAGTATGGCGAGAGCGTTTAGTTCTGTCCTCGCTCATAGTTATTCTTAAAAATGTCTTAACCGGCGATTCCCAACCAGTGGCATGTGAGAGAAAAATAGGTGGTACAGAACAAAGTATTTTTAACTATTAAATTCAAAAATTAAATACCTCAGCATCCTGTTTAAATATTTTTCTCTCTAACACTCGTAAATTTATGCGATCTGATCTTTATTCAAGGTCTATAGCCGTTCGTAGACTTTATCAAATTTACCCGTTTTTATTTTCACAAGTATTCTTTTAGCCACATACATAACAAAATTTGTAATAAATTATGTTTTTAAAAAGGAGTAATAGAAATGGATGTTGTATTTAACAGGAAATAAAAATAAGTTCATGTAAAAAGATAATAGTATCTCATTAATTCTTTTAGAGTTGATCAATTTATTAGCATGTCTACACTTTACATCGCCACCATTTCTGGGCTCATATTGCTCTATTTTCAATTAGAGTTTTTTTTTTTTTTTACACCGAGTTGCTGTCTCTAACACCAAGTATTTTGTCTTCATGTTGCTTAGTATTCCTTACTTTTCTCTGCAATTTCATAATATTGTCGCTTATTTTTGAGGAACTCTTAATATATTGTGAAAAAATAATAAGATAAACCCAGATTTTTGAAAGGAAAAAGTAGCGAAGATTGACTAAACGGAAAAGTGATGATTCGTATGTGATGGATCCAGAACAATCTATAAGAATATTCAAAAGAAAAGAAAAATTGTTTATAGAAAATATAATGAAAGTTATTTATCATTTGAGTTTACTTGTAATGGAGATGAAATGGACCCTCAACCTCAGTGTGTTGTTTGCAGTGAATTGCTATCCAACAAAGTATAAAATCATCGTTTCTTAAAAGATATCTTGAATCTAAGCATGCCAACTGAAAGGATAAATGTGAGGAATATTTTAAGAGGAAATTATCAGAGTTCAAAACTAGTAAACAAGTATGAAAGATTTTGTTACTTCAAGGGAAAAAGCTTTAGATGCTAGTTACCTGGTAAGCCTAAGAATTACCAAGACTGGACAGGCTCACTTTATTGAAGAAAACTTATTTTATCAGCAGCTAAAGATACTGTTTTAACATTATTCATTAAAAAAGACGGCTAGTGAACTTAATAATATTCCATTACAGTACTGATACAGTAAGTCGATGAATTCATGAAATGGCAGATTCCATAAAAGAGACGCTTATTCAAAAAATAGTTCGCATTGCAGTTGGATGAAAGTACTGATATAACGAACTTTGTTCAATCATTAGTTTATGTACATTTTAAAGAAGATAAATGAATTGCTGAAGAGTATTTATTTTGTGAATCTCTTCATGATAAAGCAACTGCCAATGAAATTTTCAAAGTAATTGGCAGATTTATAATTAGCTTAGAATGTTATTCCTTGGAATAAGTGCATTGCCGTAAGCAGTGACAGAGCTTGGGTTTTAACAGGAAAACATTCCACTGTTATTTGTCAAAGAAAGCGCACCTGAAACTAAATTTACTCAATATTCCATTCACCATGAAGCAATATCCGAAAACCTAAAAATCGTTTTGAATCATTCTGAAAATTGTTAATTTTATTAAAAGCCAAGCTTTAAATTCAAGAGAAACGTTTTTGTTAAATTCTTAAGTAAGGTGGTTATGCAGAGGCAAAGTTTTAAATCGTCTTTTTGAACTTTGATCAGAAATTCAAATTTTCCTCTGCGATTCAAAATTTGAATTGCAAAAATGTTTATTTAGTGAATTATGATTAGCACATATTTAGCTTGATATTTTTGGAAAGTTAAATCAATTGGGATTAAAAGGACAAAGTGTTAATTTGTTTACCATTAGAGATAAAATAAATGCAACATAAAAAAAAAAAAAAAGCTTATAGTCTGAGTTGGATAATAATATTTTAAGCTTTTTACCATTCTTAGAAAATTTTCTAAGTGAAAATAAAAGAAGAATTAGCATCCAACATTAAAAATCATTGTTTTTCATTGATAATTTCAAGATGTATGTTTCCGAGGATTATGAAAAAGAAAATTGGATTAGAAATCCATTTCGTTCAACTGTACCTGAAATTTTATCTCATGAAGAAGAAGAACAATTGATAGAAATTTTCTGTGATCAAACTTTGACTGAAGATTTAAAAAATAACACACTTCTTAACTTTTGGCTGAACCGAAAAAAAAAAAAGAATTTAAAGGCATTTCAAATAAAACTATTAAATAATTTATTTTCTTTTCGCACTGCCTATTCGTATGAACAAGGATTTTCTTCCATGTTATATTTGAAAAATAAATATAAAACAAAAAAAAAAAAAGTGGATTCTAATTAACGATTAAAACCGAGTGAAATAAGACCAGACACAAAGATCTCTCTTAAACAGACACAAATTTCACGCTAAATTTTAGAATTAAAGTATAACTTAAAAAGTATAACAATTTTGATAATTAAAATGGTAACCAATTTTTAATCTAATATTTTTTATGTGTGCATATTTAGCACAAATAGCCAATAGGTTGGGCAAATCCAGTATATACATACATGCATGTATTGATATTTCTATCGAGAAACTGGAAAACAATTATTGGAAAATGTGGTGGTGGTACTAAAGTTTTTCAGTTTTTGTTTAGATGGTATGTGTTTGTCAAAAGGTTGAGAACCACTAATCTAAAGGTATCAAAATTTACAAAAAAATGCCTAGTATTTATTTGTTTACTTTTATTAAATATTTCTTTTAATGTAAGTTGTTTAAGTTGCTTTGTTTTTTGTGCTAATGCTTTAATTCTGTAGACAGACATAATTTCTTCTTCAGTTGCAAAGTTCTGTTGTTCAGTTCCTGTAATTGGTCTGTCGAGAATTTAGATTAACTTGTCAAGTGAAATTTTTTCATTTTCAGTAACCTCTCTGTCACTTTCTTCACTATCATATAGCAGTATTTTTTCGATCTAGAACCATTCTACAGATTTTGCCGTCCATTGATTGATTGATGATTGGGGCATTGTCATTGCAATGAAAAGCTTCTGTTATATAAACTTGATTTATTACCGTTTCTGCATATTTCTTTACAAAATGCATTAATTGGAAAATTTCACCTTTGGTTTGTGATATCTTAAAACCTTCAAATTCGCAACTATCATATTCATCATCCTTACTGTGAAATAATGGTAGCTGGTCAAAAATTATGCCAAGCATTTTTTAAAGTATCTGGAGACACATCTCAGAACGATCTTGGGATGCTCCGCACAGTAGATTGTATGCTAAACTATTTTAAAAATTCTTGAGTAGCCTTGACATTAAACAAGAAATTTAATATGGATTTTAAAATTCTACTTTATGTTTGCATTCGTGCGCACTATTCCGACATCCATAGGGTGAATGATAGACCTACAATTTGGAGGAAGAAAATGATACAGATTCATTATCTTTCACTAAAACTTTAAGTGAAGTATAAGCCGACCAGTTGTCTACAAACAGAACAATTTCTGTGTCATCAGGTAAACCATCCAAATTCAAATGTTACCGAGCGTCAGGTAGGAAATGATTTTCAAACAAATCAATCATTAACACTTGTGTCATCCATGCTCTTTTATTTTGTGGAAAATTTTTTGTGCTCTCAGTTTTTAAGTTAATTTCTTCATGAAATATTTTGGCTTGAGCCATTAGCAGTGGACTCGTCAATGACACACCCTCGCTGCGACGCTGTCTGATCCATTCAATTAGCACTTTGTCATAATCGTTACTTTAAGCATAACGGATAATTTATCTGTTACTCATAGCGAGTGGTATGTCGGAATCCACAAAAAATTCAAAATGTTCCTTATCCTTTTTTCTTATGTCATATACACCTGACTTTCCAATGCCATACTCGCATAATTTGAGATGGTTGTACCTTTATTCATTTTTTGCAGCAATTCCCCTTTTTGTTTAATTGACATTGAAACATGCTTTTGCTTTGTAGATCCTGTTGCAGCTCCAGAATTAGAAACTCTTTTTGGCATAATCGAAAGTTCAAACTTTAATTTTCATAAAATTGCTGTAATAATAATAGTCTGTGAAAAATAATAAGCTGGATCAAATCGGAAAATTAAGGAAGTACTTTCTGCCATATCCCCTAGAAGACCAGCGAGCAGAGAATGAAGTGCAACCACGGGACTGAACCGCCTAAAATGGAACATTGCCACTGGCCCATGCATTTTCAGCAGTTAAGCCTAGTTTTACAAAAAAATTCATATAAAATCAGCATTTAAATATAATTACCTCAATTTTTGAAGTTACATACTTAATATACCAATTATTAATATGTGCTAATATAAAGAATATCACATTAATGGAAATAAATGAAACATGCGAAATACTAAAATTTTAACTATAAGCATGAAAAGAAATACTATACACATGAAAACAAAATTACAAATACAAAATGTAAAAGGAAATTAAGCAGTAGTTATCTGTAGGTAATTAAATTCCAGTTTAATAATTCTGCTTTGTGTGGAATAATTCAAAATAAAAATCGGCACAAAGGACAATAATGGCTTTTTTCGCCGAGCAAGTAAGATGCATCGGGAAAGCTGATATCATTACCTTTCTGTAATAATGTTGTAAAGTTATTACTTTTTAATTAACCAAGAATGACAAACTAGTCTGAGTTTTTCCATCACGAAAGTTCGGTGTAATTTCTTTTTACTACTAATTTCTTTTCTAATAAATGATTTTTTCATGTAGAATATTTTGGTTTGAGATGTATGTCAAGCAAATATGCACCTATGGAGTTAAATTATTTATAATTGATTAATCAAATTGTTGATTATATACAAATTTATGATAAAATGATTATTTCTGTAGTAACAAGGTATTTTATTTAGTGCTAAAGTGAAGTTAAGAATCGGAACTCTCCACATGCTTTATTATGGGGGAAAAAATCAAATGCACATGTGTAAAGCATACGAAAAGAAAAATTCCTTTTCGTAGGTGGCTTTGACAACAAAAAATTTTTTTGTTGGACCAAGGTCCAAGGCGATGGCTTACGGAGCACCTTTGCTAATTAAAGCAATTATCTCCACATCTTCGTTAAGAAATGAACTATACAGAAAAAGCTATGGCTGAAGGAAGGAAAGAAAACTGCAAGGTTTAAAGGTCCAAAGTTGAATAAAGAAGTCCACACAATGGGACGAAAATCCTTTCAAGTGCTCTCTTACCTGTGCAGGAACTCCAGCTGCGGCAATTGAGCACTGAAAGGAGTGATATTTTTTTTTTGGTTGGTGGCTTTGATGTTCAAATTTTAGATTATCCTGGATAATGGACGTTCGGATCTCAAAGTTTGTACTTTATTTAAATTGCATAAATTAATGATAATTTATATTATATTGATTTTTAAATACTATGCTTCACGATTTATAAAAGCAAAATTTAAAATATTAATTTTTAACAAATTTGACTGAGTAACTTTGTACGTTCGTTTAAGCATTAACTGAATTTAGTATTTGAAATTATTTGTATTATATTTGAATTTTTACTCTGGATGCATTAACTTTATATTAATATGTTTCGATGAAATAAAAAGTACAAATTGGATCTGGGGAGTTTAGATTCTTGAAAGGACAGAATTAGTCCCTTCTTATTCAAAAAATAATGTTTCTAAACTGTGGAGAAAACTAGAATGGTCACATCTGAAAGCAGTTGTTTCACAATGTTTCATCAGCGTCAACAAATTGCCAAAATGGGACGGCAAATCTTTTGCACCTTCTGTACGTGGTAAAGATGTTGTAAAAGTTACTATGACTTCATTGCAAACAATCTGACCATTTGGTGATGTCTTTACTATGTCTTATGTTACTTGGGATGTTCTGTTGTAAAAATTACTTGTTTTTATGTGTCTGATCTATCCTTAAAGCTTGTCGAAAGACTTTTGAACAACCCTATATATTTATGTTATCTATTTAGTTTACTTAGTATATGTAAACAGTCTAATTATTCTATACAGTATGATAATTCTTTTATTTTGCATTTTATTAATCAAAATACCTTTTTATGAGGCCTTCGTATATTTACAATAAAATACAACAAGATGAGGACGAGGGGTTATATTTTGAGTAAATACATTATTTTAGCAATTCCAGTTTTGATTTAAAATTTTCTATTCAAAAGGTCACATATCCGCATTACAGTTGTTTGGTTTCGTCCAACACGACTACCGATTTCCCTGAAAGATAATCCACACTCTCGGTAGGCCACTATCCTTCCTCTGTCGAACTCGGATATTTGATCAAACGATGATCGCTGTTTACTACGAGTCATAATTGATCTTTTTTTTAAAAAAAAACCACAAGAGAAAGACAATTGCCTAACTTGAAATCGTCGAAAACTCTAAGCCTTAAATAGCGCTTTGAAGTGGCGCCAGAGGCACACGTGATGTGCATCTGCGCTGAAATTCTAATCATTTGCATATCTCACCTCCGCTTATCCATGTTGTAAATTTCATGTTATTTGCGTGCTTCCTTCATGGTGTTGCATTTACGGTGGCCAGCAGTGTATAAATGTCTCACAAGACTTAACAAAACCTGAAGAAGAGATTTGTAATATTTTAAGGTAAACTATATTCACTTTAGAATTAGAGACAAAATATTCGCTCTATGTTTACAGACCAGCTGTCAATATTTATTATAACAGAATATTATGTTGATAAATAATTCGTAAAACCTGGAAAATCATTTTAAAGTAGCACTAAGACTATTCTTCAACCATTAAAAAAGAACAATCAAGTGAATGAATAACACTAGATAAGCCAGCGAAAATACTGCGCCTGCTCGTAGCTTGCTTAGCTCTCTAAATAACAGATAAATTTCTCTTTATTTGTATGAAGGAGAAGGAACAGAGAATTAAGAAATGGAAGGGAAGATATGCTATTGTATAGATGAGATGTGTCGTTCCAGGTATATGAGTTAACTGTCTTCTTGGGGCATTTTCTTTCATCTTTTCTTCGTCTCTTAGCGCCTTTCCACTCTGCTATTTAGTCTCAGTGGTTCTCTGCTTCATTAAAAATGTGTGCACTGTGATTTGTTAGAATGTTTCTAAAGCGAGATACGGCATTATCATTGAAAATATATATGTTGCAGCTTACTGTTGCTTTATCAGAGTGATACCGTTAAGTGAGCACTTTATATCTTGAAAGTAAATCTTAAGTATCTTAAGTGAGCACTTCACATCTTCATCCCTTTTGCAAAAATTTTGAGATTCGAAAAAATTCGAAGAACCAAAATCATCATCTCGAAATCATCATCTCTTTTCCTTCCTCTGAAGACATTTCCTTCTCAGACACCTTTCGATACCGCTTCTGATGATATTCCAGTTCTTTTAGCTCATTTTTATGTTGTCTGTTAAGTTCTCTATGCGTTCATTCCTAACTTCCAAGACCAAGTATAGGGAAACAATATCGTATATATCGAAAACGTGGTATTGAATGTAAAAAAACCTAAAGTACACTAGTTATCATAAATTAAGGAAAAATCACAAAAATCGCGATTACTGAAAAAGTTACATGTAGAATTTTATGAAATTTACCAACAATATACAACACATAGTAAGGTATCAAATAACATAAAAAAGAAATTCAGACAATTATGGCAGTATAGAAATTAGCATATGTATAAAATGAACAAATCGAAGGTGTCAGTTTGCTATAGGAAACGTACCTTCAATACGGAAAATGATAGCTTCTAGAAGCAATACAGCACATACGGCGATGTGTCATGTTTTCAATTATGCGGTCCATAGGAAGCGAGAGCTATTAAAACAGTTGTAAGCGCGACAAGGGTCTGAGGGGGCTGATTAAGAGCAGCTAGACGTCTCCCTAAAGCATCTCAAACGTTCTCGAAAGGCTTCAAGTCCGGGGATCGAGCTGGCCTCTCCATGCGCATAATTGTTTCCTGTTGAACATAATCATCTACGATGCGAGTCCTGTGTGATCTTGCGTTGTCGTCCTGCAACTGGAAAGTATCACCTATTGTCCTGGCATATGGGCGCACATAAGCATCAAGTATGTCATTTCTATAAACCTGAGCGTTCACGGTTCCCCTTTGAAAGACATGGAGGTCTGTGCGTCCAAAGACATGCCACACAAAACATTGACACTGCCTCTTCCGTATGCATTTCTTTCATCGATGTTTCACGGATGATAACTGATTCCAAGTTCTCTCCATATCAAATAACGCCTACTATCGCTTTCTACACTAAACCTGGACTCATCCGTAAAGAGAACAGCCCTCCATTGATCAAGCATCCAGTGGACATGTTGTCTTGCCCACTGCGAATGGTCCCTCCTATGGCGTGCCGCTCACAGCATGCGAATGGCTGGTCGCCTCACATACAGACCATCTTCGTGAAGCCTTCTACACACAGTTGGCGTTGACACCAACCTTCCGGAGGCTGCAGCGAGGGAGGATCTAAGAAGAGTCAGACTAGCGGTTCTATTCCTGCTTGCACATAATGTCAAATATCGGTCATCGGCGCTCGTAACATTTGGCCGTCCTTGGCTGAAACTCCTAGATGCTGAATCTGTGGTTTGAAATTGCCTCCAAGGTCTACGAACCACAGGAGGACTCACATTTAGCCATCTGGCCACTTCTGTTTGACTTTGTCCTGCCTCTCGTCTCACAATGGCTCTCCATAGTAGTTCTGCAGGCAAATGATGCCTGGAGGTAACTGTTACGAATTGGCTATCTCAGATTTCTGATGTCACTATCACAGTGAAATATGTGGGCTTGCTCTCAAACATGGACTTCTATGCTCCTTGCAGATGATGCATTCCGAGTGGAGCACCACTAATTCGCATATTTCAGTTTTACTCAGCTACTCTTACTAGGCAACATATTCAAATTTTACAGGGTTTTTCTCATTTTTGAGGGAGTTATCACTATTTTTGTGATTTTTCCTTAATTGTGATAACCAGTGCATATATAAATACATAAAGAAACTTAATAAAAGGCAAAAATAAAAGGCAAATTTTTTAAGCCCATCCTCCTCTATAGCTGTGAAGATACATAAGGTAAGCTTTCATCATTCGTGTTTGGAATCAAAATAAAGAGTGTTTCATGAAACTAAGTTTAATTAACACATTTAAAAAATCATCATCATTATTATTACCGAGGATTTAATCTCGGTTCGTATCGAAACTGTCCGGATATAGCGCCGGAGACTCTCTTCAAACTCTTATCTAATCTAATTTGAATCTACATCTACATCTACATAAAGAAGAAATATATAGGGTTACATTAAATACTTGGCGAGAATAAATCGGCTCCGCATCGTAATACAAGCCTGCGACAAGCTGCAGGATTGAAGTAAAGTAATCTTAAAGCATCTAAAGTTAAAAGTAAATTCCTCAACAATATTAATAATTGCATTCTTGTAAAGGGGTTAAACATAAAATCAAATATTTCAAAATAAAAATTATCATAGTGGTACAAACTCAAAAGCTAAAAATGCAAAAAGGAAAAATATGTACAAGATAAGAATATAAAAATTAATCTCCCTTTATTGAAACTTTAACTCAGAACTCATCAGGAGAAAATGAATTAAAGCTTCATAAAAGTTGATTAATATGCTTCAAAAACGTATTTCGTTCTCCTGGTAAATTAGATCAAAAACCGAAAAAAGAAACGAATTTATATTACATAAAAACTTGTATAAAACCAAAAAAAGTGAATCTCAAATGTACCAGGATTTTCCTGTTATGCCTTCGAAACACTTCGAAAAAAAAATAAAGCATAACATTGTTTTAAATTTACTGCAAAAAAAAAAAACTAAAACATTACATATTGTAAAATGACCATTAAAAAAAAATCAAATTGGTCTGAAAACATTATATGCAAATCCGAAATTCAAATTCAAATATAAAGATAGATTGCAGTATAAGTGTACATTAAACCAAATAGTCATTTAAACAGTATTCTAAAAATGGGCGGTTCTCAATTATGTTTAACTAAACTTTTAATTCCAAGAAAACGAATAACTTTTCATAGAGATTGCATAAATAATAAAATCAAAACAGAGCGTATTTCTTCAAAAAACAAAGTCTAATAAAAAGAAATCGAAAGAACCTATGAAATACAAAATTGGAAAAATGCAAACTTACTGAAATCATGTGACGTTCTTCAAACAAAAATTTACTTAATTCTTCAGATGACCGAACTGAGTTTCTTGTAGAATTCATAGTGGCTCTGAAGAAGCTGAAGATAGTAGTTTTTGGGAAAGGTATGCAATAAGGTTCAAAGTGTCCAGCACCAGAGCAAATTATTTAAACGTGTGTTCAAAAAATCCTATCCTGTTAAATTTTTTGCTGGGGGTGTGTCAAATGTGGGTGCGGTCATGAAAATTATTACCATGGGGGGTAGAGTGATTGTCGAAGTTCAAAATGGCAGCGTGAGGAAACTCTAAAAGATGCTCTCTTCTGTAAAATCTTAAAATTTGAAAGTAGTACTGGCTCAAAGTTGAGGAACAGGAAAAGAAAAGATGTGTTAAAAAAGATATCATCATGTAATCAGGGTACTTAAACTTGTATTAGCAGATTCATGCTGTCTTAGTAACAAGACTATCATAAATAAAAATATTAAAACTGGGCAAAATAAAATAAACATAAAATATAAATTCTACATTAAATGTTTAAAAAATTTTATATTTATAATTGCCAAAATTTTATATTTATAATTGCCAAAATTTTATATTTATAATTGCCATTGCATATTAATTTAATAAATTTAGTCATTTATGAAATATTAAGGAAATATTTTTGGAAATGTACAAAATTTTAGTTTTTGTTTACAGCTAATTTAATGAATAGGTCATTTCCATTTTTCCCCTGTTGATATTGGTATATTAGAATATATGGAATAATAAAGTTGCATTTAGTTACTAAAAAACATTATGAAAAGTATGATGCAACATATTTTTAATCAAATGTAATTACTTCATTTCAGAATTATAACATTTTTGTAACAAATTAATACCACTGAAAAATTATTATTACACCAAAGAATAAACGAGATTCTTGCAAGAATGTTGTTCATGTTTTTCTAATTTTAATGCATAACCCATTTTGTACGTAAACATACTAGACTGAATTATAAATTAAGTATAATTAATCAGATGATCCGAGAAAAAGAATGAAGAATAAACTAAATCGAGTAAGCAAAAAATATATACGTTACATTCAGAATTCTAAATGTTTAAATAAACTTTTCTCTTAAGGCCTGGCAAGAAAAAGATGTCAACGTTCTTTGGTCAGAAGATTGTAAATTGAACGGTCACATTATTTATTTTCGGCAACCACATTACCATTTAAGTTAAATACCACAACAGTGATTAAATTTTGGAATAATTAGTTATGACCAATACAGTCAATTTAAGGCATAATTTATCGGATGCACATTGACAAAATACTATTGTTAGAATTACATTTGGAATAAATATTTTGCACTCTTTCAACTCAAAATCACTCTACCCTTAGACATTACAAACACTGATATTTATTAATAGCAAAGCCTAAACGTTAAAATACTAAATCAATGTATATATAACAGTGTAAAGTACGTAAGAATAATCTGCGTAAAATGAGCAAAAAATATTTCAAACAGGAATTGTAAAAGTTTTGTTTCTTACCTCAGGTATGCGACCAACAGTGAGTCAGCCATGTTTTTTCTGCTACAAGCTTTCAAACACTTATCTTCTTCTGATTCGCTGATCTTCAGTCAGTCACATGCTTCTTCTGCGTAGAAACTGAAACACTGTATGTAATAGTACAGGCAAATCGTCTGTACTCGCCCACAATTTGCTTTCAAATTGTTAACGTTGCAGGAAAGTTTTGTGTAACTTTTTAATTTCTGTAACTTTATAAAACTTTTGCCTGTAAAGTATGACTTTTTTTAAAAATTTTTTACAGTGTAGGCTCTAATCCAACAAACTGTATTTGGTCATGATACATAAAATCTCTTCCTTCTAAACTTTTGTTCTACAAATTTTGAAATTACCTCATCAAAACCGATTCCTTTAGCTATGCTATTTTTAATGGACAAAATGGCTCAGTTAGAGAGTTCTGCTTGATTTGTTGTGGATCTGAGGTAATTGTTAATTTGTTTGAGTTTTGGGAAACTTTTCTTACATGATGTAACAGAGAGATAACAGAAAGCCATTAAAGTTAAGAAAAATCTTAATGCTTAAGTGAGATTGAGAACAGGTTTGAAAAGTTCATATTCAAACACAAACTCTAAGAATCTTAAGGTAATCCAACCAAGAGACTCTTCTTTTGGAACTTTGAGAGCTTTTAGAAGTCTTCTTTGGCATAGAATTTCTGCAAGGATACCATCTGCAGAAAGCTCATCATAATTTTGAACCAAACTTTGTTCAAACTTGGGAAGTTTAGTTTCTGAGGTTTCGATCACATTGCTAGGCTGTAAAACTGCAAACCAATCTAATATGTATTCCATGGCTTTGCAATGTGCATCGATTTTTTGTTGAAACCTATGAATGCACTCTGACAGTGACCTTTTTGGTTCTTGGTTCAAAGTCAGTGGTTTGTACAGTCTTTGCTCTGGGCGTAGTTGTGTTCTTTCTGACAGTTCTATTACAGAAATGCCCATCTTTTTGCATGTGTTTTGCAAATTGCACTGCTTATGAACAAAGTCATTTCTTTTTTCTTAAAAAAAAAAAAAAAAAAAAAAAAAAAAAAAAAAAAAAAAAAAAACTTTATAAATCTCATCCTTATAAGAAGACGTTTTGAAATAGAGTAAATTTATACGTGCATAATATAATTTAAGAAGTCTAATTAGTAATTAGGGAAGAAACACATTATTGCATGCTTTCTATTTAAAATGCAATTCTGTGTCTAAAATCAAGCTACTGTTTGTTGATAGCAAGTCGCATTTAATGGGCCAAAGACTGTAAGGTTGTGAGCTGCTGTTAAGGTGTCAGAGAGATGCAGTTTGGTCATGCCTGGTATATATGTATATATATAAATGTTTTTGTAATTGTTGTTTGATTTTTAAATGATGCTACAGTAATCAAGGTTTCACACTTCCTGTTGATAAAACTTATCACATTTTACACAAAGAGAAGTGAGTATGTCCCCATCTCTTGTGAATAAAATCCACTCTTTATATGTTCATTGGAATGTTTTTCCATGGAATTAACCATTGTTTGAAGTTTTTGCATTTCTGATTAGCTTGTATCTTCCATTGCTCATCCTAGGACTCGAATGGTAAACCCATTAATTCATTAAATGTGCTGATGCTAGATGAGAGGTATTATCCATGGTCATTTCAGGTCTGTGTGAAGATCTACTTTTTAATAACTTACCTGTTTTATATAAACACCATTTCGAATTTTACTGCTGTAAAAGAACAAAAGCTAATTCTCCATATTCTAATTGGTTCAAATGTCACAATTGTGAGTAAAGAACATTATGACCTGTTTTATCAAGAAACATTTACTTCCTTTCACTCAGTCCTGAAAATCATGGAAGGAAAGAGGTAGCTGTATGTGCTGCATAAGGAATTGAGCAATATATTGATATGGGTGGGGCTTATTACAACTAAGTTTATTGCTCTTTTACACATTTTGTTAAATGATGGTCATATTGAAAATTCTTGCATATATATTTTGTTATATTTAATGACAAATTTAAACTTCCTGACTATTTTGCTTTTTGACCAGCATTTATTATAAATTGTTGTTTTCAGTATGTATTTTTCCTTGTGTCCCAGACTAAGCAGTTGCATGTTTCTTGGAGGCTGCTGCTCTGGATCAATGATTTCAAATTACATGTGGGGCTGAGTGCGCAATTTGAAAGCAGCTAATTACATTACCCCCCTCTCCGAAATGAAAGTTTTTAACAAATTTTTTAAAGTAAATTTTTAGTTTTGTTTGCTAAACATTTATCAAAACATACATTAGCGGTAATAATAATAACACAAAGGAAAAATTATAATTTATATTTGTCTGTCTGAAAGCTATAGTTTGGTATCTGCAAGAAATATCTGTTGGTTACACTTTATAAATCAGATGATTGATAATTATATATTAATTTTTCAGACTGGAATTTATTTCACATAATTCTAATATGTTTAATTAACACTAGTAATTTATTTGAACAATTAACAAATTATGAAAACTTTCCAAGTGGAACAGATCTTGACAGTAAATAATGACAGCTTATCTTTCTTTTTATCTATAAATTTTTCTTTGTGTACAGAAAAAATGTACATATTTGTATGTAAATAATTATAAACTTCTTTATCAATTTGTAATGGCTGTACTTCTTTATTTTTTTCTACTGCTTTCACCTATAATGCTTGAAGATGTTTCAATTTTGATAAGAGTTTGTAGCTGTGGAGAAAAATTACGAGAAACTATCTTTATGATGAATTGTAGATCCTCATCAGTCAGTCTAGTTCTTTTTGTAGACTTAATTTAACTATGGGGGGGGGACTATTGACATATAAATGTGTTCCCAAGCAAAGCAGTTATTCTTATTGCAAAAATTCATAACTAAAGGTACACTGTCATCAAAATTAAAGGATAAACAGAAATAAAACATAACTGATACTTAATGAGAAATTATTAGTAGGAATTTGTGCAAAAGTATTACTTAACGTAAGTTACAATGTTTGTAATTGATTATTTTCAAAATATGGAAATTAAAACCAAATTTATGGAAATTGGAAAATGTGGAAAACATGGGTCATCTCTTGCGGAAAAGATTTTTCTTTAATATAGTGTATGGTCACCTCAGACAGACACGCGTACCTCACATCTTGATTTCATAGACTTGTGGAATTGCACGCCACTCATCTAAAAGTGCACTTTTCAGCTCCTGGGGTGTTCAGGAAGGAATTTGGCATGGTGAAATTTGGCATTGTAAGTCATCCTACACAGGCTCAATCAGGTAAGGCGGCTAGTCCATTCGAGTGATACCTTCTATTTGCAAGCATTGTGACACCACGAATGCTTGACGAGTTTGAACATTGTCATCTGTGGTGACAGTGATAAGGATAGTGCCATGCACCCGCATTGCTGCCGTTAAATATGGCAACCCTAAGGAGAAGTTTTTGGAGAAGCACAGAAGGAGAATAGAGACTGGCTATCGAGGATAGTACGCATACTGGGTTCTGAAATAAAGATAAATTGTGTATTATGTCTGCAGTGAGAATATTTAATGTGTTATGCACAATGAAGATCGGGTGAATATCCCATTGGTTTACGTTGGTGACAACAGGACTTAGCTAAATCAGGCTTTATGAAAAGTTCGCCAGTACTTTTTAGTTTTTGATGACTTGCCATCTCTCAAAACTTTGAAACCAGAAGTTGTAGATTACACCTATTTTTATCCTCCGTATCACCGATTAGTAGTAATTATAGATGATTTCATAACTTTGTTTACTACTTATCATTCAAATTTCAATTTGTATTAGAATTATTATTTTGGCTGGAACTTGCTCAATGTCTAATGTACATGTCATACAAACTTGGTTTATAACCAGTCAGATTGAGCCCTATGATTTATTATGTGTGAAAGTATGTTTGCTCTTGTCACCCGCAAGCTATCACAGAATCAATTACTAAAATAATTATGTAGTTTCCCATCTTCTTTCAGATATTGTATTATTAGTTCAGGATTTACTAATGAAACCAGATCCTACTGACTCTTATACGAAGCTCAAAATTGAGTTAATAAACCGATCGGGAGAATCTTCTCAGCAAGAAATTTGCCAATTAGTATCCGAAGAGGAATCAAGCTCTCAAAAACCTGCCGATTTGCTTAAGAAACATCAAGTGAAATCCTTAAATGTTCCTGATAACTTAATGTTAGACGTGTTCCTTCAGCCTTTGCATGCTAACCATTCAATCTATTTTGGCAGCGGTTTCCAGTTTAACCTTAGACAAAGCTGCAGAAATTGCCAATAGAATATTAGAAGTATGTAATATCCTAGCTAAATTATAATATCCTAGCTAAAGTTCCTTAAGACATAGAATAGTGAAAAACTGTGTAGTGACTACTGGCTGAGTTCTTGTAAGTAACAAATCCAAAGAAGGTTTAAATAACCGTTTATTCCAACTCAAAATAAATGAACAAATGGCCTCTTCTAGAACTTACAATTAGCCTCACTTCGGTTTTAACTCAATACAGAAAATATAAAACTAATCTAATGCTACCTAAAATAAACCAGCCGACACTGCACAGAATCAACTAACAGAGTTAGTCCTTGATTAAGATCGCTAACGTATACTAGCAAACATGTAACAATGGCCATATTTTATTTGGACCTTGTTGAAAATAAAAATAACTGTTAGACTAAACCCTACAAGGAAATCCAATCCCAAGGACTTGTGCCATTTCTCACACAGTTGATTAGTCTTTTGAGGAAGAATTTTTTAAAGAAATAGAAAAATGAAACGAACATATTGATTGTATTTCCCTTTCTCGAGGTCGCTCGCCAAATCATGGAGATTGGAATAAAGAAATCAGTTCCAAAAGAAGACATTCTATTTGCTGCAATCATAGGAAAAAAGTTGGAGAGAAGACAAATGTACCAAACCTTATTCATGGCAAGGAAACAAAACCAGTGAAGAATAGAGGTGATTTATTCTTTGCTTCCAATTTCACATCGCCTGTTCGTTTGTGACTGGAGAACAAATGTTGAATTCTCGGTCAATACCTCCTCTGACGTGTTCTTGCTTTCGGAAAACAATTCCCAAAAATTAAATTCTCCTCAACAAACGCTTTTCGCTCCTAATTCATCAGCTATTCATGTTCACAGTTAAGAAATGCTTTCTTCGGATTTCTAATTAAGACAACTGTTTACGTGGACTTTTCATATAACAAATGTTAGTATACCTATTCTTGGAGCAGATTTCCTTCATTTCTTTGATTTGGTGCCTGATCTTAGAAACAGATGTCATAAAAATTTTAAAATGCACTTTCAAACTCTAGGTTGCATGAAAAATGCAGATATTTATTTAGTGAGAACTGTGATTAGTGATACACCTTACCACAGGATTTTAAAAGAATTCCCTTCTGTTACTAAATTACCAGATCCTAACCAACCTGTTAAACACAACACTGTTCATTACAAATTGTAACCGAAGGTCCACCTGTAGTTGCAAAACCTCGTCGGTTAGCTCCCAGTCTCTTAAAAATAGGGGGGGAGCGAAAAATAGAAATAAGGTCGCAAGAGGGGACCAAACTGATGTTATGAAACTTTAAAATATTCTCCATTCTTAGCAAACATGAGGAGGTGCAAAATTTTCAACTGAGTATGTGCTGTCATTTTTTTACAAACTAATGGTGGGTAAGATAATCTAAAGGTAACTGACTTAACACTTGAAGACAAACTTGATTTGAAGTGGAAGACAACTATTTTTTTATGTAATTATTTTTTTATTGCGAATGTAACATGCTAATAATTCATATTTGAAGTAATTAAACTTCTTTATGTAAAAAAAGTTGTTACAAAAAAAGGGGGAGAGGTTAAATTGCATAAAACTTGAAAGGGACAGGCATTTTTGCCTTTAATCATGTTTATTAAAATTTGTATCTAAAGAATTTGAATTGGTTTTTGTATTTTTTAATCGTAGAAATGTATATCTAGTCTTCTGTATGCAATGGATTTCTCAACTGTATGCAATGGATTTCTCAACTTAAACTTTAAACATTAACTGATGCTTGACATTCCTTTCTTTTCCTCTGGGATAGCATATGTAAGCAAAATTTGGAAATAGACCTCAAATGTTACCATTTAGATTGATAATAAGAATAAGCACAACATCTTTGTTGATATAGCAATATTAAAATTATTGAGCTGGTTACAGAACACAAATCTGAATATACAAAAATTAGTTTTTTTTTTTTTTTTTAAATTTGGATATAGATGTCTGATATAAACAGAACCCTCACAAAAAAGATATTTTCTCAAAAATTTTGAAGGCCAGGACTTTATAAAAGACAACTGAGAAGTTTTAACGTAAATTTCATACTTGGAATATCACTAACTGAGCACTGTGAAACAAATCAACAACTGAGCACTGAGAAATTTAAGCATAAATTTCATACTCGAGTATTGGGAAAGTCTCTGGAAACTAAATGACCTAGGTATGGATTAATTTCAGCATATTTTATACAACTAATATTGAAATTAACACTTGGGTTCTTTTTGATCTCATTATTATTTGATACGAAAATGTGGTGTATTTAATGAGCATGGGCAATAAATGATCTAGATAAATAAATACATTCCTTGTATACTGTAAAACTTGAATTTAATAGAGTGTGTGATTACTTCATAACTTAGCACAGATATTAAGTAAGATTTTGTTCCACCTAAGGCAAGGCCCACCAGCGGCCGAGCGGTAAAGACGCTGAACACTGGTAGTTCGGTCCGAGGTTCGAATCCCGCGAACGGGCTGGCTGCATAGGCGTTTTCATGGTTTTCCCCATGTGTAACGTGTATATGAGCCAGTTTCCCTTAGAAAGTCCTCCACGAAGGCATCCCTCCCTTTAGGCAGATAGCCCTCGTGTGCTTTGCCATAATTAAATAACCTAACCTAACCTATCCACCTAAGGCAAGAGGTATTTTTATATTATTAACATGCAAAATAATGCAATGATAGTAGCATATCACTAATACATTTTTATCAGCAATATTTTTTATAGAATTCTGTTGAAAGACATGAAAGCAAAGTTATAACTAAAATATCCATATCGCTGATGTATTTGCATTTATTGTAATGCAATGAGTAATTGACTGAAATAGATTAAAGGAATTAAATAAATAATTATAGTGTAATGACCTAACCCCTTCGTACTATTTTGAGTTTTGAAAGATGGTTAAAACGTACAAATGAAACTTTTCCGAAACTGAATGAAAGAGAATTTTACAACTGATATTTAACAGAAATAAAAGTCCAGATAAATATCTGAGTAAAGTAGAAACTTAAACCTCAACTAAAAAATTTATGTTTTATTGCATTTTGTTTTTAGTGTTATTGTTTCTGTTAAAATATAAGTAAATGAATGCATAGGACATAATTAACAATTCATTATCTGCATAATGAAGCTAAGCAAACTATTGATTCTAATTTGTTACACAACTGTGTATGAGTCTAAAATTCTAATCAGATCAGTATATTAGTGCTTCATCAGAATTCTGTTATATTTAACTGTGAAATGTTATGGTTTGTTAATTATTATTTTTTGTGCGAATTATTTGTGCACATGATGTTTTTGCACAGTATGTTACAGTTATGCTTCAACAAATTTAAAAATGCTTTTGACAGATAAAAGGCAATTATTTTGAAAAATTATTGTTATATTCATCAAAGATTATTTTACGGATTTTAATTGTTGGATATTAATAATGCTGCATGTGAATCTGGATTGTTGTATATTAGCTAAACTTTCAAATTTTACACTGAGAGGAACCAGAAGCTTATGTTCAAAGAATAGAAGTAAATAAAACCTTAATTGCTAATCACAGTTGTTCCTTAACAACAATTTTAACTATAATTTAACTAAAATTGCTCAGGAGAATTGAATTTTCATGATTTGATTAACTGTATTTTCATGAAATTTTCCACATTTAGAAAAATCTGTCCACTCTAGTTAGACATTTAATTCCCATCCAGTTACGAAAGCTTTAAAATTTCTAGTATCATTAGGTTGAAGTTTTCCTGCCGATTTCTTTTTTGCTTGATAGTCAATATTATATATTGCCTTTGGCTTAGCCTGTTCATTTAGTTCTTTGCTTTGTCTTTACCTCAAAATTTTTTGTTTCTGAAGCAGGATTCATGTTGGTCGCCATGTATATTGATAGAATGTTATATAAAATCTGTGCCAGTCAGATGTTTTTATCTGAATTTTCTTCAAAAGGAGGATTGATTTCATTTTATCATCCTGCTTCAGAAGCTCAGAGATAGCCTCAATATGATATAATACTGATTTGTGTGCATATAAACACACTACTAAGGTACTGAATATCATCACTCAGTTTGAGTATGAGAAACAAACTTTAGAATTTCAGAAGTAGTAAAATGAGTCAATATGATACATGTTTAAAGCATTTACTTATATAAAACTCATAACTCCATCTCTAGACATTATATTAGTTTGAACTATTAGGCACTACAGGAAATATTTGGAGGGACACACAAAATTCATCTGACCTCACTAATTTTATCCTCCTTTGGCAAATGTCTTGAATTTCATAATGCAAACACATCAAATTCTACTACCAAGTATCAACTCTAATGACTTAACTAGTAAGTTACATGTTTTCTAGTCTAGGCAATACAGTATCTACCACATAATAAAAATCACTTCTATTCCAAAAATATATTGAAATTTTTTAAGTGGCTGAGTTTAATAGACAATGATTTGTGTATTGTGAACTGTGATATTGATTTTAAACTTAGTTATCGATTTTAAACTTAGTTAACTGTGGTAAAATAGTAACTAACAGCTAATCTAATTTTAATCATAAAAAGCTAATTAAAAATTAATGCTAATATTAAACTATTTATGCAACTTTGAAATTTTTTTATAAAAATAGTTTCATAATATTATTTCACGATTGTATTTTGTATTATATTTCATAATTTTTGCACTGACATTTTTTTTTCTTCGAAATGTCGAATGCTTCAGCACCAGGTGCATCATCTTGGGACATGCCTATAAATTTGAAATTGTGTTAAACAAATTATTATTTTTTAACTCAACCATATAGTAAAAATATTATTAATTATGTTACAGCTTTGCATTACATTATCAATTTTATTTAGAATCAGGAATTCAAAACAGAACAAGTTGCTCATTGTAGTGACTTCTCTAATCCTGCCTCTGCATGCTGTCTAGATACTAACATCATTAATAAAATAATATATTTCCCGAGACAAAAGAAAACTTTATTCTCCTTTCTCTCACAGTATGAAATCCATACGTGTGTCTCACAAGATGTAAAGATAAAAACATGAGACGTACTCAAATTATGTAAAAAGAAATTACATAAAGTAACTAGTTAGTTGATAGTTTATTGTGTTAGAGAAAGGTTTTATTTTCATTTTATCAGTTGTAAGTTATGAATTTAAGAAGTTCAGTGTGTTACTAGTATCTGTTTTAAAACAGGAAATATTTAACTCAGATCAAGATTCAGTACAGCTGATGTTTGCTTCTGGTATTTCTGAATTTTTTGAATGAAATCATATTTCTAGACAGTCCACTAGGGCTTCAAATCAGGTAAACTCTATTGTATACCTGCACTGAATACCTGTTAATGAATCATTTGACAGTATTTAACAGTAAGTAAAACTGATATTGGTTCTGGAAACGAAATAAATGACTCAGTTTTCATGGGAAGAGCAAAATGTATGGGAATACTTCCAGAGCTGAGAAAGAAAATCATTCTTGTCAAAATGCAAACCCTAGAAGAAATTTTTATGGGCTATGTTCATTTGGCCCAAATATCTTTAAATGGATTAGAAACCAAAATAAAATAAAAATTCATATTTCTCCTGGACTTTATAATGGTTTAGTGGAAGCTGACTACTAGTCTCAGTGGCAGGGTGAAAATTTGAATCCTGTATCAGTCTTTGTTAGCTATGTGTTCTTACACTTGAAAAGTATAATATCAGACTGCCCCTAGTGGTATAACCCTATAAAACATTTTCGAGGGTGAGAGACTTAACATGACCGATCAGTTTGGCCTCAACGAATGCCTGAGAATTAAGGTTCCAATCATTTGGAGGGGAGATGCAGGAAAAAAAAGAACCTACCTTTTTTCTCCATATCGTGTCTTGTTGCTATGCATGTTCTATACTTATGTTCCATTTTTTAATTATTTAAGTGTTTTCAACTTTATGTTAATGTATTTTAATTTACTAATTTTCATGATATTTTAATTCGTTATTTACTTAATTATTTTAAATTTAATTTATTAATATTTTCACCCCTTTATATTTTATTTAATTTTTTATTTCCAATTCTGTCGGCGTGGTATAGAGTTCCAACACTTCTAATTTTAGAAATTAAATCTTGGTTGTAATATTAGAACAAGTTTAGAATTTTTCATGTACGAGCGATAAAGAATTGATCTTAGTAAAATAAGTGGATTTAAATATCTGTAAAACTTTATGAAGATTCTATAATAAAAGCAATAAAATATTAAATCAGTCGATAAATGACATACATTTTTATATATGCTTTTGTAAGATGAGCTGCGTTAATTAGTCTACTGATTTCAAAAATAGATAAAATTACATAAAATTGATAAACTTAAAAGTAGAAAATGTAGGCACAAGTAGCACTGATATTTCTTATTGCTTAGAATGACTTTATAAATTGCAATTAAATAATCACCTCTAAATTCATAACCATCAAGATGGAACATAAGCTTAGAGTTTGAGTTTCTTCGCATATGCATAAGCTTCTTCAGTAAGTATTTCTTTCCTCATATTTAGTTACATCATTCCTAACCTTTTCTTGAAGATGCATGGTAAAAGAGTATTGGGCTTGTTTAAACTGCTGTATTTCAGCTGCATTGTTATGGACTGTTGTCACTTCACTAGCCTCTTAAAGCTTACAGCTTGCAAAACTTAATAGCATGTGTCCTTTATCTTTGCCTCTAAACCAGAGGTAAGTGAAATCGTAAATACAGAACTAGCAGATACTGGGGGGGGGTAAGGTGCACAACTATATTTTGTAAGAAACTATTAACTATACTGCAATACCCTACTGAGTTTCGACTGAAAATAATTCACTTTGTGTTTTTAGCAAGTTACTGAATATTTCCATCTGGGTGCTATTTTACATATTAAAAATTTAATTTTTACTTTTGTTTTAGGTTAAGAAGTCTCCTGTGGTAAGGGAGAAGATGAAATCTGTGGCAAAGAAAAAGGCAATTTCTGTATCGTTAGCAACAATACTTCCAAATGCTAATAAACATTATGTTGTTGGTAATTTGGTTTGGGTAAAAGTTGGTTCACATCCTTTCTGGCCATCCATGGTGACATATGATCCATTAACTGGAGACTTCCATAGAGACCAACCAGGTATGTATTTCACTTTTATGCAATAGCTGTTATGTCTTCCTGCACTAAAATTTTTATTTACCATAGCTGCAAATTTCAGCTTTTTCAACATTAGGACTATAAAACAGCCAAAATGAATAATTTTACATGATGTAAAATTAGGTTTACGTTCACTGCTGGTAGTATGTAGGTGAAAAATTTAAATTTTTAAATAAACATTGCAGACTTTCATTGTGAGTCATTTATGCAAGAAATCTAATTGACTCTTAAACATGCATGCTACTATATCTGGTTTTTCGACACATCTCCTGGCATCTAGTATTATAACTGAAATTCCAGTTTTTAATTTTTAGCTTTGTTAATGAAAGTGTTTTGCAGCAATAAAATTAATTCGTGCAAATAAAATCTGCTGAGTTTAATTTTCATTACTGAATTAATGGTTCTGCAAATTTCGTATCCCCATCCCATCTTCAGCATAATTTTTCTTATTAAGTTTTATTCTACCTTCATTTTTCTGATCTACTGTAGATACTTACAGAACTTTATATGAAGACTGAACGAAATTTTTAATCACTAAATATTCATGTTTAATTTTGTGTTAATCAGTATATAGGTGGTTAGGGGAGCTGACTACAATACTGAAGATCCTGTGTTTGAATCCCGGAAGAAGGCAACTTTGGCTGCCTATTGGGTGCCTCCACACACACAAAAAAAAATAGCCACCACTTATGGCCTTAGGAGTGGCCAATGTCTAATAGCATGTATCTGCAATTGGATTTATATATATAAAATTACTGTGTGTGTGCAATAATATGTACATTGATTATTAATGTTATTTTTACTTCTTTTAAAAGTACTTTGATAAATTAAAGCTTTCCTTTCCTACTTAGTTTTATCAATATGAAAGTGTAAGAAAAATAAGAAATAAAATTAGCCAAAAAACACAAAGTTTAAAACATTTAATTATATAATAATATGCTTTAGTTCAGAATTGTATTATAAATAATTGAGTAAGCAGAATCATATGCTATAAAGTGAATTTAAATCAATTTTGATTTTCTTTTAAATAATACCATTGTGCAATACAAAACACTTCCAGTATTTGGCACGAGAACCTTCTATTTTTTATATTTCAAGGCTGGCAGTTTTGCATTTGGTTAAGTCCTCCAACATCCAGTGTAGTTGCACATTCAAGAATAATTTTTGCTCTTTCCTTTGACTTACCTATTAATAGCCTGTTGTTTACTAGAAGTGTTAACTGATAACATAACCAAAAGACTAACACACTTATTTTATGTTTATGGTGTATGTTGTACTGCTACCTCAAAGTAAGCTATGCATTCCTTAAAATTCATGCAGTTATGCAGGCAGGACAAGCAATATGGTATTTAAAGTAGATACAACATCTTAGTTTATTGTATTACTAGCTTTAAGATGTGATTGTAACGTTAACAATAGCATAACCATACACTATGTCCATGAAAGTTTGTATGTGGGCTTTGTTTTTGCGACTGTTGGCAATTGACATACACTTTCAATTATGGAAATATTTTAAATGATGCACATATTCATGTTTTAGCATTTTTAAACTAAAAATAATCAATTTTATAAAAAATGAAAATTAATTTTTATGCCTCCTTGCCCATTACAAGGATATTAGTAATATTACATTAATATTAGGAAAATTTTATACTCATTATAAAATAATTTCATAATTTGAGTTTTTTAATGTTTTAGGCTTTCCTTTGAGGTGTTAGTAAATTAATGCAATACACATAAGAAGTTGATCCCCCCCTTAAATATCATTCATCATAATATCTTAAATATCCTTAAATATCATATCCCTTTAAATATTCTCTTATGATTTACTGGTGTGAAGCATTCTTTTTATTTGTATTTCTGTTACAACTGGTCTGCCAAAGGAATATGCACACAAGTAATTTATAAGTTTTCAAATCCTATATGTTATGAATATTCGCATAAAAGTCTTACTTTAACAGCATACCCTAATAATTAATTACTTTAACCTAATAATTAAATTACTTTAACAGCATAGCCTAATAATTATTCAAAAATTCCTTTAAATTTTTAATTTGTGCAAATAGTGAATTGGCTATGGGCCAATCCTGAAGCTTGCTAATGGGCTCTAGAATACAAATTTTATAAGATTCTGCAAATAGGATCTTTTTGAAAAACTATATATTGGTCATTACTTTTCACGACAGCTTAAACAGTCACAACAGTAAATATGTTCATGATCTGATCTTTCAACACCAGAATTCTTTTTTCTAAACAACTACATTTTTAGTTATGCACATATGTAAACATTTTGCTCTTCAATTTGTGTATGGCTTTCTGAATATAATCTCAAGCTTTAAAATTAAATGTCTGTCAATTTTTATCATAAGAGAGTCACACTTTCTGAGTTTTTATATATATATATATATGTGAGAAAAATAAAGAATATGTCTTAAGATTAAATTAACAACGTAAATTTCCCTTCTCAATTCTAAAAATAATAACCTCTCTACGCACTGCGTCATTTCTAGACTAATCTATGTCATATGGCACTTACATAATTCTGATGATGTAAATGGAACTGAAAGTCAAGTGACCAATAGTAATTTTGCAGAAGTATTAACTATCCAATCAAAATGCATTGTAAACCAAAACTAACTCAGTCTGAATTGCGATTTCATCCTGAACGTAACGCACTTGCTCTTTACGCTTCGGTCTAGTTAGACTGCTGTCTGCTGCTTTCTTCTTTCTTACTAAAATGATCTAAAATGTGAGCTATTTTGGAATAGGCACATTTCATGTGCCAAGTTGATTGTAGCCACAACAAGCGGAAATAAAAAATGAAGATTTAATCTGCCTTCGCCTCCAATTTCCTATTCGTTATGGATCAACACTGCTACGACGTTAAAATTCCTGCTCGTCATTTACTTCAGACTTTTTTTTATTATTTCATATATATGTATATGTATAGCAAGTATTTTCTGTGGAGTTATATCTTGGAAGAAAAGCTATGAAATTGGACCACAACTAGTACATCTGTAGGGGAAAATGTGTAGCTAGGTAATACAGTACAAAATCCGAGATCGGGTCTTCGGCGTTTCAAGATTTGAGATTTTTCTAGATATTAGACCATCACTTTAAATCTAGTAAGATGGCATGTAGAAATTATTGTAAATATTAAAAATATGAAATAATGAAGCATTCATGATCTAAAGGGTATCAAAATTTACCAAAAAAAAGGGGGCCTTAATATTTATTCATTTACTTTATTAAACATTTCTTTTAATGTGAGTTGTTTAAGTTGCTTCATTTTTTGTGCTAATGCTTTCTTTTTTTATTCTGTAGACAGACGTTATTTCTCGTTCAGTTACACAGTTCCATTGTTCAAGTCCTGTAATTGCTGCTTTGAGAATTCTGACTAACTTGCCAGTCAAAATATTTTCGTTTTCAATAACCTCTCTGTCACTTTCTTCACTATCGATAGCAGTATTTTCTGGATCTAGATACTACAGGATTTCTGGATATTACAGATTCTGCCATCCATTTGATTGATTGATTGAGGATTGGGACATTGTCATTACAATGACAAACTTCTGTTATATCATCTTCATTTATTACTGCAGTAAAAGTTTACAATTGGATGCCCCTTGATATTTTTGGTAATTTGTTTTTGACACCAAGAAATAATGTTTCCAAGATGGCTGTCACCCAAAACAATGTGGAAAACATAAGTTGGAAAAATAACAAAAGTACTCACCTCATTTGTTCTTGGCTACATCTCATCGTTAGTATCGAATGACTGTAGCATACAATTCCTTTATGTAATTAATATAATCCTGGAATGGATTCTTCTCTTCTTGATCCCGGCACCAGCGACGATTCTTATGCTTGACCAAATGTATACCTTTTGTACATGCTGGACATTCATACCAAGAACTAATTAAACCTTCATTCGTACCCCAGTCAGTAATAGCTTTCTTCCCCTTTTACTCTAAATCATGGGGGGGGGGAAGAGTATTTATTTTGTCAGACATACTTTTTTGTAGAAATGATGGAACAATGTTTAATTAGAAGTAGCCAGCCAATCAAAACCAATGATCAAGTAATGGAAGCTGGAATTCTAGTAATTCAAAATACTTAATTTGTAGAACGTGATACACGTATTGCAAATCATGTAGTCCTCACTCATTAAACTAAGGAGTTTCAAACGAATTAAACTTTAGAAAAACATTGGCACGTAACAAAAAAATGGTTGCCCATAGCATTGGTGAAACACTCGATTCTGGGTTACCAGGATACTACTACGAGCATCGATATTTGCTGCCAATCTAAGGGTACCCTTTTTTACACTATAGCTATTACTTTTCCCCACAGTCCTTTACAAAATGCATTAATTCGAAAATTTTAACTTTGGTTTGTGATATCTGAAAACCTTTATATTCGTGGCTATCATCCTTATCATCCTTACCACGAAATATGGTAACTGGCTATAAATTATGCCAAGCATTTTTTAAAGTATCTGGAGACACATCCTCTCATGATCTTGCAATGCTCAGTACAGAAGATTGGAAAAATTTAACATGGATTTTAAAAATTCTACTTTATATTTGCATTTCAGTGCTCACACTATTACAGTATCCGTAGGTTCTGTTGCCCAGCATTGTTGGTCAGAAAATTGCACTTTCAATTTTTCTGCAGCCAAAATTATTCAAAAAAAAACATCTTCCATTGGTGAGTTAGATTTTCTAAAGGTTTTTCAGATTAAAAAAAAGTCTCTCTTTTAGTTAATGACGATAATTCCAATGCATCTTTACCTTCAGCCTTTAAGGAAATTGTTTTAGTTTACTTGTTTCATCAATAGAAGGCACCAGTAGCTTAACTTCTGTCCGGCCATTCTTATCTTTTCTTATCTCATTCATTTGCACTTTGGCAGCTGAGGCTGCTGATTCAGCAAAACCATCAAAACTAGTCCTGTAAAAATTTGCAAATATAATGCTGATTTTTGTTGTTTGACTTCTAAATTGATATTTGGCATGTTATTTTATCTTAATTAAAATGGAGTTGTGATTATTACTTCTGCTGTTAAAAAATTCGAGTAATTTCTGCACCTGTGAGCAATTTTATTGGCAGTTTTCAAATAATACTACAAAATATAAGTGTGAATCTCTCCCAAAACAAAGTTTTTCCAAATTAAAAAAAGTCGCTTAACAAGGGACACAGTTTCCGATTATTGTAAATCACTTCTGCTGTTAAAAATAGGTGTGAGAAAAATTAAGCAATTTCTGCATCTGCGAGTAATTTAGCTAGCAATTTTAAAAATAATACTACAAAATATAAGCATAAAGCTCTCCCAAAATAAAAAAAATTCTTGACAAGGGACACATTTTCTGATTATTGTAAGTTTATTTTGTGAAGAACGTATATTTTTTTGGACCTTACTGAATTTTTTTTTTCACTCTGTTTTGGCATCATTCAATGTGCTTAAAGCTAATACTTAACATTAATAACCCAATTCTACAGTGCAGAATTCCATGAATTCATGTTTTGCAATCAGTGATTACTGATCTGCTTAAAGTATTATTTAATGATTAGGGAAACTGATTAGACTAACTGTTATTAGAAGATACAGTTTATAAAACTGATTTTTGTAAGTATTTTTGGATTATATGTATATAATAAACAGTAACTGAACTTTCAGATATTAATTAGTTAATATTTAAAGTTAACTTCTTATTAAGAAATATATTTTCTATCTGTATATTTTCATCATTTAAAAAATCTTTTTGTTGATAAAATTCTCCTGATTTCTTAACAAAATCTCCTGTTTTTTGAGTGTCTTAGGTTGGCAAGTATGCTTAAGTTTTACCATGTTGGCTGATATTTTTTATGTTATTGTTGGCTAAAATTTACAGTTATTAAACTCTGTGAGAAGTTAGTTCATTTGACTGAAACCTTTTTCATAATTTAATTTATGAATAACATAAAGAGTTATTTATATTTATGTATTCTGCAAACTGGTGTTAAGTAACCTACATGTACTTATGGATAAATATGACAAAACTATAACATTTCATTAATTTAAATACATTTATAGTGGATTTTTAATTGCTTCAAGACAAATGTTTGATTTCTCTTATTGTTAAGCAGAAGTAAAATAAAGAATTCAAATTTTAATTCTGTGAATGTCAGATAGTGATTTCTGTTAGTAAGTACGCATTTTTTAATTGCTTCAGTTTTATCTTTGCTACTCCACACAATGATAATTTTTAAAATGTTTTCTTCAGACTTCTAGAATTTAAAGAAGTATTGCTTGAAACTGCAGTAGAGGGAAGAAAAAATTAAAATCACCACAATTATGTAAATTTGCTAAAATATATTTCTACAGTTTTTAAAATTGTGGCTCTACTGATT
Source organism: Stegodyphus mimosarum (assembly GCA_000611955.2). Lineage (NCBI taxonomy): Eukaryota > Metazoa > Arthropoda > Arachnida > Araneae > Eresidae > Stegodyphus > Stegodyphus mimosarum. The sequence goes on from KK114482.1 coordinate 98,733, forward strand.
GAGCCCAAAATAATTTTTTTTACACTGATCATAATGATGATTTATAGGTTGATCTGTTACAGTAAGACAATATCCTTCTAAAACTCTGTAAAGAAATATTGCTTCCAAATATTATAATGAATTTTAAATCACTGTATTGCAGCCATCCATGGTAAGACAATATCCTTCTAAGTTACAGTAAGACAATATCCTTCTAAAACTCTGTAAAGAAATATTGCTTCCAAATATTATAATGAATTTTAAATCACTGTATTGCAGCCATCCTTAATGGTGGGATACATTGAGTCATCAATTAAAAAGGAGTTAGAAGTCAGTTGTAAATTTTAACTCTTTTGTGTATCATCCATTGCTTGCCATGACCGTAATAGGTCATGGCAAGCAATGGATGGCCGCAATATTTATTTGGCTTTGGTCGAGTTATCAGATCTTAGAAAATGCAGGTTGCACTTCTTCATCACATTTTAAGTACTGTATTGACTTTAAATAACGAGCAAATTTATTTTCAAATGAAAAATGTCATTGGGATATCAAATTTTCAATGCAATGTTTGCAAGTGTTCAGTACGGTCTTGCAGTTTCACAGCACACATCAGGTCCATAGTCGAACTCTTCGCATATCTTATGTAGCATGTTTAGCATCACAGAATTTACTTCTATAATGTGTGTTTTCAATCCAAAGTATTCAGAAGAGGAGACATGTGCACCTAATTGTTTATGAACAACCGTTAAAAGAACTTGCGTACTGTGAGGTCAGAGGAATGAGATGGCTATAGCTCAAGTGCTAAATCTCTAAGCTTATTTCATCCAATCCAGCATTGAGGAATATCATTGTTAAACATTTTTTCATTGCCAAATTAAATTTGAATACATCATCTTTTGAACTATAGGCATTTCTTTCAAATGAGTTTTCAGTCTGAAACACTTTAAAATGGGGTAAAGACTCTTATGTTATAATTATCAATACCACTATTTATTTATTAGAAATTTTGTTTGATTCAGAGGTGGTCACATTGACAGGATTCAAAATATTTGAATTGTATGCTTATTAACATTGCAACTTTACCCATGCCCCATGCAAATTTTAACTCATGAGCTAGTGATAATATATGAATATTGTGTGCCTTAAAATTGTTTTTCATTCAATAGGGAAAAATGGAAAGAAAAAAACTCTTTACCATGTTCAGTATTTCGGTAAGGCAGCAATGAGAGGATGGAGTGTTTCACAAAGAATGTTTCCATTTGAAGGTAAAGAGAAATTCAAAGCTGTGGAACAGAGTGCACTTCATAAAGTAAAGAAAAAAACTGGAATGTACAAGAAGATTGAAAAGATGTTCCGGGTATCGGTATGTGTATACTCCATATTTCGGATTTTATCCAATGTATACTCGATATGCATTTCACTGTTATTTTGTGATTTGTATTTGTTTGCTGATTGATTTATTGCAGATCTTACTTGTCATAATTTTTTATATTGTAATTTTATATTTTTTCTAAATCTGCAAGTTTAAGAAGCCTTTATTCCCAGTTTTGTTAAACAATAACTTTTTATATAATGCTTAGAAATTCTATTTTCTGAACTCATATGTCAAAATACTTGAGGGTGGGATTCTGTATAACTGGTATTGCTTAATTTAGATTTAGTAACAGATGTTAGCATCTTACTTTCTCACATAAGATTTATCTTGTGTAATCTATTAATACTGTTTTTTATTACTTGGCATGGAGCTGCTTGGGAAGAATTTTTAGCAAAAACCAAATTTCATTTTAGCCAGTGCAGTTGTTGTTGAGTTCATATTACATAGAAGAGTGGTTGCCAGAGCATACTCCAAAGAGAGGTTGCACTTCTATTTTCCAACTCAATTTCAAGGGAGAGCACCCCAGAAGTGCTCTGGGGAATTCTCACCCCTCTCGCCTTCCACCAAGCCACACAAGAAGACTTTCGGCTTGCTGCATATTTAGAGTGCCCCCATGCCGCATGGACACTATGCATTTACAAACATCCATTTCTTCTCTAGGAATCGAACCCGGGCCCTTCGGTACCGCAGTAGGCTCACCTAATCACTGTACCGTCTGGACGACCACTACACTGTCTGCATTTTCAGTATGGGAAAGAATTGTAGAGCAGTGTAGACAGCTTAAGAAGAGAAAAGAATAATTAATAAATTAAAAAATGTAGTGATTATGTTTAAATGCAAAGAAATATGGTTAAGACATCCTTAGTGACAAGGGCAGTTTCTGACACACAAAAGATTTTTAAGTTTATTATGAAAAAGGTATGTAATCTGTTTAAATAGTTATGATATTTAAGTTTTTCTCCCTATATTATATTAAGGGATACAAAAATTGTTAAATCATGTTTAAAGCATTCCATTTCTCTGTAATCAATTAATGACAGGTACATCATATGTTCTGCTATAGAATTAGCCCGTCAGGTTGACATTTTGTTACATGAATTGACATGTAAGTGCAAGATGTATCCATTCCAAGTTCACTAATATTATATCGTTACGAAGTGCCCAGCTGCAGTAAGATAGCTTGTCTGCAAAACTGGTTTAGGGTTGTCAGAAAATGGCAAGGAAGGGCAGGGTTGCAAGATCTGGCACAACATCAGCCATTTGGCAACAAAATTATCAGTATACCAACTGCTAAAAATACTGTGGTAAACTGCACATCGTGCGAATAAACTACGGAGTGGTGAACAAAATGGTTTCAGATCTTCCCATGGATGAAAAATCTGAAAGAGCTGAATCTTTAGATTGTAATATGCAAAACAGAAATACATCTGAGAATTGCAGTGAAAAAGTAATTAATTTGGATGTAACTTAATGAAAAGCCTGAGACTGAAATTCATCAGAACTTTAATTTAAAGTTGTTATGTAGTTAATTTTTGTATGTAGTTACTTGTAAATATTTGTTTGTTTTATTACCTTTTGTTTGTATCGAATTTGGCTTCTGACCAAGGAATGTACTGCCCAGGACGTGCAGTCCTTGGAAGGGAGAAGTGTGACGAAATGCCCAGCTGTGGTAAGATAGCTTCCCCGCAGAGTGGATTTAGGGATGCCAAAAAATGGCAAGGAAAGGCAGGGTTGCCAGATTTGGCACAAAATCATCCATTTGGTGACACAAATGCAACAACTGGTGTCAATAGTGGGATTTGCGAGTGAATGGCAGTGACCTGCGTGAAGGAGAGAGCCATTGCAGAGGAAAGGAAGACTTCGACGGACTTGTTTAGCAGCTGAACTGGAAGAGATGGAAGTCTGATATGAAAGCCAGCAAGAAAAGCTGCTAGAGTAACTCCAGCAGATGAAATTGGAGCTTACAGAAGAAATTGGAGCAAAAATGCAAGACATGGAAATGATAGTAGTACCATCTGAAGAAATGAAGGAAGTAGCTGATCAAGTGTCTGAGAAAGATCAATAATTGAAGGAGGAAACATCTAATGAGATAAAAGAAAAAGAACGAAAAGGTGAAAAATAATCCATAAAGTTCCCGATTCTAAGTGCCTGAAGTAGAGATGGAGGAAAGTGAAAGTGTGACTGTTAAGTTGGTAGAAACTGATAATGTGAAGTTAAAGTCACAGCAAGTACTGAATCATTTGAAAATTCACGTAATGCAGACATGGGAGAAGCTGAAGCAGAGGGTTCCAGTTATTCTAAGAAATACATCCACCTTCTCAAGCTAAGTATGTGTCTCATAATATAATTTTTACGGACACAAACTTCATTCTAAACCAGGATACTTGTATTTGTAAAGAATCAAATTTTATTCACAACTCTAATGCAAAATTTAGAACTGGTTTGTAGGAAATAGAGGAAAATAAGCATATACCAACTGCTAAAAATACTGTGAATCTGT
>KK114482.1:109484-201944 GCA_000611955.2 Stegodyphus mimosarum
TAAAATAAACTTGGTTAGTTTAACTAAAACCTTACATACTTCCCGCCAGAATTGCGATAGTTAAACTACTTTGGTCCAAACGGACCATGTTGAAAACTAGCAATTCTAAATAGTCGAAAATTTCACTGTTCTAAACTTAGGCCAACTCTTACAAGGTAATATATGTTTGTGTAAATTACAGACGAAATTTTCTGGAACAACAATCTTCAACATTTTTTTTCTTTCAAGTCTTATTCTTCCAATAAGTCTTACTCCTTCCAGCAAAATCTGGAAGGAAAATGATTTTACTATAACATAATAACAGAATATTCTAGGTGGTACAAATCCTTATTTTTTCCTGTGTAATTTCGCACACACACATTATCATTCAAGCACAATTAAATTCTTCCCCCAATGCTCTCTCACCGGTGTTGGATGTAAAGCAAACCGCCACTGTAGGTTTTCTGTGTTCGGGGGTGTTCAACTCTTGCACCTACAATCGACTAACATTAGTTAGAACTTGACATATGAGACCTGAAAAAACGCCCTATAACCAGCTAATCCTAAGGTTCTCACTAGCTTTATGTCTAACACTTTAAGTGTATTTGGTGGAGAGCCTAATTAACACTTGCATTCTAAAATTACTCAAACTTTAACTTTTCATGCATACATTTCGCAGTTTGCACACAACATTCACATTGATATTGCACTTAGCGTGCATTGCTAGCATAATATTATTTGTTACATTTCATAACACATTAACAATTTCATAGCAGTCATGAAATACAAATATAGGTTAAATTTCTAAGCTTACAGCAAGTGCTTCCTATTCCTTTCTCAAGGTACTTTCTTGAAATATCAAATTACATTGAATTAATAGTCCACAGACTAAATCGTGTTCTTCAATTTTTCCGATTTTTCATTCTAGACATTATACAAGTCTTTCGACAAAGCGTCATACAAAATCATTTAGTTAAAATTTTTTTTTCAGCAATTTGTTGCTTTTACAAAATTAATCTATTTACAAACATAAAGTAATTTTAAATATTTAAGAATTACAATTCTTTTAAACAAAAACATTTTACTTTCAATATGAGAACTTATCGCCCACTTGGCGTAAAATTCAACCTCGCTTGAGGTAAAATCGGCCCTGCAACTTGCAGTATACTCAAAAGTTAACTAAACTTTTGAATAAGGAATTTTACTTATCTTATTGTGATCGTCCATCCTTTTCTTGGCCCAATCCTTGAAAGTTGAGTACGTTGTAGCTTGTTTCAGTCTCCTGGATTTTTGTTTTTGGTCCTTGGGAGGTTGCTCATCTCTTTTCCTTTTGAAATTCTGTCGTTGTATCCTCGGAAATTTTCCTTGTAGAGGAGGTTCCTCCGCTGGACGTTCAGTGGACTGGGCCCTTCTCTCCTGGTTCCTTGTTTGTTGCTTGTCCTGGTTCCTGCTGTATTCGGGAAGTTGATTCTCAGGCTGCAATCGACGTTTCTTGCTTCTCAGGCACCTATCCGATGATTCCACAGTTCTTTTGGATACATTGGACTTTCCTTGCCCATTCTGCTTTCTTCTCTTGGCACGCTCGTAGTTCCGTTCGTGGATCTGGTCATCTGCATCGTGAGACTTTCTTTTGAATCCACATTTTTGATTCTTATTTCTACTTTGTTGAGGGGGAGCTTTCTTTTTCTGACTTTTCGATGCTGTTGTAGCTGGTTCCTGCTGTTTTTGCTGAAGTACATCTTCCTGGCTAGTCGATTGCCTCGGATCCTGAAACAAATCTTTAAATATTGGCATTTTATTTGTATTATAGTATGGCTTGATTTGGTCCACATTCGCTGTCACTGTGTTACCATCATTTCTTTTTAATACAGCCACTGCCCCCGTAATTTGTTCAATTATGAACGGGCCTTCAAAACGCGGAAAGAATTTCCCCACCTTTTCTTCTGGGGCATTTGACAAATTATGTTTAATTTTAAGCACTTCATCTCCCACATTGTACTTGACCTCTCTTCTTTTTAGGTCATAATATATTTTTTGTTTTCTCTCATCCGTTTCTATATTTCCCGTATCAACTTTTGTATATCACTCATTTTAAATTCTTCTGCCCTTTCCTGTACAAAGAATAGCTTGTCCAAGGGGGTTAGAATTTTCCTACCTAAAAAGACTTCAGCGGGTGTCTTTTGTGTAGTATCGTGTTTGGCGGTCCTAAGGGCAAATGCAAATTCATTTATATGGCTATCCCAGGTAGAGTGATAGTTTTTCACATAACTACGAATTATTTTCACTACATTTCTATTCACCCGTTCCGCTATGTTTGACTGCGGACGATACGGGACCATCTTTAGATGACGTATGCCCAGTTTTGCACACATTTCCTCAAACATTTTACTAACAAACTGAGGACCATTGTCTGAAATAACTTTTAGGGGCGCCCCGTATTTTAAAATATACTTATTTAGAATTGAATCTACTACAATTTTTGCAGACGCGCGTTTTAACGGAATTAACTCTAACCATTTGCTAAAATGATCCACTATAACTAAAAGATATCGGCTTTTATTAACTTTACTTCGAGGGTAAGGTCCAAGTAAATCGATGCCTATTATTTGATTTGGGAATTCTGATTTAATACTATTTAGGAACCCGGCCGGGCGGAAATTAACATAATTATTTAATTGACATGTTGGGCACGACTGGACATACGCCCTAGTAAACTTTTGCAGTTCTGGAAAGAAAACTGCCTCGCGAACTCTCTGAACAGTTTTTCTTATACCTAAATGAGCCGAAATGGCACAATCATGCAACTCTTCTAATACATTCAACCTCATGCTAGCTGGGATAACCGGTCTATATTCATGATTCTCATTAGTAGCTTTCGTATAGAATAACAGTCCGTCAATTAATTCGTAATTTTCGGCCCTATTTCTTATCGGCACAATATCCGGATGATTGAAATTCTCAGGGTCGGCCAAATAATTGTATATATTTTTGAACTCCGGATCTTTTTTGAGTTCGGCTATTACTGTTTCACGAGAATCTAATACTTTGGATGTTAACATGGCTATCTTAATTACACTTCCATTTTCATCTAAGTTAATTCTGCTTAAAGCATCTGCCACAACATTTTCCTTTCCCGGCGTATGTTTAATTATTAGGTTATATTCCTGTAATTTGAGAGCCCACCTTATTAATCTGGGTGATAAATTTTTTCCAGAATAGAGTCTAGTGACCGCCGCGTGGTCGGTATATACAGTTACTGGAGAACTTCCAAAGAACACACGAAATTTCTGTACTGATGCTAACACTGCGAGAGTTTCTCTCTCTGTTGCGGAATAGTTTCTTTGGGTTTCATTTAATGTTCGGCTGAAAAAAGCCACGGGCTGACCATTTTGGGAAAGCACTGCACCAATCGCGAAATCTGAAGCGTCCGCTGAAATCTCTAATCCTTTATCCCCTTCTGGAAATTTTAAGACGGGAGCTTGAGTCAATGCGTCTTTCAATTTTTGAAACGCCAAGTTGGCTTCTGCTGACCACGAAAACCTAGCTTTTTTTCTTTTCAACTTTAGCAGTGGCTCAGCTATTTTTGCAAAGTCTTTAATGAAAGCCCGGTAATATGAACACATCCCGAGAAACGACGATAATTTCTTCGCTGTTTTAGGAACAGGATAATTTCTAATGGCTACTATTTTTGACTGATCCGTTTCGATTCCCTTTTGGGAAATTTTAAATCCTAAATAACGTAACTCTTTTGCGGCAAATTTACATTTAGACGCATTTATCTTTAAACCAGCTTCGTTTAACAATGAAAATACTTTTCTTAAATCTTGTAAGTGTTGTTCTAGAGTACTACTCGTAATTATAATATCGTCTAAATATATGAAAGTGCTTTTACCAAGGACTGGTCTTAAGACGATGTCCATACATCTTTGGAACGTTGCCGGCGCGCCGGATAATCCGAACGGCATTCTAAGAAATGCGTACGTACCAGATTTCGTTATGAACGCGGTTTTGTGTACGTCCTCGGGTTTTACCCCAATCTGAAAATAGCCACTCGTGAGATCTAATGTAGTCATGTATTTTGTAGACGAAATATTTCGAATAATTTCTTCAATTATCGGCAACGGATATACAGGATATTTTGTAACTGAATTTAACTTGCGATAATCTATAGCAAAACGCCACCGCTTCGGGTGCGTAATCGGGTAATCATTATTTTTCTTACACAGGACAACAGGGCTAGCATAACTGCTAGAAACGGGCGTGATTATTTTATTCTTTAACATTTCATTAATATGATGTTCAATTATTTCTTCTTTGACCCTATCATATCTATATGGCTTTTGCCTAACTGGCTGAGCATCCCCCGTGTCAATGTCATGGTTCACCACCTGTGTAAAACCCGGTACATCACTAAATAAATTCGAAAAATTACTGACCAGCCCTTGGATTTTTTCTTTTTATTCTGCTTGTAAATGTTGCAAGTCCAGCTGTGGGGGCTTATCATTCTTCGTTTCTATTGGCTTCATATTTAACGTCAACTCTCCTCCTTTGAAATCAATTTTTGCTTCTGCCAAACTAAAAAAGTCCACACCTAGAATAATACATGTTTGCAGGTTACGCACAATATAAAACAGGATTCTTACCTGTTCGTTGTTGATACGCACGAACAATGGTACTTTTCCTAAACAGCTACATTTTTCTCCTTGGGCCTCTATGACATCCGTGTCTCTTGCACTAAAAATTCTGTAACGTCGAAAGTGCTTCTTGAAGAATCTTTCCGATACGAAGCTGCTTTGAGCTCCTGTATCCAAGAGGGCTGTCGCCGGTATGTTGTTGATTAGAACTTCAATCTTCGGCAAACTCAAATTCTTAACGACCACGGTGTTTAAATTGATTTTGGAAGGGTTTTGCGCTGCTTCGGACTTCTTCACCTTCCTCGAAGAAATCCCTCTTAGTTTAAATTCTTTTTCTTCTGGTTGCCCTCGGAATCTTTGCTTGTTCTTCTATTAAATTCCCTTCGTTCGCCGCTCGCTTTAGGAGACACATCTTTCTTCGGCCATTGCTTCGCCTTATTCCCGTAACTTTGATTTTGCTTTTGCTGGGGTCTTGGCGAACTCCACTGACTTCTTCGCTCAAATTGGCGTCGTCGTTCGTTGTCGGCTGTTCTTCGGCTTTCAAATTGTACTGCGAGCTCAAATAATCTGTCTAATGTCGTTGGATTTCTTAGCTCGATGAAATCTTGAACTTGGGGCAGTAGCCTAGGAAGTATAACTTGAATAATTTCAGGATCCGGGCGACTTCCATACAAAAGCTTGAAAACTTGAATTTTTCTCAAAATAAAATTAGACAAATCTTCTATTTTTTCTTGATATCGACTAAACAGTTCAGCTTCCAGTCTGGCTCGGTCTCGTACTACAGGAAATGCTTTCATCAGGGAATTCTTGAAATTTTCATACGTATATGTGGGGCTTCCTGGTTCCCCCAAGAGATTCTTTCCGATGCACTTGAACCAACTTAGCGCTTGGCCCTTCAAAGCGCTGGTAGCAAGAGCGACTTTCTGAAATTTGTGAACTGGATATAGCATGAAGTGGGAGTCTAGCTTTTCTAGGAAATTAATTACGGCTGTCTTGCCATCAAAACTTGCGGCTGGCTTCATGGCTGCTCGCATGGTTTGTACGATGTAGCCGAATCCTTCTATGCCAGGAGGTGCTATCTCAGGATTCTGGACAGGTACAGCAGGTGTCTCAGGTTCGTCTTCTTGTCGTTGAGGCCATCCTCTTCTTTTGGTTCGGGCGCCACTATCAGGACTGAGTATTCTGTGCGTGTTCTTGGAGAACATTGTGAAATATTTACCAGGGTGTTTCTTCTCAAATTTTCAGTCCTGAACTGGAACAGTGAGCTGATGAAACGTAAGCTTTGTTCTGATGTAACTGCTGTGCTGGATAATAACTGCACGTGAAGGGATTTGAAATCCTCTTTTATTAAATCACTATTATTTACAAACCTCCCAACTCAAGAGAGATACAGAAAGTAAAAGACCGCACTTGGGTCGAACTTAACAATCAAATAATTTTAAAACTAAACCTAAAATAGAATTTAAATCAAACTTTGCTCACAGAGCAATTCGCGGAGATTGGCCTCTACCCGAAAGGGTGCGTAGCAAGATATACTAATACTAGTGCACTTCAAATTGCTTTAATATTCAATTACGTAGCAAGCACTATGGCTTATAAATTTAAACTGCTAGCTGGTCAGGCGAACGTTGAGCGGCGTGACCGTGATCTGAGGCTAAGCTCTCTCACACCGAGAGGTTTCTACCTCTGGCTTAAATAGTACTTGGCTGTACTTCAAAATTAGCATAAGCTGAAAACGCGCGCTTCTTCTGACAGGAAGTTGAAACAGAGAGGAGATAGAAAGATTTAACTTAAAATAAAACTTGGTTAGTTTAACTAAAACCTTACATATTTTATAACAAATGAAGAATGCTGAATCTTATGGATGCTTGGAAGAAATTTACAATCTTAGATTGTGTTAAGCATGTTGGACTGTCATATACTCAGATTAAATAATCAACGCTCAACGTATGCTAGAAAGCAATATGGCTGGATGCTGCTAAAGAAGAGAATGATAGATTACCATTAGAGCATGAATATTCTCACTAAATTGGCCCAAACTATAGGAGAAGGTTTTGATGGTTTAGCTCTGGCATATATTGAAGAAATAATGGCTGATGAGGAACTGAATGAGGATGAGTTAACATGATTCATGAAACAAATAAACATGATGAAGATAATGGTTCTGACGAAGAGCAATCTGAACCAGCTGTGTTCACAGCAAGAGTCATGAGCGTAGGACTTGAATTGGGAAGAAAATTAGGTAATAATTTTTTACAATATGACATGAATGTTGAACGAGCTCTCTGATTCCATTGGGAGCTTAGTAAGTGCTTAAATCAGTATGAAGAGGTTTACAGAGATTTAGGAAAAAAACCTAGGCAATTGTTAATTACGGATTTCACTTCAATGTTTTGTTGATCTGAAATTTTCCCTAGTTCGTCAACCATTGAAGCAGCATCTTATCAAGAAGTGATTAAAGTGACGTCATACCAATCAAGAAGAAAAGACTCATAGTTCTTGAAAGTAATGACAGTGATTAAACTTATAATAATTTTTTTGAATGATCGTACATTTTCCTAACATAAAATAAATGAAATATGTACTTCTGTTACCTACATATATTTGTTACCTTAATAACAAAGTATAGCTAAATTATGTGCATTTAGCGTGTTTTTTATTTTACCCGGTTTTACAAAGCAAAATCGAAGATTTTGATTTACACGGTTTTGTGTGGAACCTATCTTCCATATAAATTGAGGGATAGGTGTTATACTAAAGCCTGTCAAATCCCCTTCTAAAGTGGGGACAGAAAGTAAACTACACCGAGTTTCTGAAACCTGGATTAAAAAAAAAAAAAAAAAGGTTTGGATAAGTTTTTGCTTCTCTCCTTATGGAGGCAGAATGGAAGTATTTTAATGCAAACAATAACTGGCGATTAATTTACGTACCAATTTCTTGAGCCCACTTCTTGTAAATTGCAAAGTTTCTGCTCTTGCACTTGCGTATTTCTTTGCGATTTTTTGATGAGGAAAATTTTTTTAAAAAAAAGCTGCGGCATGATTTGATGCATTCAGTGGCAAGTTGTGCTCCGGTAAAAAAGCAGAGAACGAGCATTCTGCATTAATTAGTTTTTGGTCCTTTGTTTCCACAGAAAAATTTAAGTTTTCATTTTTTCAGTTAGAAGTTGTGTTGTCCTTGTGTTTTTGTGTACAAACATGTTTGAGAACATCGACGCTTTGTACACATTGCAGATGTATTACATTTCCTTGAAATAATAGAAAGAAAGTCATCTGTATATGATTTTTCAGAAGTGCATCTTGCTTTTTGTGCATTAACTAATACATGCCAGATAGATAAACGCAGCGACGCTCGATGCTCATTGGAAAATTGGAACCCAACGTTTTTGCACACATGTGCTCTCACTCACAAAGGAGAAGTGCACCATAATTTCTCACTGATGAAATTGGTTTTCTTTTATATGTAATCTAGAGAAAAACCAAATGCCCCAAATGGGGGTGAAAATAACAAATTATTAAGCAAGGCTATATAAAATTCCTTAGAAATTTTAAGAATAAGAGAAGGCTGGGAGAAATATGTTGTAAATAGGGTTGGCAGGAGTATGTCTGAAATTGGGGATTTCCCATCTAAAGGAGGAGTGTTGGCAACTCTGTAATAATAATATGTATAATCTCTAATTTCTCTAGTCTGTCTAGCTATGAGTGTGGTAAGAATAAAAAACATAATTTATAAAGGTGTTGTTATAGAAATATGCTGTTTCAGGTACGTATGGTTAAGACGGGGGGGGGGCAGGTAAATCAATGAGACAGTATATTTTTGTAAAGTTTTGACACGCTAATTTAATTCTTGGTTGGATAGAAGAAAGTGTGCAATGTGAATCGCTGGCAATACTGAGTTTGCTTTTATACTTCGCTTTTATTGTTGCAACTGCTAAAAATGCTCTTTCGTGCAAATAAGTGCATTTGTAGTTCTTGCTCTGCTGGGATGTTTTACCCCAAATAATGACTTATGCATCTTCTCAAAGTAGTAGTTGGCTGCAGAATTATTTTTAATTTGCAAAGCTAGCAGTTGTGTTTCTAGTAACACATCTATGTGAACGCGAACGTATCCATTGCCATTTTGTAAATATTTTTATCACTGAGTTATTGAAGTAATATTTGAAGTCATCCGTCAGGTGTTACAAATGATTTGATGCTTCATTCTTAGTATAAGTGTCCTAAAATCATCCTTAAAGCACTCTTCTTTCAAGATTCCAAATAATTTGGAAAGCAGGAATAATTGCGAGCTAATGTTTTACGTTCGCAGAGTTACAACTTACCAGTATATGCTGTGATGGCATCGCAGTGGTAAATTATGTTCGAATATCCGCCATGTAATATCAAGTTGAATGAATTTAGTGAATAAAAGAATTGAAAATATCTAATAGATAAGCGAATGCAACTTGAACACTTGGCTTTTGGAATTTCACATACAGTTGAGTTTGATTTTGAATTTCTAAAAACTGAATCATTTCATTTCAAAGTTTAACTAATCTTTCTGACATATTTCCCTTTGAGAGCCAGCATACTTCTACATGAAATAAGTATTTTATGTTTTGTTCCCAAATCTTCAAAAAACGTCGAGTATTTAAATACTATTTTTAACATGATTGACAATTTTGATGCCTAATTTTAAGACATGGTTTGAGTTTGTTTGGAAGTGTCTTAGCTACCAAGACTGATGGTATATAACGTAGTGAATATTTGTAACATTGAGATTTTTTTTTTCCCTGACCATCTATATGAATCTGGAGTGAGATCGGAGCACTCCTCATGACGGAGTGACGTCTTGCATACACTTATCAGCTTTTGCCATGACAGTTTATATATACAAATCAATTGAGAGATTGCTGTCTTTATATGAATTGCTTTTAAAGTAGTCATTAACTCTGTAGAAAACAGCATCTCATCTTTAAATGTTTCATTTTGTATGAACCAAACAAAAACTAACAGTTGAGAACATCTGTATTCTTGTCCAACTGTATTGCAAAAAAATTTGATTCTTTCACAGCCTGCACTAACTGATTTTTTATGTCTTCGACCACATAAGCAATGTGTCGTTTCACAGTGGCTTCAAAAAGTAGTATTTGTGAAAGCTTTTGTCTACGTTCTAGTCTCTATATGTAAAAGGTTTCAGAAACCCTTATTTTTCAAAGAAAATGTCGAGTTTTTTTTTTTTTTTTTTTTTTTAATTTTTTTTTAAGGATATAAAACAAATTGTTTGCAAAGAAATTTCTATGTTATTTTCTTAGCTGTATGTTAATTTCTTTGTTCGATATCAGTTTTCAGTTTTTGGCTAGAAATCTTGCCTAAAATCGAACAGACATCTGGTATGCCCAGAGTGGGATAACTGAAACACCAGCCCAACAACTGTATCACTGTTTTACTGCAGAATTTTTTTCAGTGAGCCCATTCACAACAGAAAGGTGGGGGCACAGTTGTGTTTCATTTCTTTCTTTTTTCGGGGGGAGGGAGGAGGCTTGATTATTAACTAAGGAATTGTTGGGGGTAATTTTATCAGTTAGCTTCTTGATTTTCACAACAGTTCTATTTTTCTCTCACTATCGTTGAAAGATGTTTTATTATCTCTATGTTTTGATAGTGTTGAGTTGTAGATATTTATTTAATTTCCTCTCATAGTTTTATTTTCTTAACTGTAGATGTAATATTAGTTTATGTGTGTCTGATTTTAATTAATTTGCAGATGGATCGGAGAGGGCTTTTTTTCATTTATACGCATGTAGCCATCATGTAACCAAGAGGTGCTTTTTTGTGTGAGGGTAGAGTAGCAGGCCTTCCTGTGGTGCACCCTGAGTAATGCTAAATCTGTTATGGTAATCAGAATTTTTTTTTTTTAATCATAGGCAAAATCTTTTACTTTGGTGTGTGTTCTCAAGCAATGCTTGCTTCAGTGCTCTTTTTGAAGCTCCGTTCATTCAGTGAGCCCGTCTCAGGCACACCCACAAAATTGAAACGATAAAGCGTTATCGTTACAAAATTTTACCTGTGTACTCCTCTAGGCCTGATTAGACTGCATATTTTTTTGTTGTTGTTATGTTGAAATTCCAACTTTAAAAAGTGTCGTGCTGGAAAGGGTTAAATAAATATAGAATGTGGAGTGAGAGTATTCAAATGCCATAGTTTAGTGAAATTGTTTTGGCATGTTTTGTCTTTTTGAATTAAAAAATATTAACTAGAGAAAAGTAAGTGCTTACAGAGTAAGCCAGTGTAAACATTTTTGTGTCATAAAGTTGATCTCTTTTTCTGATTTGAATTAAGTTATTTTGAGAGGATTATTTCTCCCATTGGAGTTAAAATCTGTAACAATGATATTGCAGTATAACTAATAAAGTAATATTTTTAGTTAAAATAAGCATTTGTAATTCAATGGATTAGGTGAAAATCATGTGGAATGGTAACAACATGAATCTGTATTAGATACTTGGCTGAATATAAATGAATACACATGTGCACACACAAACAGCAGCCCCAAGTAACTGGAGGACATTGATAAACCTAACTAGTACTCTATGTTAAATTGAAAATACACTCTATAACAAAAAATTGGCGCACCAAGGAGGAATCATCCGATTGCTTTGAAATTTTGTATGTATTAATGTTTTGACCAAATACGCAAATGATTAAAATTTGGTGTCCAATGAATGAACAGTGTGATCTCCAGCGCATCCAGCAGATGTATATAAGGAGCTGTTCTTGGACTGTTGTTAAAATTGGGATTTAGGATACCTTTCTGTGACCGAAAAAATGCAAATCAGAGAATCACTTGTCATATGAGTTGTAGCGATGCAGTGATTAGAAGATGCTGGCAGGAATGGTGGACAATGGCAGGTTTCAGCGTCATGATGGTAGCTGTCGACCTAGGGCCACAACAGATTGGGGGGACAGAGTGATTGGCAGAGCAGCTGTCACAGCACCTGATTCATTGCTATCAACCATCAGACGTGCGGCCCGCACACAAGTGTCTACCATGACCATTCACAGACGGGTGATAGAGCGAAATCTGTGCTCGTACCGACAGTTACGCCACCTGCCACTCACACTTGCACACTGTCAAGACAGATTAGAGTGGTGCTTGGCTCGATCAGGTTGGAATGATGCTGAGTGGGGACGTGTAGTTTTTAGTGATGAGTCCCGCTTCCAGTTGTGTCGTGACAGTCATTGAAGACGTGTCTGGAGACGCCCAGAGCAACGTGCTGATCCTGCTTTCACTATTGCACGCCACACAGGCCCTCAGCCAGGAGTTATAGTCTGGAATGCCATTTCCCTTGATAGCCAAACCCCTTTGGTCACCATTAGAGGCACACTTAAGCACAGCGGTATGTCGAAAATCTGTTTTGTTACTGTACCTTTTGCATTATCCTGGCCTTATTTTTCAGTAAGATAATGTCAGACCAAATATGGCACGTGTTGTTATGAACTGTCTTACAGCTTGTCAAACACTTCCTTGGCCAGCCAGATCTCTCTCCCATCGAGCATGTGAGGGATATGATGGGAAGGTGATTGGATCTACGAGGGAGTGTTGATGACCTACCATGACAACTGGAGCAAATTCGGCAAGAAATGCCACAGAAGATCATTCAAGAACTTTATCAGTCCATGCCATGCCGTGTGGCAGCTTGCATCCAGACTAGAGGTGGGTCACCACCTTATTGAGCTCGTTACTTTGTAACTGTAATTCTGGAATAAATCATTCAGTTGTTCTGAAATTTTAATTATTTTCTATTCTGTACATAATCTTCCTAGCCACCAATTTTTGTCTCCATCGGATTTTTTTTTGTTATAGAACATATATATCTTATAAATGAATTTTACCTAGCCCATTGGTTTGGATGTTTAATATTTGTCCTGTTTTCTTACGCATTGTTCAAACTTTTTCTTATTTAGGCTGCAGCAAAACCGCTTTGGAATGAAGCTATTGATGAAGCTCTAAAGGCTTTTGCAATCAAAGATTTAAATGACAGGCTTGAAGCTAATGTGTTCAATTATTATGTGCCTAGTAAGTGGTAACTTTATCTTTGTATATATTATTTTTATTTACTATATTTTACTATAGCTGCCTTTGTAATGTCAGATTAAATTATCTGCAAAGTTATGTGACTTCAAAGGTATTACAGATATGTGTAATATATATTTGTGTTACATTTTATAGATTTTTCACTAGCTTCACATTTATAGGCATGTTATACTGCCTGCGAAAAATTAAGGCATAAACATATTTCTTGTCTAGGCAAAAATAGAAAGCTTACAGAAGAAGGACATGATAAAGATAGTGAAAAATATGCACAATGGAAAACTGTTTGTTTTGGAAACATTGATATTTAAATTTATTTGAAAATGCATAATGATAATATTTCATATACACAAATGAACTGATCTGAGAAAAGCATTTATTTATTGAAAATTTCTTTGTGAAACATAAATTATGCTCCAGAGAAATTGTTAGCCAGTTTCTCTTCTCAGTTGGCTGAGTGGAGATGGGCATGTCACAGACTAAAGTGGTGTGACGACTAAATATAAGGTGAAATGTTATCCACAGACTGCAGCTGGTTACTTAGTGAATCTAGATTAAGATGACCAGTTCCAGGCCATGCAGTAATGAGAACACTTGAGGACTACTTCTGGCTCATTTGACATCAAAACAGTGAACAACAGTGCCTCAGCTTGTTGCCAGTTAGTTTATAACTGCAAAATATCTGTTTCTACTCTAAGGTGAAGACTGCTTGTGAAGGAATTTTTTTTCCCAGAAAACCGTCTAATAATATTCCACTCATTCTTTTACACAGCACAGTGACTGAGATTGATGAGAGCATGTCATATGGCACTGAGAGCAGTGGTACTAACTCCTATTCTTAGAGAAGTCCATACCTGCCAACTTTTACGAATTTTTCGTAATTTTTACGAAAATGCGTTTGTCTTTACGATTTTACGATCGTAATCCATTTTTTACGATTTTTTTCCTTTTTTAAGTGTTTTTAGTGATTTTTGTCGAAATTTTAGAATTTTTCGCCAATTCAGAGATTTTTGTCAATTGCATCGTGTTTTACCACCAATTACAGACTACTTCGAATCCAGTAACCTGCGGCTTCCCCCAACTCGCCGCTTAACCCGCCAATCCAATGCGCTGAACTTGTTTATCCCACTCTTTTCTTTGTGGGCGCCAGATTATTTTTTCGCGTTCGCTTCAGCAGCAAGGGAATCACTCTGCTCGGACTCAGCGAGCGTGGATTGTCGCATTCTGTTTTTTTTTTGTTTGCACGTGCTACGAATTTTCTTAATACGTCGTTGTTACGAAATGAGTTAAAAAAAACCGTATTCTCAATATTTTCGGCCTGCCTACAAAGCCGAATTTCCAACAATTAAAGAATCCTTCAAAGGAAATAACTATGCATTTTGCAACGTGTGCGACTTCATAATAAGTCACGGTGGAAGAAGCGACATTGTGAAGCATGTTAAGTCTAAAAAGCATGAAGTTAAAGCTTCGGGTTCGACAACGTCAAAGAAAGTGGATGATTTTTTTTCAAATTCGGCTACGAATTCGGATGGCTATGTCATTTTGGCAGAGTGTTTGTTTACTGCATTCCTCATCGAACACAACGTGCCGCTAAGCGCTGCCGATCACGCCGGTCAACTTTTCAGACGGATGTTTCCCGACTCCAAGATTGCTCAGAAATATGCTTGTGCTCGCACGAAAACATCTATTGTGAATGAAATTGCTTGCGATGCACAAAGTAAATCAATAGCTGCTCTCCAGAATTCAGCACATTTGGTGTCAATCGATGGCAGCAATGACAGCGATTGGAAGCTTTACCCCATCGTTGTCACATATTATTGTGATGTTTCTTCATTAGAATCTAATGAAATGAAAACTCATCTTTTGCGTCTTCCATTGTTAAATGGAGACGCTAAGGGGGGAAAATATTGCCTCCTTGGTAATCAATGAGTTGAAACAACTTAATATCCCAATATCAAACTGCATTTCATTTGGTGCAGATAATGCTCATGTCATGGTTGGTGACAAAAAGGGTATAGCCTCTTTCCTCAAAAAAGAACAAAATTAATTGTTATTGAATGCCCATGCCACTTAATTAATTTGGCAGCAGAAAAAACTGCAGCTGCTTTACCATTAAATATTGACCAGCTTCTGATTGATGTGTTTTTCTATCTGGAAAAAAGTGTAAAAAGGAAAGAAAACCTAAAGAATTTCCAAGAACTGTGCTCTGGTGAAACGAGAAAAATTCTGAAACATGTATGCACGAGATGGTTATCCTTAGGCAGAGCGTTAGGAAGGTTTATTGAACAGTGGGATGCATTGCTAAAATATTTCCACGAAGAGACCAAAACGAAACCACAGATCCCATCAAATTTGTCGGCATATAAGATTCCGAAAACCAACTTTGCTTCTAATCAAAATGCTTTAAAAGGGAAAAGCCAACACACAGAATCAAACCCTTTAAAAAGAAAATGCTTAGAAGACTCCTCAAAGGTTATAAGGTTTCTCCTTCAATCTCTTAACTTTCTTGCTTAGCATAAGCTGTGAAACCCTATGTAGAGGACAGTGAGCAAATCTAGGCTATGTCCTTTAGTGTTGAAGAACTACAAAGTCAGAAGGAGGGTTTAAAGTGACCCTTTAATTCAAATAATTACAACTCTCCAACTTGAGAGTAAGCCACTACTTGGGCTGAACTAAAATAATATGAAATAAAGTGTGTTAACAATTCAAATACCTAAACTTAACTTTAAGTAGGACGGCGAGGGAAGCCTAACTTTTAGTGAAATGCAATAATGCGAATTTCACTAGCAAACACTAGTAATTGCAATTTGCCTATGGAGGCGAACTTTCAGTAGACAGAGGAAATCCTTGCGCGTACAGCCTTACGGCGATAAATCCAAGGCTCTGTCTTTCCCCTCGTTAACTCCTGCCTTTTAAACTGCTAACAGATATATGCGATTTGCATAAATATCTCGCTCGCGCTAAATTCGGGCAGCAACTGAAACTTTGAGATATCGACAGGAAAGTTCAAACTAAAAATAATTTGGTTAATTAAAATAATGAATGCTACAAGGTCAACTTTGTTAAAGAAGTTGAAGGGAAGAAGAAAGTCTTCTATTAGCCGGGAGGAAAGGATTTTCTATCTTCTTTCTTCGGATTTGAACAAAGCATATTGTAGTTTTGTGTTAAGTACCATTACGATTTTTAAAAGTGTAAATACCCTTCTACAATCAGCTTCGCCAAGATCTCCCCTGCTTATCCAAATTCTTAATGATCTTTTGAAAGAACTTTATACTAAGTTTGTAAAACCGTCCGTTGTGAAAAACAGTGTGTTGATTCGTTTTGCTTATAATAGTTTGTCAAATCAAAAGGATGATAATGATCTTATAATTGGAAAACAAACCAGGGAACTTGTAAATTCTTTGAAAGATCATGAGAAAAAAGAATTTTTCAATGTGTTAGAAAGTACTTTTCCTCAGCCTGTGATTACATTGTAAGGAAGTTTCCTTTGCAAAATGAAGTTCTTTTAAATGCTGAAGTGGCAAATTTGAAACAAATTGAATATTCATCTTTTGAAAAGATTCGTTTTTTTATTGACAAATTTCCATTTTTGTTAACAATTAAAGAAAATGAATGCCATAATGATGCTTTAGATGAACTACAGAACCAATTTTCTGCTGCACAGTTTGACTTTGCCAGTTCTGGAGAAGATAGACTTGATGTCCTCGTTGGTACCTTAAAAAGAATAAAAAGAGCTGATGGAACACCAAAATATGATAGACTAGCAAGAGTTTTATGTGCTATTCTCGTAATTCCACACAGTAATGCTGAGTGCGAGAGAGTCTTCAGTGTTGTGAAGAAAAACAAAACTATGTTTCGTTCTTCAATTTCACCAAAAACTCTAGAAAACATTTTAATTGCTAAATGTTATGAGGAAACTAATTGTTATGACAGGAAATTTTCCAAAGAATTTTTGCCTAAAGCCAAAAAATGCACTCTAAATTTATTGCAATAATTTTTTTGTGTAACATTAAGTTCTTGTTTTATGTTTCCTAATAAATTTTTTAGTTACTACTTAATTGAGATTTACTAATGTAAGTACAATTTTCTTTTTTCTATTTGTATAAGTTGTTATTTTTTTAATATCAAAGCATGATATTAATTCTTCGTGTTCTTCCGAATTTTGGAGAAATCTTCTGAAATTGGGGGAGAAATCTTCTGAATTTTTATCTTGGTTGGCATTTTTATCTTGGTCTTCTGAATTTTTATCTAGAGGTTGGCAGGTATGGAAGTCCAGGTACTTTCTACAATGTGACTTACATTGTTTTGCGATTTGTAGATAGTAAGGATAACAATATAGCCAGTTGAAGGGAACACTTAACACCAAGGCAGCAATATCTTCATTTGAGCAGACATTAGATTGCATTGTCACACATGTATATTATGATTCCGACAGGATCTGTCATAGTTCAGAGATATAAATCTTTGATCTTTATGCAACATAATATGCTGCAGTTTATAATTCATTTATTTTAATTGACACCTAATTGATAACATCTACTCTCACTTGACATGTACAGTTTACTAACAAATTATACTTATGATCAAAGTATTTATCAAATGGATTTTTCTGGTAGATCATCAGATATGTCGTGGTCCCTCACATAGTTGCTCAGTTATCCAAATCTACTAGTTGATTTATCTTCCCTTCTGAGGTTCTGAAGGGCCGCAGTGAGCTATATAATTTTACACCAAACATGCAATCTTGTCCTAGAAGCACATATCTGATATTAAAATGGTTCTTATTTAAGCAAAAATGCATTTGAAATCTTATACTTTTTTCACTTTAAGGAAAACAATCTTTGTGCAATATATAAGTCACTACTGATCACCTATGCTGATTTTCTAATAAGTCACTGCTAATCACCCTATGTTGATTTTCTTTTCTTTTTCTTACTTTTTTTTGTATGTGTGTGAGTATGCGTGTCTTCTATAAACTTCTGTCCTAAAAGCTGTTTATTTACCTTTTGAATGGGAGTATCTTCAAAATAATTTTATGTATGAATGCGATTTATGTTTTCCCTGGGGAGTTAAGAATAAAGGAAAAGGCCCTAACCAGTGTCTCTCATCTTCTGTTTGAAGCTGTGACACACCCCTCTTTATTCTGATTTATTCAATTAACATTATGCCAAGATACCTTCAAAACCTTCAATACAAAAGAAGGTAGTCAGCAGAATCATATTTATTTTTAAGTATTGGGTCATTCGTAAAGTTCTGCAGTTTTTCAAATTGAGGTGCATTTTTTACTCTTTTAAATTGTTTTGTTATGGCTGGTAAGGAATGACATTGATTAAAACAGATGTTTAAATGCTGTTCTATCTGCCGACTATATAATTTTATGCTCACTGTGTTGTGGTATAATTTTTTTTGTGCAGTGGTAAGAACAGAGAACTCAAGCCTTCATTTTCATCATGTTATACTTTTATTGATTAGAAAAAGGAAAAACTGATGCTAAAATTTGTTGTATATATGGACAATGTGCTGTTTCTGGTGACACTCTTGAAAGGTGGTTTGGGAAGTTTTAAGTACAGCATTTTGAAACTTAAGGATGATGCCCACTCTAGCCTACCATCCTCTCTAAACAAGAACCTATTAAAAGAAACTGTCTTTGAAAAGCCATGTTGTACAATTAAGAAATTATCAGATAGAGTAAATAATATGAAAAGTACAGTTTATGATTATTTGAAGAATGGGTATGTAATCTGTTACAATATGTGTCCCATATTTTAACGGAAAATTTGCTTGCTTGAAATTTGGCATGTGATTCTTTGCTAAAAAGAAATAAAAATGGTTCTCTTGAAATTTATTAATGGATATGAGAGGGAGTTACAAGAAAAATGTTGAAAGAAAAATTTCATGAGGTAAACCAAATTAACCTCCCTTATAACACCAAGAAATCTCCAAAAGAGTAATACTTTGTGGGTAATGGGACTAAGAATTGTATAAGTTCTTGTCACCAAATGAGACATCAAATTTAGAAGGGTACTATTCTCAAATGGCAGTTTGAAAGCTGAAATCAAACGAAATGCATAGAACTGAGCAGTTGTCTAGGTGTTATCTTTCATTATGATACGATGGCTTGGATGTTTTTGTGTCACATCCCATGTTCACTAGAATTTGTCCCCTTGGATTTTAATCTCTACAGGTCACTTCAAAACTCTCTCGGCCTGGATTTCAGTTTCGAGATTGCCAAACACCTCCTTAGTAACCTCTGTATGTACAGACCTAATGCCTTTTTTTTTTAAAAAAGTATTTTTTCAGCAGTTGGAGAAATGGCAAAAAGTCATGGAACAAAATGGTACTTATGTGAATCAACGAAATTTTATGTTGTTATACTTCTTCATTTGTATTTATCAGGGGAAAAAAAAACTGCAGAACTTTATACATGACCCAGTATATTATAATTAAAGCAAAGAATAATTAAAATTTCGAGTAATTTTAAGGTACAGAACATGCATTCACCATTAACTACAATAGCAACTTTTATATGACTGGGTATGGAGTCGAACAAACTTTGACTGGCAGTTATGGATATTGCAGGTTGTGGCTTAAATTCTGTGCCAGAAATCATGTATCACACTGGCATGCTGGTGCTATCAAGCTAGTCTCTGTGCAGCCATTGAGCAAATATTTTCACTAGCAAGAAATATCAAGAATATGACACGCAAGGCAGTAAACTAATGGACAGGATAGGCTACATGTGGTCTTGCACTGACCTGTAAGGCATGGAGGACCCAAATGTACAGCACAAGCGTGGACATTCAAATGTCAATAATCAGGTTTGTCAAAGTACTGACTCCCCCCGGAGTTGACTGAGGAGAATTCCTGGGAAGTACTGGCTAGGATCTGTTCTTAGGCAGTTTCAACCATGGGGGTTATAATCAGTCTTTACCGGACTGGAACCTTTGTTCACTGGGGGATGGTTTAGGCTTGGCAGGGACCGTACTGGTACTGTCTTGTCTGCTCCTTGGCTATGGGCTCGCAACATAGTATGATTTTGTGGCTATCCTTGAGAGTTTGGTCCCGTTCATCCCCCTTCAGGGGAGACTCACAGTAGTATGGACCACCCACATGAATTTATTACTCCAGGAGAGGTGCCCCGTGCCCCGAGCACAAGTGTCTTCGTTCTTTACTCGTCATAGAGTTCTTTGGTCCGATTCTTTGTATTCGCCCACTTTGATAGTCCCAGGAGTTGGATGCAAATTCCTGAAAGGGTCATTTAACCAGGCCAGGAGTTTGTCTTTGGCACTCTGTTAAAGTACTGAATATGTGGATTACAAGAGTAGGGGATGTGTGCCATATATAATAAACCTGGTTTATAATGAGCCGCATGATTTACGAACATTTTTTGGTCTCATCCAATTTCCTATACATTTAATGTTATTTTGTATGGTTTAGTGAAAATCAGATATAATAAATTTTGTGTGTTATTTTTGAATGAAATTCATACGAAAACAAAAAAATTCTTACCCCAGAATTTCTGTAAGTTTTAGCTGGAAAATTACTAAACATGTAAAATCATTCATTTTTATTTTGTCAGGAGAGTGAAAAACACCTTTGTGCCAATGTCCTTTTAGTTTTATCCGTAACGTTCTTTGATTTAAAAAGCTGAGCAAGACAAGTGTAATAATCAGTTCTTGGAACCTAAGGATACACAATAATCATATCTTAGGCGATAATATTTTGTCACACAGTCTATCAAGAAATTATTACTTACTGTTTAAATGTATATTTCAAAAGTAAAGATCTATGAAGGAGGAGTTTGACTTCTGTGCTGTTATTTATCATATGAAATCTATTTTAACTGGAAAAGAAAGCAAAGCGAATTAAATAATTATATGTAACAGTCCTTAATTTCGGAGAAAATCAATAAAGGTCCTTAATTTTACTAATCTGACATTTCTATTTGTTTTTTCAAGACTACCATTTTGAGTGTGTTTTAACATTTTGCAGGAATATTCTTTGACAGTGCGTTGAAAAATATGTATTTGATGGGTTAATGTTTAATTTCTTTCCTACTGCTTAATGTAAGTGGTGGATACTCGAGTTTCATGAGCAGGAAGCCCTGCTTCGATTGAAACACAAACATTTCGAAGTAATTCTTTTTTTTTGAAAACTAATAGTTCATAAAATATTACATCAAAAACAACTTTTTCTTCTTTTGGGATATGAGTTTTTTATTATGTGGAATAAATTTGGCTACTTGTTGACGTTTTGGCAATTTCAAAATCAATTAGTATACAAATCTTTATATTTGGAGATTGACGAAATTTTGACAATTTTTTTTTTACAAACATAATAACATTGATAAATATCGTAAAAAGAATGATAATAAATTTAAATTATATTTAAGAAATAACATTAAAATAAAACATTTTATTTTCTCTTGCCATATTTTAAAGTGACGTTGCTTTCTATTTTGGTGGCCTAGAAATTTTTCTTCCAATAAATAAAACAAGATGATAAATGCTATAAAGCAGAGCTACTGAAACACTTCTTATAAAAAGCGAAAATGCAACTATAATTATCTAAAATTAAATTTCATTTGTCTTATTTTTATATATTTTTTCATGTTGAGAGTTTCCCATGCAATTTTTTCAGAATATTTAAATGTGCATTGATTTTCTTTTAAAAATTCACTTTACCCTTCAGACCCTTTTTCAGAATTTTTGGTCAAACATCTTCAGGCTTTTTGTTATTGCGTAGTTGTTAGGGATAATATTTCTTTCGGATTTTAGACCTTGCACCTTTGAAAATGTAAAGTCAAAATTTATAGATTATTATTTTGAAGGTAATATTTACAGACCTACAATTTCCAGTCAGGTAAAGATACTTGCTTTAGTTTATTCAGTTCCTGTTGTTTGCTAGGTCCTTGATTTTTTTTATTGATCGTCCTTAAAAGTACTTAATTTCCACATGCAGAAGTGTGCACAGAACCCTGTATGTAATAATAATTGTAATCAACCCTTAAGGGCATTTCTTAAAATCATGACCCATTTTTGTTATTCACCCTTTTTTTGGTAGATGTGACACCTAATTATTTTTTTGTCATTGATCCATATTTACATTTTTTATGGCATAATCCATTTTGCTTATTATATCAGATAAAATGAACCACCAAGTATAGTATAGAAAACTGATCTTCTGGTGTCTTGAAATTCTTTGTAACAGTGTTTGTTACAAACAACATCAAGTTCCTTTTTGTGTTATGTAAAAGTACATGTATTATTTGTCTTGTATAAGAACAACTTGATAAATATTATAGTACACCATCTAAAGATTTATTATAAGCATTTTTATTTTTTTGGGGTGGAAAGCATTGGTAATTTTGGCAGATGACAGTTGTGTCATGTCAGGAATTTTTTTCCAGTCAAAGAAATTTGCTCAGATGCTTTTTGTTGAAAGCGAGACATTGGGGCAGTTGATCTAAAGATGCGCGAAATCTGTCTGCATGATAATAGGATCTATGCTATCCCAGGCAGGGAATGTTCTGATGCCCTTTAACAGCTGAAGTCATTTATTGTCATTGTTTTGTCCATGTGATGTATTAGAGCATAACTTTATTTATAATGCGCTGATGTTCTAGCAGACATGTTATAAAATAATCATCGTATTTTTTTTTTTTTTTCAATAGGTGGTGCTCTGAAGAGAGCTAAAGAACTTAATGTGGATTTGAATACTGTAAGTAAATGAAAATTTAGTGGTAAAAAAATTATAATTTTTTCTTAGTAAGTGGTTCTTCTTCTTCTAGTGAAATGTAATATGCATAAAATTTAAGTTCCAAGTTTATGTTGCCTTAGTTTTGTGTTTATATAGTGGTTTGGGTATTGCATTATTCATACTACGAGGTGACTATGCTATTCTTTATTTCATATGCATGTAATATTGTCTTATTGTGATAATATTTAGTGCTGTAAATCTATTAGAAGCTTTGTATTGTTAAAGGAACAATACCATCTTCTAGACAAGCAACCTTGATTTTCTGTTGTGTAATGCCCTACCATTGGTTGAATGGTTAAAATTGTTGAATAGTGTTAATTTATCTTGGGTTTGGGCCGAGGTGAATGGGCTGGCTGCATGCTTGGTTTTTGCGACTTTCCTCATGTGTAATATGAATGCGAGCAAGTTTCTCTTAGAAAGTCCTCCATGAAGGCATCACTTTATTCAAACAGATAGCCCTCCTGTACTTTGCTATATTAAAATAACCTAACCCTTTAAAATTGGGCTATGAAAGTTGTTTGCCTTGGAGAATGTAACTATTGGTGATGGTGATAATTTATTTTGTTGAAGAATTTCTAAAAGTTATATTTTCTGTAGACAGGTCAGCTATTCTTTGTAGCATTTCCTCTTTATGAAATCCACCAAATAGTTCCCATTTTCATTGGTACACTGGCTGGCATCTGAAGGAGCATTTAATTTTCGATTGTCTGAAGTATAGATTAAATATACATTTTATGTGCCTTTAATGTATCTAAATAGCCTGTTCATTGCTTTCCAGTATTTTTTTCTATTATCTTTATTACATCTTGACAAATTACTAATGGCACTGGCCTTGTGCCTGTTGCTAAATGCTTCAATGAACTTAATGTTCTTTGATATTTTGTTTTTGATACTAGTAGAGAAGATATACATTATCAAGATTTTCGCCCAATATTCTGGAGTCAACAGGTTTACATTCATTCATTTCAAAGTTTTATAAAATTTTAGTTATATAACTTCCTTGACTGAGAATAAGCTTTTCAGATTCATGTTTGATGTCAGTTTTTAAGAATGTGTATATTTTAGAAGTTTATCGTAAGGCAAATGATTTAGAAATTGCTGATATGCGTTCCTAAAAATTTATTTGTTGAGGTAAATGATTTAGAAAGTTGAGAAATGAAGTCATCCACATTTACTGCTACAATATGATAGTTGAGCTTATCTTTATAAATATAAATGCACGGATCTGATTTTAATCTTGTTAAATTCCTTTTCTTAATAACTTTACATAATTCTTCATACCAACATCTCTCTGATTGTGGTAATCCATATGCTTTTGTTTACAAGATATACTTAATTGGAATCAGAGATAAATGCATGTGGTTGTTCCATGTAAATTGGTTTATCCAAGTATCCATTTAAATGTGCAGTCTTTACATAAAAAATCCTTATATTATAGTTTTTGTAAACTGCAATCAATAACGGTGTTCTAATAAATCCATCTTCATAATTCCTTTTCTTTGGTTAAATCCAGTTGCAAATAGCCTTGTTTTGTAAATTGTTTCTAAAGTAACCTTTTCTTCCTTTTAGTGAATATTGAATGGTTTTTATCAACTTACTTATCAATGTGTCATTCAACATATTCTCAGACTTCATTAACCTCCTTTGAACTCTGTTCTATGATTGCATGTACCCAAAATTGACTTTCAGCAGATTCCATAGCTTGTTACGTCAACGGAATTCTTCATTTATATTGTATACTGCATAATCTTTTAATTTTTCTGGTTGCTTCATTGCTCTTGCTGGTCTCTTCTGTACATTTTCATGACTATTACAGTACAAAGTCCGAGATCCAGGCGTCCACTATCCGGAATGATCTAAAATACGGACCTCAAAGCCACTAACAACTTTTTATTTATTTATTTTAGTATGCTTTACGCATGTGCAGTTGATTCCCCCCTCCGTGCATAATAAAACATGTAGAAAGTCCGGTTTGTATGATTAATAATTTGGCTTTGTAGCTGCATATCTACTTGGCATTGCATCTCACACCGAAACGTTCTACATAGATTCATCGTTGATTTTACACCTACGAATACTTTTTATCCTTGATGCAACCTGGCGAACCACTATTAGTAATAATCTAAAATTCGAGCATCAAAGCCACCAACAAAGAAATTTTTGTTGTCAAAGCCACCAACAAAAAGGATTTTATGCATTTGATTCCCCCCATAATAAAACATGTGGAGAGTTCCGATTCTTAAATTCACTTTAGCACTAAATAAAATACCCCGTTATTGGAGAAATAATCATTTTATCATACATTTGTGTTTAATAAATGTTTAGTAAAGTAAACAAATGTCATGTTTTTTGTATAAATTTTGATACCCTTTAGATCATAAATGCTTCATTATTTCATAAATCAAGATTTCATATTTTTAATTTTATAATTTCTACATGCCATCTTATTAGATTTAAGCGTTAAATATATGTGGGATATTTAAACTGATCATCTAATAACCGGAATCGCGAGTCCGGATCTTGGACTTTTTACTGTATTTCAAAGTTCTTCAATTACTGGAGGGGAATCTGATATTGGCGTCTCCAATGATGTGTTTATGTCATGGTTCTTATATGGGTTTGATGGTAAAATTTCCTTTGATTCAAGATCTGTTCCCCCCACTGCCTAATCTCTCTTGGTTATCTCTTAATTATTTTCATTGCCGTTAGTTTGTTTTTTGTAGAAATAATAAATTCTAATGTTTGATTAATGATGTTAAGTCTAAATTATTTATTTTCATCAAAGCTGATCCGAGTTTCTACTCAATAAATTTTATGTCTCTCTTCTTAATTTTTAGTTAATTCAAAAATATAAATTTTGTACTCTTTTCTCTTCATGATATAATGTACCATAATTCCTTTTTGAGCTTTTAGATCCATATTTTCTCATTTTTCTCGTCTTATATGAACATATGCTTCATGCCCAAATCTTTTAAGATAAGTAGTGTTTGGCTTGTGTCTTGAATGTAGTTCACAAGGTATAAATTTTTAGTGATTTTTGTGATTCCTGTTATTCGCATGTACAGTTACTTTAACACTTTCACTCCAAAATTTTATTAGTAATTCTGCCGCAATCAACAGAAGCAGTTTGAGTTATTGCATGATAAGTTTCTAGTAGTTTCAGTTATAGCATGATTAAAACGTTCAGCTTTTCCATAAATCTCCGTAGTGTAAAGTGTTGTATGTCCAACGTTTCATTTTTCTGAAATTTTTTTTACGCTTTTATCTAAGAATTTACTGCCATTATAACTGTAAATTCTTTTTAGTTTCTTTCCTGTTTGCCTTTCTTCTCAAATTATAAGTTTTATTAAAGATTCTGCAGTTTCATTGCATTTCTGAATTGTAATCTTAAACATGAATTAACAATTGTTAGAAAATAGCAGCTTTCGTACGTTAACTTTTCAAATGGTACAACTAAATCTGTATGCCATAATTATAAATATCTTCAAATTGCCTCAATTTCCCACTTTTTTAAGAAGTCCACATAATTTTTGCTAATGTACAAGGTTTACAATTATTGTTGGAAATTTTAACATTTTCTAATCCAGTGACTGATTTTTTTTTATTTCTATGAATCTGATAGTTTAGGTGATGTAGTCCCTGATGCCGTAGCCATTAACATTACTAATTTTAGCTTCTGCTAGCATATTTCCTTAAATTTCAAATTTATTCCTCTTTCTGTTAGGTGTATACAGAATGTTTCCACCTTTATTGATCACTTTTGCTTTAGTTTTGGTAAAAATTACTTTTAAATCATATATACAATTTTTTGAATTGACAGTAAATGTTCACTTAAATTTAGTACTTGCCGAACATTTTCTGCTCTCAAAATGTTTTTATATTTGTCAGTTTGCATTTTAATGTTAAGATTATGAACTGCTTTAATCATAGCTCCATTCCCAGCTGTAATTTTTACTTGCTCTTCATCCTTAAAAGGAGTAAATATTTCTTTATTTGTTGCCATGTCTGATGTGGCTTCTGAATCTATAATCCATTTAATTTTTTTATTGTCTTGTTCTTCTGTTTCATTCTCTTAATCATCTCTATGACTCAAGTTTCTTGTGATTTCTTAGATACTTTTTGTAAACATGTAGCTGATTCACATTCTCTTTCTTTGCTTAACATTCTAGGAATTTTATTAAATTTCTTGGCTTTCTGTGTTCTTCATTGAATTTTTTTCCTTCATTCAGTTGATTTGTGGTCTTATTTTCCACAACAAAAACATTTATTATTATTATGTCATTCTTTTATTAAATGTCCTAATTTTTCACAGTTAAAACATCTTTTATGATATTTGATTTTGTCCAGTTTTCTTTTGCTTGAGAACAACCTACTTCTATTTCTTTTCATCTGCATTTATTTTTTCTTCGGTTTCTTTGAATGCTCGCCTAATTCCAGCTATGTCTTTTTTGATGTCTTTTGTAATGATTTTGACATCAAAATAAGTCTGAAATCCTTCTGATATAGAGTAAATTAATTCTTTGTCTTTTATTTCATCTCCCACTTGAATACTTTTACTTCCCAGAATTATAGCTGTATTCATGTAATCGACTACAAATGCATCTTGGTTCATTTTCAGTTGAGCTAATTCTATTCTAAACTTAATTTAAATATCTTGTGTTTTTTCTGCCTTTTCTTTCTTCCATTTTCATAGCTTCTTTGCATTCTTTTCATTTCCATACTTTAATGCTTTTGGAGCTGTCATAGTTGATTCATTATATTTCTTACTGTTGCATTATTATCATCCCATATCTCCCAAATTTTCATTTCACTTTCATAATAAATCTTTTTTATATGACCTTGGTGGTTCATCAGCTTCTATGACAGTTGTCTATACTTTCAGACTGCATAATTCACTTTCAATTCTGTTTGCTCGTCTGAGGTAATTAGGATTAAAATTTTTTATGTGAGTCAAATTTATCATATTATATGTCATATTTCTCTTCTTTTCTAATTTGTATTCACAAATGATTTATATTATAATTTGTGAATACAAATTATGATTTGATTTATATTATAATTTGTGAATACAAATTATAATATAATCATTTGTGATTTATTTGTGAATACAATTTGTGATTTTTTGTATTCACAAATTATTATATAAATCAAATTTTCCTCGCAAAGAAATTTGTTAAGTACCATTAGTGTTGTATGTGGAAGTTCATAATCAGAGCGGACAACCATGTTTTCTGATACCAAGTGTTGATGAATTTTTTAAAGTTTTATTTTCTAAGCAACATCTACTTCAAAAAGAAACTTTGAAAGTTGGTGCATAAAGAAAACTTTATTAAAGAACTTTTATCATAGGAAGTACTGTGACACTGTACAAAATCGTAATATTCTCTAGTCATGCGAGATATATTAACTCAGACTTTTACAATCAAGAAAAACAATGTTGCCAAATATTAAAGTTATAATTTTGTAAGCAAATGCCATCAGATTTTCAAAGATCTCCTGAAGTACTGCTGAGTAAATACTCTTTTAATATGTGGAAAATATACCTTTAAGTATAAAGGAAGAAACTAAATTTTCTTTTATAAGTTCAAAAGCATTTGGTAGTTAGTGAAATATTCATGAAGTCTGCCTCTTTGTCATTCTCATTTGGTTAATGACTGCTTTTCTAAGGCTGCTTGAATATTTTAAGTCAGAGAAAAGTGAAAGGTTAATAATTCGATTATGTGGACTAGAGGGCCTTGCACTGATGTGTGACTGCTGTGTGAATATTTTCTAATATGAGCAGTGTTTGATAATGTAGACAGGATACTTTTAGCTCTATACTAGTACATTTGGCCAAAGAAGTGTGAGAAGTACAAAATTAACTTAAAAGAATTCAGAAAGTATTAGTATTTAATTATTTGAGATATTAAAAACGGTGTCTTTTGTATAATTATGGGATTAAATTTTTGAAATAAATTTACATGAATTATCTTTATTCTGGATTTTCAATGCCTTGTTTTATTATGTTAACTGATTGTGAGTCATTTTACCTCATTACTCTTTCATCTCGTGATTTAGTGCTCCAAAATTTGTTTCTAGAGTAGCATGATGTGCAGATTTGTGCTCTATGAGTTATATGTTCTTTCCAAGTGAGACATGAATCAAGAATAACTAAGGTAGCAGATTAGCTCGGACCATGGGCTTCAAATATTTTGGCATGAATGTTGATACTTTTTCTAAATTAATAAAATTGCATTGAATATAGTTGATTTGTTTCAGCTAATTACTTTGTTTCATTTTTAAAAATTTTGTTACCACTTTTTTAATACCAAGTTTTACACTTGTTATAATAAGTGATTTATGAAACATGATATTCCTATATTATTGTTTTGGTCTCATTTCAAATAATACCATCTAAAATAAAAGATCATGTAGTGTTAGATTTTTTACTGTCAATAATTGTTTCCTGATAGATGAAATATGTAATTATTGTGTGATTAAAGGAGGCATTCTTGAAATGGATAATGTTGAAAATACATACGAGTGGTGAGGACCATGAGCTTGTAAATTAATTAATCAAATGATAAATAATTCACGAAAGTCTTCACGACTTACTTACATCGATGTCATAACTGTTGATTGAAAATGGTAATTTAGTTTTGTGTCTTAAAAATAGTTTTACGAATGGTAAAAATTGTAGGTTATTAAGTACTCGAGACTTCTCAATGTAATTATCAGCAGTACATAATCAGTTAAATGTACTAATTTTCAAAGATATAATTAATGGAAATAATTGTGTTGTAAACTTTCTGAAGGTTTAGTGACAGTGTAGTTTTTAATATCTTGTCAGTATTGTAGTGATAAAAGGAAAAGTTTAAATTTTGCATATTAAAAAAATATTGCATATAATAATATTCCCTTTTGAACATAACTTTCAATAACTTATTGATTTTTTTAATTGCTTCTAGCAAAGTTCTTTAAATAATTCGAATTTCTTATACTGAAGTTTATGTGAAATTAACTTCTTTTTATATTTCTACATTAATGATTTTTTTAACTTATCAAAATAAATAAATGCCTATTTATTGGTCTTGTTCTGTATTTAAGGAAGTGTGTTCTGTAATACAGACTTATACTTTTAAACAATGTACTGAACATGTTTTTTAGTTAGAGGATTTTCTTCCGATTTTTTTTAAATGAAAAGAAACAGATTCTGATTATCAATTGATTTAGTTAGTAGGTATCTGAAACTGAAAGATGTAGAAGTCATACTAATATAAAATCTTTTGTTTGAGTTAAGTGTAGTGTGGTGATTTGTAAAACAGAGCCAGCAATTTGGCTTTCATGCTCTCATGACAGTCACTAATTTATTTTTTTAGAAAATCCAAGTGGAAAAGTGTGCAAAAATTGAATTAACGTTTGTTTATTACTTTGATGGTTATAGTGTGCTGCTTATTTGTAATTGTTTCAAAAGTGATAAATCCAGATTCTTTTTTGGTCTGGATGACTACAACAACCATGCATAATATCCGGTCACATTGAGTCCTCCTGTGTGCCAGCTTGATCACTTTACATTATGTTGACACATCTTATGGCTTACATAATACCCATGCTGTAAGGCTTGCAGAGGGCTATTTTAAAAATGATAATGTCTGTCTGCATGCAGCATGTCATTATGGACCTTCTTTGAAATATGGCAACCCTCCTATGACTGTCCCAATCACTGGACATCTTGCCCATTGCACATGCTCAGTTGGCAGATGTAGCCATTGTATAATGGGTCAGACCTGACTGCACAACTACACTGAGTATGTTGGGGCATCTTTCAAAATGTTATTAGACATATGCATCTATGCCAGGTGGCATCTTTGCTCGCTTTGATACCCTAGGTGGCTGTGTGTCATATTAATCTGTAACAGCTTTGAATCAATTTTTCTGGAAGAAATGATTTTACTGATTCTCCAAATGTTCTTACGTTTTCCTTTATGTCATTGACCAGTTTCAGCATGATCCACTGTTCTTTCTAGGAGCATAGATTCCCCCCCCCCTACAGAATATACGTTGTGACTAATTCCAAAATTAAAAAAAAAAATTCTCTACTTATTTGAATATTTTTTGCTAACATCGAAAAAAACGTCTTGTAGCTGCTTATTCAACCTTTTTTTCTGAGCTCTGAGTATATATGGCATATAAATTGTATATGCAAGTTTTGCAAAATTACTTATGCAAAACAAGTTACTGGTATCTTTCTTTGTTTCCTTTGAGAACAAACAAGGACACCAATAACTTTGCTATTTACCAAACAAATTAAACAAAAATACCAATAACTTTGTTTGTTTTATTACAAGGATACCAATAACTTTGTTAATTCTAAGTTATTTGCAGTTTATTATTACTGCTATTATGAAAAAAGATAGCTTTATATAATCACATAGTAAGCATACAGTTTTATATATAAGACAAATGTTAAAATACACTCTGTTGCCCCCTCCCAAAAATGCAACTTGAAAAAATTCAGCCACAGCTATGAAACTCTTCAGTAATATAGTGTTCGAGCAAATAAACAAGTTATGAAAATCTTGGGCAAAAAGAAAACATTTTATTTACGAGTAAGCAATACAAAAAATGAAATCAGGCGGTAAAGCTACCCATGGCAGTTATACAAGTGATACTTGATTGGGCATGTAATTAAGTTGCCAATGTCCCAGTGTGGTAGATTTTGCCACAAATGGAGCAACTTGTCAGTGAGTTGGGACATATTTGTACATGTTCGGGAGGCGACAGATCTGGAGTCCTGGCAGTCTAGTCGAGGACATTAACATGTCCAGCACATTGTTGGGAAAGTCATGCTATATGTGGCGAGTATTCTCCTGCTGGAAAACGGAACCTGGACTGCCTGTTAACATACATAGCATGATTGCCTGTCGATTACAGTACGAGCAATGCTGACAACGTACTTGTGAGCAATCAGAGACCTCGCAGCACGACTGATGGTGAATGGCTGTCCCAGCTCATCACTCTCCAGACTGTCACACCCTGTATTTTCACTATGTGCCACTGTTGGTACAATGGAGTGCTCACCTTGCATCTCCAGACATGTGTGCAGTGGTCATCAGCATTGAGAGAAAAGCATCATTGGTTGCTGAAAATAACATTTCGCCAATCGGAAACTGTCGAGCTTGAACAAAAGTGGCACAATGGAAGATGACACTGCTTATGGGAGATGTCAATGGCAAGTGTCTTAATTGGTGTTGACATCTCAGCGTAGTGTTACCTGGTGTTCTGCGAATCGTATCCCTTTATATCCTGAGATCCCTTTGAGTTAGCAAATGGCATTGAATCGATGATAGCATAACAGTTAGTGCAGCTCTTCTAATTGAATGGTCATCTCGTGCATTAATGTCTGGTGGACATCCCAAGCCACTATGGTAGCTGACTAAGCCTTCACTGAGCCGCTGGTTCCAGCAATGGACAAAGACCATATCTCTTAACCAATATAATGGCTGATCTGCCTGTTCAACCAACTGACCTCTTTTAGCCCTATGATGTGTCCCTTTCAAAGCCTGACAGCTGTTTGCAATGCTGTTGAGGACATCTTAAAGTTATCTTTCATTGCAATGGCGTGTGTCCAAGCCATTAGCTCAGTTGTAAGTAATTGTCATTCACTGCATCTGCCCTTTTACAATCAGCTACACACTTCAGATGCACATTGCGTCGCTCCACTGCTGCAAATTTAATCATTTACATAAATTGCCAAACCACATTTGCATGCTACATTTCACAGTTGTGGGTGTATTTTTTATTTGTGCATATATTTGTTTGCAACAGTGTACATTTCACAAGGGTTCTGCAGTTGCGACATGCTTTTTTAGGTCATGGGAGGTGCAAAAACTTATGTGCATAGTTAAGACTTTTTGCCCGAACTCCTCTCCTATTCCTTGAGATTTCTTTTCCAGTGAAAAAGGAGTATATAAATTGTCATATTCCCATATGATGTATATTTTGGTATGAGTGGATAGTAATTCCTGTGCAGAGAAGTATGGTAAATATAAGTAAAGCATGCGAATTTAGGTGAAAATAATTCCAATTATGGTTACTGAAATCCATAGACTCCAACTACTACGGATTCTCCGTAGTTTCTACGGAAATTCATGAAAAACTATGAGCTATGAAAAGTATGGAAAAAACTACGGATTTTACAGAAACAAGAGCAGGAGAACCAGTACGCAAAACGGAACCAACTAATTCATCCGATGATTGGCTGAATACTCGTGTTATCATATATCACATGTTGAGTGCGTTCCTGGTTTTGAAGAATTAGCCAATCGTAGATCAGTAACTCCAACCGTTAACGACTTATCAATAGTTCCACCCAATTGTTTGTCTCCCAGGTTCCTCGCTGATGCGTGTTTAGGCTGCATTCGGCTCCATTGTGTAGTTTATTGTGAGAGCTTAGCATGTGTCTTGTGAACTGTGATTCAGGTAGAAGATTTTTTATCATAATGCTACCTCGAACGAAGAAGCCAAAATTATCAAAGCAGAAGTTTAAAGATTCATATTCTTCAGAATTTCCATGCATTAAAGCGTCCGAAATTTCTGTGTATCACGCACACTGCAGTGTATGCAACAAAGACTTCTCAGTTTCCCATGGCGGAAAAGATGACTGTAAACGGCATGTGTTTTCTCAAAAATCATTTCTCAAAATCTCAAAAATCTTGGCACCGTAAAATCTAAAAAAATAACAAATTTCTTAATAAAAGATGATGAAACAGATCCTATAAAAGCCAAATGCTATTTTGTTCGTTTTTTAATTGAACATAATCTACCGCTTTCTGTTTCGGATCATTCCAATGAGCTTTTCAAAGCAATGTTTCCGCATTCTGCCATAGCAAAAAAATTTAGCTGCGGTCATACCAAAACTGCTGCTATTGTGAAAACGCTTGCAGAAAGTACTGTTGCTGATATTATAAAATCAGTGTGCAGTACATCATTTTCTCTAAGTACTGATGGAAGTAATGATAACAAGCTGTACCCATCGGTTATAACATACTACAGTAAAGAAAAGGGAGTGATAATTACGTCATTGATTTCTATTTTAGAATGCACGAATAATACAGGAGAAGGTATTTTTAATTGTATAAATGAAAACTTTAAAAAACAAAGGTTTAGAATGGAAAAAAATTACTTAATTTTCTTCAGATAATGCTAGTAATATGATTGGAAAGTTTAAAGGTGTAGCATCATTTATCAAAATGCATCAACCAAGTATAATCACCCGAGGTTGTCCGTGCTACCTCTTGCATATAGCTGCAAAAAAGGCTACTGAAAAATTAATTGGCTCAGAAATTGAAATGTTGATAATAGATATATGTTTTTACTTGGACAAAAGTTTGAAACGGAAGCATAGCTTCAAAGTTGCTTAACAAATTTTGGGACAGAATGCAAAATCTCATAAAATTTTGAAATATTGCAGTACGAGATGGTTGTCTCTTTTAGAATCTATAACAAGGATTTTGGAACAGTGGGATGCT
This sequence comes from Stegodyphus mimosarum, assembly GCA_000611955.2. Lineage (NCBI taxonomy): Eukaryota > Metazoa > Arthropoda > Arachnida > Araneae > Eresidae > Stegodyphus > Stegodyphus mimosarum. The sequence continues at coordinate 143,437 of KK114482.1, forward strand.
GTGATAAATTTTTTTGGAGATCAACCAGATAACAGTGAGAATGAAGGAAAGAGATTGCAAAACATTAAAAAAATTTTAAAGTCACCTACCCCCAAATTGTACTTGTTATTTTTGAAAAATACTTTGCCTTTGTTTATAACAGTAAATATTAATTTGCAACAACAAGCTCCTTATATACATAAATTGAGAAGAGAACTTTTTGAACTTTTAGTGAATTTATTTGTTAGATTCGTAAAGCCATCAGTAATTTCTAAAGAAAATGAAGATGTTACTCTAACGTCTATTCCATTTCAGAAGTATAGTAAACAAAAGGAAAATGAAAATTTAGTGATTGGTGCGGAAACAAGACTATATTTAAAAAATGCCAAGTGTAATGAAAGTGAAGTGAAATCATTTTTCAATTCTGTGCGAGCTTTTTTTGTAACTGCATGTTCATATATAATTGATAAATTTCCACTAAGTGATCCATTTCTAAAACATGCTGAAGTTGCTGACATCAACTTGAGAACTGAAGTCTCATTTTCATCTGTTCTTTACTTGATGAATACTTTTCCATCCATTATTGATGAAAAATGTCTTAATCAAGTGGAAATTGAATTTTCCATGTATCAAGTAGATGATTTGAAAGAAATTGTAGATTTACGAATTGATGTAGCATGGGGAGAAATTGCCAAATTAAAAAATATGAATGGGTGTATTAAATACAAAGTATTGCCTTCTGTAATGCTTGCTGTCTTAATAATACCTCATTCAAATGCAGCTTGCGAAAGAATTTTTTCTATTGTTAAAAAAAATCAGACGGAATTTCGACCAAATTTAGGTCTTAAAACTCTTGAAGCAGTTTTGATTGAAAAAATAAGTATGCAGGCAAATGAAGAACTGTGTTATAAAAAAAAATTCTCAAAATCAGAACTTGAGCTTGCTAAGCATGCTACATATAAATCTTTGCATTCGTAAATTATGCGTATTTTGTTTAATACTTATATGTATCATTCTTGGTTATTTAAATTTTATTTCCCTGTGGAAATCATATCCAGAATAAAGATATGATTTATAGCTTCTGATTTTTTCTATGATAGTAGTGATTTGAAGTACTTTTTATTAGTAAATGCTTGAGGAGTTAAAAGAAAATTTCTAATTAAATGTGCATATAATGTACAAGGTATATTTTTAATACATATGTATGTGGATTTTAAATGTAATAAAATTGATTACAATTAATTATTAATTTAAAATTAATGAATGGTTAATTACAACATGCGTTACGCGCACATTTTCAAAGTTGTAAAAATGTCGTTCGCGCGTTGACTACTGACAGGGTTTGCTGAAGGTTGGAGTCTATGGAAATCATGAAAAAGTATTACAGAAATTTAATACATCAATAACATTTTTGTATCTTATTCTCAGTTTGAAAAAATCTTGCAGTTAGGATTGTAACTGTAGAGAATGATGTGAAAATAAGTACTGACAATGGACAAAGATTATTTATAATTTGGCTGAGAGTTAAAATCTGGAAGTAACAAGGTTTGATGAGTGAACTGTGACTTGAACTGCTGTAGCTTCTGGAAATCATGCTGAAAAAGAAATTGAGTTCTTTTCTGAGCATGCTTTCTCTGATTACAAAGATTAAATGTTACTGAACTTTTGATATCTTCATTATTCCTCTTGTTTTTACTGGCTTGTTTCTTACTTTATTAGTTTTAAACTTGCAAGAAATCTTATTTCTGTTTCATGTAAAGTAGAAATATTAACAGAAATGATGAAGAAATTGTACATGTATTTAAAAAAAAATTATCAAAACTTTGAATAATAGAAGTCAAACATTACTTTCATCTGAATTTTTAGATTTTTGTCTATCTTTTTAAGGAGAAAGTTTAAAATTCAGTTTTTATCTGTGCTGTAATCTTTTGAACTAGTATGGTTAATTAGACATTTGATAAAAAATATGTTTAGCATGTTACCAATAAATAGGTGAGAACTTTGTCTCAAAATGTGTCACAGTAAAATGCTGTGTTTGTGTGCAGTCATAAAAATGCTGCATTATGTTCAAGAAAATGGTATTTCTCCAGTTTTCTAAGTGTGTTTGTAATAAAGTATGTCGCAGGATGCTTATACGAATTTTGTGTGTGCCTGTAAAATGATAAAAGTTGGATTAAAAAGGGGAGGCGGCGCTGTGCGCGTTTTCTGTTTCAGTTATTTTGAATCATCATCTCTGTTCCATGTATCTGATTTTTGATTACGAAGACCCCAATACTGCGGTTATTCCTTTTCAGATCAAGGAAATGTCTTTTACCCCTGAAAACAGTTGCTTTGAATTTTTTTTTGTCTCATAAATTCAACCCTATATTTATTTAATTTTTGTTGGAGGGAGACTGTGGCTGATAGAATGTGATCTATATTCTTGTTTTCCAATTATGCTTTTGTGAATTCTTAGTTTTACGAAATGATATATAGTGTATTTTTTTCCTTTTCAGAATGAAAGACAAGTGAAAAGATGTCTAAGGAATGAGAATTCAGATGAACCTTATTGCAAAATATGTAAAAGAGATGAACCAGATTTTGCTTGCACAGGATCCTGCAACAAAGCTTTTCATAAGGATTGCCTAGGTCTACTCCGTGTACCTCAAGGATTCAAGTGTCCTGATTGTGATTTAGGTAAATTTTCTTTTTACCTGCCCCCCCAAATTGCAGCCACTTGCCTATAATGGCAATGACTACTACTAAGGCCAAAAAGTGGTGGCCATTTTATTCTGGAGGCACCTAGTAAGCTGCTACCTTCGTATGAAGGAACAGACAATTTTACATCCATGCCCTCTCTGAAATTCAAACCTGGACCTTTTTTTATCCACTATACCATCTGGGTGGCTGATTTAGGTCAATTTAAATTGCTGTTCATGTGAAGACTTAAGAGTGAGTACTAATGTGATTTTATAGTGCACATCAAAACAATTTTGCCCATAAAATACATAATGTTCCAGAGATATTATTAAGGTATTACTGAGTACCTTCTGGTCATTCTCAAAAATCGGTTCATAAGAGAAAATGTCAGTTGGATATCAAGTTGATCGCGAGGCATAGACTTCCTAGAAGAAGTCTGAATATAGGCAGTAGAAAGATATAATTATATGCAAAGAACTAAAAAAATCTTTTCATAAAATTCGATGCAATTTTTTATTTATGCACTTTGTTGTTTAAATGATGCAAGTTGAAAGTATTTCTGAAAAAACAAAGACCAAAATGTAACTACTAATAAAACTGAATATTCAGAAGAAACAGACTGCAACCATTCAATTAAAAGTAAGAAAATTTAATTTTGTTTATCATTTAACTCTTTCACGTCGGTAGAGGCCAAAATTTGTTTCACTCAAACATCTGAAATGCCTGTCTATGTTAAGTTTTGTTGGAATGGATTTCCTTTTTCCATGCCAAGTAGAATGCTACAGTGCTAACAATACCCTACTTAAGTAAAGCAGCAAGTTCTCTCTCAGAATTTTCATACGCCTTCACCACTATGTGCAGTTTTCCCTTAGGACAGATTGCAACTTCGGTTATCAATATCTAAACGTTGACGCTAAACAAAGGAGGAGGAGGATGCATTCAAATAACAGCTGCTATTAGTCACGTGGGAAAAAAATGATCGACATGCCATTTAACAACTCCTGAAAGCAATGAGTCATGTACTAACTTGATGGAGGAAAGCACCAGATAGAAAATGATTCAGGCATTCAAAGGCAACCTCTCAATGTCTAAATGTTCGGGTGTTTTGGGCGACTTCGATGTCAAAGAGTTAATAGCTTGTAGTGTATCTCTGTCTTTTAAGGAGATCAGTTTACATAGAACTAGGTAATTTAATATGTTCTTGATGTTAATTTTGTTCTATTTTTTTCTCGAGTTTCTCCATCAGATCCTTTGAAACTGCAGTGTGTTGGTTAATTCTGTGTTCAGTGAATCCCATAAATGTTCTATTGGTTTCAACTTGGGTGACTGGAACTGTGTGCATCTGTTATGTTACATAATGCAGCAGCCAGAGCTTCATAACTGCAGCAGTGTGCCATTGATAGGTGTCCTGTGTAAAATAAATATCGCTGCTTAAACCAAGCTTCACAGCACTCTCCTTAAAAATTCTTTCTTTTCTCCTAATTCTCTTCCTAATTCTTTTCTCTTCATTGTGTTCTGAAAAATTTCCGTTTGCCTCATGCATCTGTTTCACATGCACCCCCAGACCATTTTGCTATTGCCACCATTGTCACAGTTGGCTTAAATTTTCCTTAAGCTTTGTGCCAGGTTTTTGCCAACCAAGTTTGCGTCCTTTAATGATATGCATATGAAATTCTTTTTGATTGGAAAATATAATACTTGTTTCCAAAACTCATTGGACTTAATGTATTCTTTTGCAAGGGCAGTGCATTAAATATATTTTCTTTGAAAATGAAAGATTTTTGAAAGACCATTTAACCAGGCCATGGATGCATTATTTTCTATAATTTCATGCCTGGATCAAAGTATTTTTTTTAAATGATGCTTAAGAATCTTTTGCTATTTATAAGGAAGTTTGGAAAGTGTTTATTATGCCTTAATTACACTAAATTTTTCCTCTATTAATTTATACTTGCACCATAACTGGTTTTGTCATCAAACCTCTTGTTGATTTAAAGTTTTAATACTGTGATCAAATAATGTGATTTTCACTCTGACCAACTTCTTATAAGGATTTTCCACTCCTAGAATGATTTTTCTTTCAGTCAAATTATCTAGTAGTTTTAATGTTATCTGTTATTTTTCCATTGACCATTTTGATGAACAAAAACTATCAAACTGTGATTTACTGCCATTAATGGATAAGTGCAGTGTCGCAACACACTCGTGAAGTCTTTGACTTGTTTTGTGTAACCTTGATTCTCAGTAAGGAATTAAAAAAATTTTTTTTTTTGAGGTTAGATGAAGATTAAAATTTTGTACTGCCTTCTTCAGAACTGCAAACAGTGTAGTATTTTTATAAGTGTGATTTAGTGCCTCAAATGGTAATTACAATGTTACAACACAGTCATAAGATCTTTGCTTTGGTTTCTTGTAACCATGATTCTCAGTAAACGATTTATTTATTTTTTGTTTTTTCTTTTGCTATTTCATTTTGGAGGGGAGAGGGCGATTAAAAATTTGGACCTGCCTCTTGCAGAGCTCCAAGCAGTGGAGCATTTTGAAAATCATGCAACTAGTTATGCTGGAGCACATGTGCAAAAACATTAAAAGATTCTTGCAGTGCTCTGTAATGCATAATATTCCAGGCTTATGAATAAATACATTAAACAATTAAGAGTGCACCTTCTTTATTTTATATGTAATACATGAGATCTTTTGGATTTTGATCCTTTCCAGAAGTATCCTGAAGATCTTTTTGTAGTCTTATTGTTTGAAAAATGCAGTGTTTGTGTGAGTAATTGTTATTTCATAGGTTTAAAGTAACTCTGAATGCATAGGTACATTATTCTTGGGACAATACAATGTGATTTATAATTTGTATTGAACAGGGGCATATCCACAGTTTTCATAAAGAGCACGCCACTGAGTACAAAATAAATAAATTAAAAAAAAATGAATGGAAGTTATTTCAAAGTTAGTATACGTGTATTAAAAAGCTATTTGTATATTAATGCATTGCTAAACATTGCATAATATGTAAAATATTGAAATACACATATTAAAAAAATAAAAATTTATTGGATTTAATGTCTAAAATGTTGAAATGGAAATTTTTTTCTAAGTTTTTGAACAGTTTATATCTTCAGTCTTAGTTCAGTTTTGCTTGGTAGATGCATATCACATTATATTTTCAATTATGATCGATAAATAAATTGTATTAATTAATTATTAGTTCGTTTTAGTGCCAGCTAAAGTTGAACACTGGTAATACTGATACTGGGCTTCAGCGACACAATTTTAAAATTTTATTTATGTTACAAATACTTTTGACATTTCCTTGTGTTACATAAATATATGTGCAAGTTTATTGCCATTCTCAGGAGAAAAATTGAGAACATTCAATTCAAATAATTTGTAGGACTAATGTTAAATATATTTAATAACATTTCGGGTAAACTGGAAGTAGAAAACCAAGTTGCCAGTGTCTTTGGCAACTAATTTTTCTCAATAAATTTGGTGAGAAATTGCCAGAAGTCGCCAAAATTGGCGACCGTTTGGCGACATGTTAGTCTGGCACCTTGTATAACTGTAATCGATATTGTAACTGAATAACTATATACTTGATGCTGTATGTAGCTGTAACCATAATTCGGCTGTCATATGCCTTCCAGTAATTTCAAGCAGCAGAAAATACTAGAACTATTTCAGCTACCAATTGAAAACTATATGAGACTGACGAGAGCAACAATTCCTCAGGTGTTGTCGGCTGTTTAGTTCAGTATAAATTCGGAGTACTGAGATATCTCTAGGTTAGCTTCGCTCTTTAAATACACTTCGCTCTTTAAATAAACTTCGCATTGCGTTGTGTTTAAATAAATTTTTTGAACCTGTCGCAAGACTTGTGTGCATTCAGTCTGTTATGACTGCATATGCATGTAACAATTTTTAGTGTCAAAAATGTAATTGAATGCTGGTAATGAGTGATGGAGGAACTACTAAGACAGCTTATGACTGTCTTTGCTGCTTTCCAAGAAAAAGGAACGGGTCGTCAACTCCATTAAAGAAGAGGTGAAAGTCGGCCAACAGGAGATTAATTTGTTTTGTTTTATTTATTATTATTAATATTATCAAAATTACTATTTTTGAAATAACATCTGTTTTACTTTTTTCCCAAACCTGTACGTCCGTCAGTTGGCTTGTGGATATTGAAATTTTTCATGTATTGAAATGCAGAAATGAAGTAACTTTTTAAAATATGATTCTGAAATAAAATTATTCAATAATTTTAGAAATATTTTAATATAAAATCTAATGTGGGGCCATTGTAAAATCATGAGAGGATGTGTCTACGTATATTTTAAAAAATCCTTGGCATGATATAAAGCCAACTACCGAATTTTGTGATAATGATGAGAGCTGTGAATCTGAAAATTTTCAGATATTGTAAGAAAAAATGCAATATTCTAAATGATAGAATATTAGAAGTAATATTAAAGGATGATTATATAACTGAAATCTTACATTATGATGACAATGCTTCAGTCATCAATCATTTCACGAAATGGCAAATATCTGTAGTATGGTTTAGGTAGCCCTTGATTTTACATCATGTTGCATCCTTAGACTACCCCGAGCTTTGATAAACCTAAATTTTAAATACTTTTGTTTATTAATAAATTGAAATATAAGTGATATTGTCAAATAACCTAAATCTAATTAAGTGCATGCAGTGTCTAATGTAATTTTTGTGAAGTTTGTGTTTTTCTACATTCAATGCTGTATTATTTTTTTATAGATGAACATTCATGTTTTGTGTGCAAAAGTCCTGATGGTGATTTTATAAAATGCTCACTATCTAAGTGTGGCAGATCTTACCATGAATATTGTTTAAGCAGATATGGCTGTGGTAATAAAGAGAAGAATATATGTCCACGTCATACATGCCTCACTTGTTACAATGAAAACCCAAAGAATGTAATGGCTAGAAAAGGTTTGTTTTCATTTAATTTTCATTGTCTTATATCCTATTGTCTTGTCACAATAGGAAGAAGGTTAAAACCTGTTGTTTAAAGAGATAAAAAGATTTAATTTTAAATAGGCATTAAGATAGAGGATACAACTTTTTACATTATCTGTTTGAAATAAAAAGCAATTGGCTGCTAAGATTTTCAAAGAGATCACCTTTTGAGCCAGTGACATGATGATGATGCATATTATAGATGACATTTAGAAAATATCACTTGTGGATGCTATTAAAAGCATTAAAAGTGGCTGCTTTTGAGGCCTTCAACTCATTCTGTAATTTCAAGATAAATGACTTTTGCTCTGAACATCAGTTAGGTCCTTTGAAAAACAAACAACTCATTTTCTACAAGGAGTCAGTCGAGCATTTTCAAACCATCTACAAGGGAGCACTCGACCATTTTCAAACCATAGGTAATATTAGATTCCCCCCCCCCAAGAGAAGCTTCATATCAAGCTGTAGTCTGATCCTTTGTCCTTCTGACAATAAAAGAGAACTGAGAACCCATAAGAATGTCTAAAGTGGTCCAGGTTGTGACTTCTTTAAAGTACTGAAATATACAATGTATCTTTGTTATTTCTTTGAAAGCAGTCACTTTGAAATTCTCATTAGTTTATTGCTTTTAATTTCAAATAAGACTCTTGAAGTTGTGTCATTCTGTCAGTCGTCTTTTTGAGCAAAAGTTTTATTCGTTTGAACAATAATTGTCATTTAGTTCATAACATACTGGAGTACAAAATTAAGGATAATTGATTGAAACCAATATCAGTCCTATCCTATTCATTTCACTCTAGAAGAATTGTAAATCTTTATATTCATAACTCAAGCAGTGGGAAATAAATATTATTCTGTTTTGGACCTGACATATTTTAAATAGTAAGGAGATAATGAAGTTCTAAATATCATGTGCCATCAAATAAGTTTTCTTATCACTCCTCTGTACCATTGTAAATGTGTATCCTTGAGAAAAACCATTGTAAATGTATATCCTTTGGTTTACATAAACTATGGTAGCAGTACCCTAAACAGGGTTGGTATAAACACAGATCTACCTTCATAGTGATAAAAAACATGGTGTTTTTAAGCAGAGATGGCTTTTTAGCCTGGTATGCTTAGCAATATTGTTATGTGCATACCTGTACCTTCAGCCAACTTGCAGTTAATCTATGGAGGGTTATCAGGAAGTTTATTTTTACTGTTAAAGCAATGAAATGGCTCTCTGGTGGATAATGACCTGGTAAAGATACTTTACCCTTCTCTAAACTGTTCTAACATTTAGGAGGAACACTTTGTATCTTAACATACTTTGTCTATATTTGCCTTTAATGCGTTTGATTTTATTTGCTCTTTTAGTGTCTTTTCTGACTACTATTTAAATGCTTTCCATTGATGTTCAAATATGCTGTAATCAAATTTACTCTAATATTCTGGGAACCACCAGCAGCTGAGTGGCAAGATTGCTGAGCACTGCTGATTTGAGCTGGGTCTAAATACTGTTAAATGGCTGCATAGGAATTTTCATGCTTTCTTCTATGCATTAAGTGAATACGTGATAGTTTCCTTGAATGCTCTGAGTGGCATGACTGGTGTTATCTTTACCAAGTGACAAAAAAATCGCATGACCGCATAAAGCTGGTGATGAGATTTTCTGTCACTTGTTATATATTAGCTTATAATTTAATATATTTTGCTTTCTTACTTCCTTTAATAATGTAGGTATTATCTTAATGAATGTAAATTTATGAAAATAGGGACTAAAATAGGTAATTTTACAAATTTAGCTAATAATTGCTGTTTAAATACAGATCTTGAGTGATCCCAAAACCCTCACCTCTTAGAGGGTTCAAATGACACTTCTGATTTGCCCATTTAGCTAATGACTAATTTGTGTATTTTTATAAACAAGTTTTTAAAAGCTGGATGAAGGCCTTCATTTCTGTTATTTTAGTTAAATTTGATAGAGAACCACGGAATTTTTACTTTTTGCCTTTTAACCTTTTTTGATTCTGTTGTATTATACATAATTTGATCATATAATCATCTTTTAAATGTGTTGAAATTTTCATTATGGAATGGGTTAACTTTTTCTGTTAAAAGTTATTTTTTAAATCTTTATTTTAATAAAGCTTATTTTTATCAAAATATTTCAGGAACTATGTTGCAGTGTACTGAATGCCCTACTGCTTATCATTCTTATCATACATGTATTGCTGCTGGATCAAAAATGATGGGACCAAACAAATTAGTGTGCCCAGATCATTTCTTTAGAAAGCACAAATCATTAAATGAGCAAAGGAAAACACCAAGAAAGCACGAATCATTGAAGAAAAAAAGAAAAACAGCAGTAAAACCGAAATCATCAAATGAGCAAAGGAAAAGCCAAACCATCAATGTTTTATATTGTTGTATATGCTGCCTAGGTAAGTGTTGGTAAACTGAAGTTTATTCCATAAAAATTCATTAACAGTAACTTATGTGATTCATGATGCATATTTAAATTACTTCTTGCTTTATCTGAGATTAAGTGATTCACAATACATATAGCCTATTGGAGCAAAGACGCTTTGAAATATTGTACTGCAGGAATCAAATGTATCAGGAAAAAAATAATAAAGCTTCAGTGTCACGTCATTCTTAATCTCTTTCACCATTCTTTTAATTTTTCTTTAAAATTATCCAGTGAGTTTTAATTGATTAAATAAGTTCCCTTAACCTTCCAGTATCAATGAAAATATTTCAGTTTTCGTTAATTTGAATTGCAGTCCTTATATTTATGTACCTTGCGTCTTATCTCCTATTATCTTCTAAACACTGCTATGTGTTTATTAAGTTTTATCAGTTGTGCCAGTTTATGTGCGGGAAATTATTTGTTCTGCAGAAAGATTGAAAGGTCATAATAAAGGTTATAAAGCATTAACATTCTAAAGTAATATCATTTGAAAAATAAAATATATCCTGCTAACAAAGCTCTGTTTTTAAACATTTCTGCATACTTAAGGGTGAATTACTTGGCAACGTACGTTGAATTCACAACCAAGTTTTTAGACTAATCAATTTCAAAGATTCTGTATTAAAAAATTTCGAGATATTGAATTCTGGAATTTTAAGAGGGAGATCCAGAATTCATGGTGTTTTTTAATAAAATATTTGGAATGAAAATCGTGGCAGGAAAAGAAATGCTTCATGATTGTAACATTATCAGTTAAAGCAGTACTCTGCCTTCATTATAAGCCAGCAGCAACAGTGAATCATTGAAAGTAAGAAATCATTTGTAACCTTCTTTGAAGAATGATTACTTTGACCAAAAATAAATAAATAAATAAATAAACATATATTAGTAACATTTTTGCTATATTTTAAGAGTTAAGTACTTGAGCAAAATCTGATAAAAATAAGGAATTAATATTTCTAGTGGTTTTCTCACAAGAATATGTGCCATTAATGTATTTAATAAATGAAGACATCTATGGTGAAATAATTAAAATATATATCATAGGTACCAATTTTTCATAATTTTTGAGAACTGTAGTTTTCATGAATTTGTGTATATACTTTTGTTTAGAATTATTTTTGCAATGATGTCAAAAATCATTCTGGTATGGCAATTTGCCACCAAATCTATATTTTTTTCCATGTGTTTTTATTTGGCTTCAAAGTTATCATGTCACATGGTGAAGAATGGTAACTTCTTCATTAGCTTCACATTTGTTTATCACCATAGGATTGGACGAATTCTTTTTTTCCCCAGATAGATGGAAGAAATGCTGGAGTTTTTCCTCACTTGCACATTCCCATAATATGTACCACTAGATCTGGAAATTAATCTCCATTTTGCCAACATTTGAAATGTCTGGTAATTCTTGAATTGGTATTTTGTAAATTTCTTCCCAAATTTTCAAATATAGTAACATTTTTATGACGTCATTAAAATTTTGACAGTGCGATGAAATTATGTGAACAAATTATGAAGTTGTAAGATGAAATTATGAAGCTCATAAGATGGTATGTGAAAATAAAGCATATATATTTCCACTTTCTTGTTTTATAATATGTATAAATTTCTTTTTTGATGATTTTTTGAAAGTTGTTTGGCAAAATTTCATCAAGATAACATGGAAACTGGATCTGAAGTAATGACATTCACAAAGTGTGTTAAGTAATGTCATATATTATATGTGGTTTGTTAAAATTTGCTTGAAAAGGAATAAAAAGTAATACTGTCAGAATTTTAACCAGGTTACAGTAATGAATGTGTTTGTGTTAATGTTAGGTTATCTGTATAGGGCAAAGTCCACAAGGGATCTCTGCTTAAGAGGAGGGATGCCTTTGTGTAAGATTTTTTGAGGGAAACTAGCCCATATTCACATTACATGTGGGGGAAACCATGAAAATCAATCATGCAGCCAGCTTGTTCTCCTGGAATTGAATCCAAACCAGATCAAACTAGCAGTATTTAGTGGTCTTGACAAGCCGGCCAATGGTTGGGTTCCTTTTTATTAAAGAACAGGTAAAGGTAATACATATTTTGAAACAAAATTGGATACAATTTTATAATATTTAGTGGTGGAAAAAGTGATACCGTGTGTTATATATGTTGACTTATTAAGGAACAGGTATATTACAGACTTATTAAGGAACATTAACATAGATATTAGATTATTTAATATTATGATTAAATCAGATAAGTTACACATGATGGGGATATTGACACTACATGGTCAGCGGCAGGTGTTAATTTAGGCTGCGCAATTACGGTGCACTTGCCTGGGCCATCGTAAGGCCAGAGGCACTAACATGTACGGGTCAGCACAGCAATGAATATCCTACATCGTGAAGCATCTGCAATAATAATAATAATAATAATAAAGAACTCAATGTAGAAAATTTGGATAGGATAAAATTCTGAAATGCAGCAACTTTTTTCCAAAGATTCAATGAATTTAAAGTTAGTGTTACTTGGACCAAGTATTTCTTTACACAGTTTTTCATTAGCAGAGTATTTCCCCAAATGCTGCAGATTATGTTGGTTGTCTGTTTTGGAAGATGTTTCCTGAATGATATACACTCTTTTGCAAGAAAATGGAAGCACCAAAAAGGACTTTTACGATTGTGACGAAATTTGGTATGCAAAAACATCTTGATGGAACATGCAAATGATCAAAGTTTCAAGGCAAATGAACAGGAATTGCAATCATAGCACACATTTCTAGTGCCAAATTCGCAAAATATAAAACCAGTAACAGAGGAGGGAAATTTATCTTCTTTTATTGCTGTCATTGTAATTGCCTGAAGAAGCGACTAAAGATGCCATTATGATGATATCAAAGACCTTACAGACAACTAAATGACTTCGAACATGGTTACCGTGCAATAGGCTGCCACTTGTAGCGTACAGACACTGCTGTGCAAAGATGTTGGCAGCAATTGTTGCTGCAAGGTAATATCCGACGAAATGAAGGCTCTGGAAGGTCAAGGAACACAAATGCGACGCAAGGTAGGATGATTGTTCGCCAAGCCCGAACCGCCCCAACGGTATCATTGTCGACTGTTCAACGCATTACTATACCTCCCGTGGCACTGTCTACCCACCACCATGTTTGTGCCTGGAGAGGACGGGGCCAGTGGTCTCAATCAGCCTTTGTTTTGCAAGGGCATGCAGCCATAACCACTGTTGTGATGGTATGAGGTGCTATTTCTTATGAGAGCAGGTCATGTTTAGTCATACTCAGTACATCTTTAACAGCTCAACGATATGTTGGATACCATCCTGCGGCCAGTTGCATTACGCTTTATGTCACGTCATCCTGGGGCCATTTTACAACAAGATTATGCCAGGCCACATACCGCTGTCATATCTTTGGACTGTTTCAGTGCGGTTGATACTATTCCTTGGCCAGCAAGGCCACCAGACTAACCAGTTGAGCATTTCTGGGACATGGTAGCCGCCAGATTAAGGCACAGCAAAATATCGCAGATCTGGAGCGACAGCTCATGAATGTCTGGCAGAATGTGTTGCAGGATGACATTAGGAACCTCACCACTCCTTGCCTTGATGAATTCAAGCGTGCATTGCCGCCAGGGGTCGTTCGACCTACTACTAATTTGAACACAATGGGTGATTGTGAGCCGTGAACGGGTACTATGTTATGAACTACTATTTAATCATTTTCTTATCTGTGTATGAGCTGTATACATATTCAATTTCATCAAAAACAACCACTTCCTTCATGGTGCTTTTTTTTTTTTGTGCAAAAGTCTGTATATATATATGTGCTATTCGTAGTGAGATGGCTAATGTTCATCGCCAAGTTCTGATAAGTTCTTTGCAAAACTGTGCCTTCTCCTTGCCTGCCTGTTAATGGAAGCAATGAAAATGATTGCAATGTGTATTCAATTATTGCAAATAATTTTATGAGGTGAAGGATGAAATAAAATATATTGCCTTGTGTTTTCCTAATTTAGTTGGTAACTCCACCTGGTCAGAATATTTCAATGATTATTAATGAATTCACTAAATTCAGTATTCCTGTATGAAACTGTTCATGTGCAGAGAATGGACCTGTTGTGGCAGCCTTTCTGGAAATGCTTCAGAAGAAATAAATCATTCTGTGTTGTCCGTGTTAAAACAGCTGCTGCTGCTTTATCAGTAAACATGGAAAAAATTTTAATGGATTTTCTGTTGTAGCACTTCATAAAATGTGCTAAAATGAAAAGAATTTAAAAACCATCCCTGCTTCATGAAGAAGTAAGAAGAATATTAAAAAAGCAAATATTTGCACATGAGGCAGCTGTCCATTGTGGAGCACTAAAAAGGGCAAGAGATTGTTTTAATATTTTCATGAAGTGAAATTTAATAATGAATTCAAAACTGTTGATAAAAACAAGAAACGGAAACTGAGTAAAGAAATTTTGCAAAGGAGGAGTAAATAAATACATTTTTCTGTAAAAGTTTTTTAGTGTGCTATCTTCTCTCTGGCTTAAACAAAATATTTTAATAAAATCTTTTGCTGATTTTGAAGAATTAACTAGGCACCTACAGTCTGTATCAATAAATACTCATATTTTGAAGAAAATGTTTGAGATATAGTTTCAAGGACTTCTAATTAAATTTGTCAAGCTTGCAGTAATAAAAATATTCAAATATTGGGTTGGAGGGAAAGTTCTGTCATATTTTAAATAGGCAGGTGATTTTTCTTGTAAATTAAAAAAAAATCTGTCTAGTGAGTCAATCGGATTTTTTTTTTTTTTTAGCTGCTGTATAATATAAAAGGTGCCCTTTTTCATCATTTACTTGTGATATTTAAAGTGAAAAACATGTCAGTAGATAAAGTGCATTTATGACACTGCATTTTATATGAGTTCCAAAAAGGAAGCAACACATCGGTTGCATGTGAAAATTTGTGTGCGGTATTTGGAAAAGATATTGTAAATGTTCGTACTTGTCAAAGATAGTTTAGCAAATTTCTTTCCGGGAATCTGAGCCTCAAAGAAAGTGATCGATCTGGACGACCATCCAAGATCAATAATTATGTTTTGCGATCCATGTTTGAAAATAATCCACATTTAACAAGTCGAGAAATTGCAGAAGAGTTTGGCATTCATCATACAACTGTTCGAGATCACATTAAATCTCTTGGGTTTGTGTTAAAGCAAAGTATTTGGGTTCCACATGAATTAACGGAAAAGAATTTGTCTGATGGTGTAAGAATGTGTTCATCACATCTGATTAGACACGATGTGGAGCCTTTTTTGGACAAGCTGGTTACTGCAGATGAAAAGTGGATTCTTTACGAGAATATTAAGAGAAAAAAATCTTACTGCAAACCAGGAGCATCATCAGCAACAGTTCCAAAACAAAGTGTCCATCAACAAAAAGTACTGCTTTGTTTGTGGTGGGACAAGAAAGGTCCACTACGACTTGCTAAAACAGGGAAAAACCATCAACGCGGATCTGTACTGCAATCAGCTGGATCATTTGAATGCAGCTATCAAAGAAAAAAGGCCAGTATTAGCGTCCAGAAAAGGAATAGTGTTTCACCACGATAACGCTCGCCCGCATACTGCAATGGTGACACAACAAAAACTGAATGCGTTAGGATGGGAAGTCCTTAGTCACCCACAGTATTCACCTGACATTGCACCATCTGATTATTACCTGTTCAAGTCTCTGCAAAATTATCTAACAGGAAAAAAATTCAAGTATTTTGAAAGTGTTTCTAAGGCAGTTGCTGACTATTTTAATTCCAAGGATGAGAACTTCTACAAAACAGGATTTCACAGGTTACCTGACCTGAAAGATGGCAACAGGTTGTAACAAATAACGGAGCATATATAATTGATTAATATTAAACACATATTTTTATAAATGAATTCAAATGTTTTCTTTAAAATACGACAGAACTTTCCCTCCAACCCAATATTTGCTAGTACAGTATGAAGTCGAAAATCAGATCTGATCGAGAGTTTGGTGATTCTGGATTTAGGATTTTTCCAGATATTAGATCATCAGTTTAAGCTTGTAAGATGACGTGTAGAAATTATAAAATTAAAAATATGCAATCATTATGTATGAAATAATGAAGCATTTATGATCTAAAGGGTAACAAAATTTACAAAAAAAGCTTCATATTTATTTGTTTACTTTATTAAACATTTCTTTCAGCGTACATGTAAGTTGCTCTTTTTGCTCTAATATTTCCTCTTTAATTCTGTTGGCAGATATAATTTCTTATTCATTTACAAATTTCCATTATTCCAAGTCCTGTAATTGCTGTGTTGAGAATTACAACTAACTTGTCAATTGATTTTTTTTTTCTTTTCAGTAACCTCTCTGTGACTTTATTTACTATCAGTAATGCAATTTTCTGGATCTAGAACATTTCTACAGATTTTGGTGTCCTTTAATTGGGGCATCATCATCACAATGAAAAAATTGTTATATCATCTTCATTTGTTACTGCTTTTCCGCATTTCTTTAAAAAATCCATTATTTGGAAAATTTAACCTTTGATTTGTGATATCCCAAAACCATCACGTTAACAGCCATCATATTCATCATCCTCACCATAAAATATGGTAGCTAGCCATAAATTACGCCAGGCATTTTAGAAAGTATCTGGAGACACGTCTTCCCACGATCTTGTGATGCTCCACAAAGCAGATTTTATAGTAAAATGTTTTAAAAATTCTTGAATACTCTTGCCATTATTCAAGAAATGTAACATGGATTTTAAAATTCTTTATATTTGCATTTCAGAGCACACACTATTACGATGTCCATAAGCTGAATGAAGGATGTACAATTTTCGGGGGGGGGGGGGAATATGGATATATTATCTTTCACTAAAACGTTAAGTGAAGTATGAGCCGAACAGTTGTCTACAATCAGGACAATTTTTGCATAATCATGTAAACCAACCGAATTCTGCCGAGCTTCTGGTATGAAATGATTTTCAAACCAATCATTCATTAACACTTCTCTTATCTGTGTTCTTTTATGTTCACGATGCATAGCAGGAAACTCTTACTCATTTAAAATGCTCTAGGTTATGTATTTTTTCCTATTATGAAAAGTTTCCACTTGTGCATTCCTAAAAAACCTGCAGCATGCACATGCATTGTTAGTCTCACTTTGGAATCTTTGACACGAGTTGGAGCATTTTCTATAAAGGTTGCCAATGTATTTTGCAGTACATATTACCAGAAAATACCAGTTTCATCAGCGCCATAAATTTGTTCTGGAGATAACTTTCAATGTGTTAAATCAATTCATTTAAGTTTAGCAGCTTCATGAAGTTTTTTCATCTGAAATTCTTAGTTGCCTTATACCATGGCGGTTTTTAAATTTCGTTAACTAACCTGTGTAATATGTGCATTCAATTTTTAAGTTCATTACTTCGTAAAATATTTCAGCTTGAGCCATTAGCATTTGACTCGTCAATGGGCCACCGTCGGTGCAACGCGGTCCGACCCATTCAGTCATCACTTTGTCATGATCTTCACTTTTAGCATAACGAAAATTTTTCTGTTATTCATTGCAAGTGAAGTGTCGGAATCCACAAAGAGTTTCTTTTTCAGTTTTCTTATGTTATATACAGTCGACTTTCCAATGTCGTACTCCTCGCATAATTTTAAGGTGTATACACCTTTATCCATTTTTTTGCAGCAATTCCAGTTTTTTTTTAATGGACATTGAAACATGCTTTCTCTTTGTAGATCCTGTTGCAGCTCCAGAATGAGGAACTGTTTTCAGCATAATCGAAAGTTGAAACTTTAATTTTCATAAAGTTGCTAATAAAAACAGTTTGCAAAAAAAAAAAAAAAAAAAAAAAAAAGGATCAAATCAGAAAGTTAAGGAACAGCGCAATCTGCTATATTGATGAAATTCCTTGAAATCAGTAAAGTATAATTTTAGCCTAACTTATTAGCGTCCGCTATACACTATTGGCTATGTATCATGAGATTGGCGACAAAAGAGGTGTTGCCTTAAATTTTGTCTTGCTTCTTCTTTCGTGTACTGAGACAGTTAAGCCTGATTGTATTAGTGTAGTTATTTATTATACTTGCGTCTATTTCTTGAGCATGCGTAAGGCTTATTTGAGTCCTAAATAAATACACTGGTGTACAAAACTTAAGCAACAGCAGGGTTTTTTGCCATAACTCTACGACAACTGATAGACATGAAATGCAGAAATGAAGGAGAGTATTATGTACGTAAAGGATGATGAAAGCATCAGAACTGAAAAAGGAATACAATGCATACGGTATGGAATGAAACAAAAACAAGCTTTATTGAACACATAGTACATACCTGCCAACTTTTACGAATTTTTCGTAATTTTTACGAAAATGCGTTTGTTTTTATGATTTTACGATCGTAATCCATTTTTTACGATTTTTTTCAAGTGTGTTTAGTGATTTTTGTCGAAATTTTAGAATTTTTCGCCAATTGCATCATGTTTTACCACTAACTACCGACTACTTCGAATCCAGTAACCTGCGGTTTCTCCCAACTCGCCACTTAAAAAGCCAATCCAATGCGCTGAACTTGTTTCTTCCACTCTTTTCTTTGTGGGCGCCAGATTATTTTTTTCGCGTTCGCTTCAGCAGCAAGGGAATTACTCAGCGAGCGTGGATTGTTGCATTCTTTTTTTTTTTTTTTTTTTTTTTATTTTGTTTGCACGTGCTGCGAATTTTTTTAATACGTCGTTGTTACGAAATGAGTTCAAAAAAACCGTATTCTCAATATTTTCGGCCTGCCTACAAAGCCGAATTTCCAACAATAAAAGAATCCTTCAAAGGAAATAACTATGCATTTTGCAACGTGTGCGTGTGTGACTTTATAATAAGTCACGGTGGAAGAAGCGACATTGTGAAGCATGTAAGTCTAAAAAGCATGAAGTTAATACTTCGGCTTCGACGACGTCAAAGCAAGTGGATGATTTTTTTTCAAATTCGGCTACGAATTCGGATGCCGATGTCATTTTGGCAGAGTGTTTGTTTACTGCATTCCTCATCGAACACAACGTGCCGCTAAGTGCTGCCGATCACGCCGGTCTACTTTTCAGACGGATGTTTCCCGACTCCAAGATTGCTCAGAAATATGCTTGTGCTCGCAGAAAAACATCTTCTATTGTGAACGAAACTGCTTGCGATGCACAAAGTAAAACGATAGCTGCACTCCAGAATTCAGCAATTTCGATGTCAATCGATGGCAGCAACGGCAGCGATTGGAAGCTTTACCCCATCGTTGTCACATATTTCTGTGATGTTTCTAATGAAACGAAAACTCATGTTTTGCGTCTTCCATTGTTAAATGGAGACGCTACGGGGGGAAAATATTGCCTCCTTGGTAATTAATGAGTTGAAACAACTTAACATCCCAATATCAAACTGCATTTCATTTGGTGCAGATAAGGCTCATGTCATGGTGGGTGACAAAAAGGGTGTAGCCTCTTTCCTCAAAAAAGAACAAAATGAATTAATTGTTATTGGATGCCCATGCCACTTAATTAATTTGGCAGCAGAAAAAACTGCAGCTGCTTTACCATTAAATATTGACCAGTTTCTGATTCTTCTGATCTTCTGATGTTTTTCTATCTGGAAAAAAGTGTAAAAAGGAAAGAAAACCTAAAGAATTTCCAAGAACTGTGCTCTGGTGAAACGAGAAAAATTCTGAAACATGTATGCACGAGATGGTTATCCTGAGGCAGAGCGTTAGGAAGGTTTATTGAACAGTGGGATGCATTGCTAAAATATTTCCACGAATAGACCAAAACGAAACCACAGATCCCATCAAATTTGTCGGCATATAAGATTCCGAAAACCAATTTTGCTTCTAATCAAAATGCTTTAAATGGTTAACCATTAAGATTTTTGAAAGTGTAAATACCCTTCTACAATCAGCTTCGCCAAAATCTCCCCTGCTTATCCAAATTCTTAATGATCTTTGAAAGAACTTTATACTAAGTTTGTAAAACCGTCCGTTGTGAAAAACAGTGTGTTGATTCGTGTTGCCTATAATAGTTTGGCAAATCAAAAGGATGACAATGATCTTATAATTGGAAATCAAACCAGGGAACTTGTAAATTCTTTGAAAGATTATGAGAAAAAAGAATTTTTTCAATGTGTTAGAAAGTACTTTTCCTCAGGCTGTGATTACATTATAAGGAAGTTTCCTTTGCAAAATGAAGCTCTTTTAAATGCTGAAGTGGCAAATTTGAAACAAATTGAAAATTCATGTTTTGAAAAGATTCGTTTTTTTATTGATAAATTTCCATAATTCGTTTTTTTTTTATTAATTTTCCTTTTTTTTTAACAATAAAGAAAATGAATGGCATAATGATGGTTTAAATGAACTACAGAACCAATTTTCTGCTGCAAAGTTTGAAGACTTTGCCAATTCTGGAGAAGATAGACTTGAAGTCCTTCTTGGTACCTTAAAAAGAATAAAAAAAGCTGATGGAACACCAAAATATGATAGACTAGCAAAAGTTTTATGTGCTATTCTTGTAATTCCACACAGTAATGCTGAGTGCGAGAGAGTCTTCAGTGTTGTGAAGAAAAACAAAACTATGTTTCGTCTTTCAATTTCACCAAAATCTCTAGAAAACATTTAAATTGCTAAATGTTATGAGGAAACTAATTGTTATGACAGGAAATTTTCCAAAGAATTTTTGGCTACAGCCAAAAAATGCACTCTAAATTCATTGCAATAATTTTTTTGTGTAACATTAAGTTCTTGTTTTATGTTTCCTAATAAATTTTTTAGTAAAATTTTTTATTACTACTTAATTAAGATTTACTAATGTAAGTACAATTTTCTTTTTTCTATTTGTATAAATTGTTATTTTTTTAATATCAAAGCATGATATTAATTCTTCATGTTCTTCTGAATTTGGGGGAGAAATCTTCTGAATTTTTATCTTTAGAGGTTGGCAGGTATGCATAGTATCGTGGCTCATGATTGTCTATCTAAGAGGAAGAACAACAAGCAGATGTTCCCTAATATGGGATATGCCCTCCCGTCACTGCAATGGTTGCTTCGCACTGTCTCCGCATACTCAGAACCAGCTGGTGCAACATTTCTTGCGGTAGGAGTGTCCATTCCTCAATCAGCATCTGTTTGAATGTTTGGTGTTCTTCGGAGGATGTAAGCATGCTGCAATGCTTCTCCCCAAAGCATCCCACACATGTTCGATGGGATTTAAATCTGGGGAGCACGCTGGCCAATGCATTTGAGTGATATCTTCACTTTCCAGTAGCTCCTCAACAGAAAGAGTCCGATGTGGCTGTGCGTTGTCATCCATAAAAATTAAGTCTGGGCCAATGGCACCGTGGAACAGACGCACATGGGGAAGAAGTACCTCCTCACAATAGCGATGCTCAGTTACAGACCCTCTGTCGAAAACGTGGAGCTTAGTTCACCCGTTCAGCATAATGCCTTCCCAGACAAGAACTCCAGGACCACCATTACAGTGTCTTTCCTTGATATTACTGGGATAAAACCAGGTCCTGACCTCTCTCTGAATCAAAACGCATTGAGAATCGCTTCTGGTACTGAACGGACTCTCATCCGTAAAGGGGCCACGACTCCATTGATCAGTTGTCCAGTTTTTGTGCTCTCTGCATCACTGTAAACGTGGCGTCGGTGGCCAACTTTCAGCAGTTCAGGATGGCGGGCGAATAGGCCCCCTTTGTGAAGGCGTCTGGCCACAGTAAACCGTGACACTTGTCGCCCCATTGCTGTACAGAGTTGCTGACTGCTGTTGGCCTCTGTTCGCCTCTGTTCGCCTACAGGACGATATATTGGTCATCCCCTGCAGATGTCTTTGGGCGGCCACCACAAACCTTTCTAACAGCTATACCTGTTGTTTGGAAAGCTTTCCAAGCGCGCGAATCGACACTTTTGTTGATTCCGAACTCTGCGGCTAACACTGGTGACAGTATGCTCCTCCTCCAGCTTTCCGATCATTCTTCCACGTGTGAAGTCATCCAGGTGATTTCTTCTAGCCATATTTCACAAACTGACTCAATGGCACTTGCGGCGAATATGTTGAATTGCGTCTCCGTCCTTCCTTTTATTCTACTGTTGAGCTGCGAGCGCCGGCATCACACGTTTTGTGTACGCTCACGTTGCCTCTGCCGTTTCGTTCCTGATATTTGCATACGCATGCCGTTTCTACTGACTTTGTGTTCATTGTGCTTATCTCCAGACCTCCTTTTCTGCAATTTCATGGCCATCTGCTAGATTTTTACATTGTTGCTTAAGTTTTGCACACAAGTGTTAATTCCCATATATACTTAACATTTATCGAGGGCTGGCACTAGATATTCCTAAATTCTAAATTTCTGCTGCCCCTAAATTTAGGATTCCAATGCTTTTCCTAAATTCTAAAAATATTTTCATTCCTTAATTTTATTGCTCAGTGCTTCTCTAAATTCCAAAGAGCTTGGCTTCCCGAAATTGTGATGCCTGGTGTGGTCATACAAGCTCCGGTGCTGGTTCTGGGTTTACGTGAAAAGCAAATCACTTATTCTTAACCTTTTGACGACGGGGCGTCTTTGTCTAAGACGCGCGCTCAGGACGAAGCGGAAGTGAAAGGAATTATGCTACAGGACGGGGGTTTTGCTCCACTAGGCCTAAGTTTAGAAAAAAAATTGCAAATAATTAAGTTTAAGTCCTACCACCGTAATTTTTGGTAGTATTTTAGATTGTTACGTAATCTGTCTTATAGCATTAAAACTAGACTTTAATAATGTTTTTCCTTTAATTTATAAGAAAATATATAAAAAAAAGTTTGCTTACCTTGAGAAATAATTTTTGAAATTGCTATTCCAATTATTCCAAAATTTTAATTGACAAAACACATTAATATACTTTCACATTAATAAAAAATATACGACAAGGGCTATTTACAAAAAGAAATAATAAAATTTAAAATGAAGACTGAGTGTGGAAAATCTCGAAGTAGGGAGAAACGCAAAGTCCTACGTTGCATGATTTGCAAGCATAAAATGTTTGTTGTGTTTTTCTTTCTTTCAGCACTGTTTGTGATTAAACAATGCACTTTCTGCGGCTTTTTTCTCCCTTTTTGTTCAGATTAAGTGTAGGAAAATGCCTACCAGATAATCGGATAGCCGCTGGTACAGATCTTACTGTAAACTGCTTTTCGTCTCTATAATTTTCATAGTTCTCTAAAATTTGCTCAATTAATTTCATCTTAAATTGGAGAAGCGGCGTTTTAGTGCCGTGTTTTTTGTCATACAGAATGTGGGAATTCAATATGGTTATATCCATAAGCCCAAAGAATAATTTTTTGTACCATTTCACCGATTTTCTAAAACTTGAATGGTGTGTCATAAATCCGTCTCCTATGTCTACACCACCCATGTTTTTGTTATAATCAATAATACACCTATGTTTTAAAATGTCTTCTCCAGTAACTCTATCTTTTCTGCCAGATTTAGCCATTTCTTCCACACATAACCAGATACTGATTCGCGTAATTTATATATTTTTATGCCGTAGTGCGATCTTTTCGATGGAACATATTGACGAAAGCCAAGGCGTCCTTTCCAACCAAAAAGCGATTCATCAATACAAATATTTTCCTCGGGCGTGTAGGTTCTTTTAAACTTATTTTTCAGGTTTTCAACAATTAATCCGAGTTTTTCCAACTTTTTAGCATCCTTGTTTGAGGTGAAATGCAAAAATTTTAAAATGTTGAGAAAAACGTCTCTAGGCATAACTTTGTTGAAAAACGGAGTAGCAAATATCTCATTTGTAGTAAAATACATTTTCAAATTAGGCTTCTTGATAATGCCCATCAGTATTATCATTGCAAAAAAAACTTTTATGTTTTCAATACTTAGATTTGAAAATCTGGCTGATTTAGAAGTTGATGGGACACTTCTTTGAGCGCTTTCTGCAAAACTGCTTGTTTCTTCAACAATCAAATTTAAAAGATCATTATCAAAGAAAATATTGAAGAAATCAATTTCTTTTTCTGCATGATCTACAGAATTTATTCCCGGTATTCCAGTAAATGTATGAGGATGCAATTCCTCGAGTTCAAGATGAAGTATCTTCAGTCGAACTTTTACGGGATGTGGAAGGCAGGCATTCAGCCAGCTCAGTCTCTGACAAAAAGTCCGTGTCAGAATCGTTAGAAATATCACTTTCTAACTCTTTAGCAAATGAATCATCACTTTCATCTATATCGCTAGTTGGTTCATTTACCATACGAATATATTCATCCTCTGATAAATAACGTTTCCTCGCCATAATAATCTAGAGTCAAGGCTTTCCGAAATAACAAGAGAAGTGCGCAAAATATATCCAAAAGCAATACAAACTGTAACAAAACTAATGCTGAAACCCTAAAAAACCCCACATAGTAGCGAAAACAAACAAAAAAAAAGTGTTCGGAGAGCTGTCAGAAGCGAGAATGCTTATATCACGTGGAAAGTTAAAGAGCCGAGCTGCGTTTGTTTACATTACGATTTCCCCCCTCCCCAGCCACAGCTGACAAGCAAAATACAAAAAACAGACAGAATATAAACAATCTGAAGGTCAGAATACTAAACCTACGTTCAGTTTAAATGTAATGGACACAGAGTGCCATCTAGTGGCTATTAAAAATTGTTTCAGCTTAAAATGCATATCTGCACTGCCCGTTTACTAGGCTAATTCTCCAGGAGTGCACGGGTGAACCGCCCGGGCCTCACATGCGTCCGTATGAAATGCATATATGATTCGCCCGTCGCGAAGAGGTTAATTCAAGAAGCAATGAATGTAATCTTTTGGTCTAAAATCATTGACAAAATCTGTTTGTAGCATGCGGCTTCATTAGCAAAAGTTGTTTGTAGCTTATCGAAAGAAATTTTTAAATTTTTCCTCGTCAGTATTTCTTAGCACCTTTATCTTAAATCTGTAGTCATTGTCAAGGGTAATGTCAACATAAAAGATTACCGTCCTTTTTTTTTTTTTTAAATTACTAACATAAAATATTTGTTTGGGCATTGTTACCTAAGTCATTATTGAAGTTGTTATGTATTGATAAACATGGTGATGAGATGATAAGTAATGGTTTGCCAGGTGTCGTCGGGGATGTAAAATATTAGTAGGTGTAAAATCAATGATGTTTCTATCTGCAGTGTTTGGGTTTGATATGTATTTGAATCAGATATTCAGAGCCAAATTATTGATCACACAAATTTATGCTAAATTATTGTTTCTTCAATAACAAGGTATTTATTTAGTTCTGAAGGGAAATTACTCTCCACATGTTTTATATGGAGAGGAAAAAAATCAAGAACCCATGCATAAAGCATTAAGGAAAAAGAAAGCTGTTGGTGGTTTTGAGGTCCAGATTTTAGATTATTCTGGATCTCAGACTTTGTACTGCAATTTGTTTCTGTTGTGTAGTAAATTAGGAACAAGATGGAGAGCTAGTTATTGGAACTAATTTTGGGTGAATTGTTGAGGAAGGAAGGTGGGAAATTTATTATTTATTTTATTTACATATTTTTTGCATCTGTTAGGTAATATTTTGGAACTACATGTAGTTACACTATAAAAAAATTTTGTACTAAGAAGTGAAATAGTGTTTCATTCAGAAAATGCTAATTTAAAAGAAAGTGTGACTTCTTCTTTTAATTTCTTTTTTTTACACGTTAGCAAATTCTTAGTTCTATTTCCAATGAAAGATGGAGAGAATGGTGATACAGATAAGCGAATTGTAGAAGTAGTTTGCAACATTCCATTGTGAGGAATGGGAATTATTACAGCGTGAAAATGTTGGTTTTATAGGATAGATGTGTATAGCAGGTGGCATTTTTATGCAGGACAAGAATCACTAATGTTCAGAAAGCTATGTAGACTATACCTCATAGCAAGATTCACTCCCATTTCTCTATGACAACTTGAATGCTTGAGATTATTTTGATTGTCAAATATAAACAGGATACAAAGTGCTATGAAGCTGAATTTTCTGATTCTTTTTAACAAAAGCTAAAACAGTCACTGTGAATGTATATTAAAGTAAATTTTTCAGATTTTCATTTCTTTAAATGTAGTTTTCTTTTTTAAAATTGTATTTCAGATATATGTGAATTTCTCTTTCCGTAAATTTTGCCTTTTGTAACCCAAATTCTGAGTTTTTTCCTGGAATCTGCTGATTTTTTTTCCTCACGAATGTGGCAGTTATGCTATATGTAAATATAAATATTAAATAACTTAAAATATAAGCTTTTGTAGAGGACTTTGATGAGGCTAATTTTGACTTTTTTTTTCATATTGGTTTCGCATATGCTAATTTAACAATTTTATGTTGGATTAATCTGTGACAAGATAATCGAGGCTTGATCATCATTTTGTTTGAGAAGCCAAAGTCTTCTAGGTCATCCTATGCCTTCTTATAACCTAATATTCCCATAATGAAAACAAGCAAAAGGTGGGCACCAGAGAGCACACTGTATGTAAATCTCTAAACTATTATAATTGGACCCTGGAAGTAGTTATACTATGAAATGCTGTAAAAGAAAGTTGTAGATTATGAGGTTATATTTATTATGGAATGTGAAAAATGTGCAATACCTTCACCAGTATTCAAACATCAGACGAATACATGTCGAGCATGCTTCCACTTCCGCCATAATGGAATGCAGAAGGGAAGGAGAAAATATGTTATATTTATTGACTTAATGTTCTGTTGTTTTCCCCACGCAGATTATTTCAGAGGTCAATCTGCGATAAACTAGCATGGTTGCTTCTGATTGGCTGATAATGTAGTATAGACGAGTTGGCCGAAGTTGTGTATATATATATATGGAAATCGTGAATGCAGGTGATTCGCTGGTTTTCTTTTCTGTTTTGTTGTTTTTAATGTAAAGGCTACTGTTTCAGCCTAGTTTATTTTATTTAAGGTTATGCAATAAAGGTTAGTTCTGGCATTTATTTAGGCAAGGCAAAGTAAGCTTATGCTTTTGCTCCAATGCCAGGAGGTTATGGGCCTAGCTCAACAGCATGGCAGGAATGTAAGCAAAGAGGGCTGTTATCTACGAAAAAATGCTGAAGTGTTTAGAAGTTGGTTCAAGTGGTTGTGCTTATGCGTAACTAAAGATGTCATTATTACCGGAAAGTTTTGAATTCTTGAACCATGACAACGGGGACGGATGGAGAGTCGATATGAAGATGCTGTTACTAGACAGAAATAGTTGGAACTTCATAAAAAGTAAAGAAGAGGTGGATAAAAGTGCAACAAGGCATTACAAGCAGATTTTCACATTGAGAGAAAATAGAGCCTTTAGTATGTTATATTATTGAATTAAAAGTGAGTTCATGCTATCGATACAAGAATGTTCAAGTGGTAAAGAAGAATGGGAAGTTCTACAGAAGCAATTTGATCCAAAAACAGGAGCCAGAATAATGCAGCTTCTAGTTGAATTTTTCAACATTAGATATGCACCTGATAAGGAAATCGGGCAGGAAATCAGGCATCACGAGGATAAAAATGACTGCGAAGAAGCTGGCTGAAACTGGACACAGCAGATCTTTTTAATGGTTTCAAGCAATTTGGAGGTTGCCTCATGAATACTCCAGGATTGTACAATTGATTTATAAGTGGAAGGTCAATCCTGCCAAGTATTGATTATGCAAGGTTTAATAAATCTCTGGTTTGATGAAAAAGCTCTTGCCCTTCAATATCTATTTGTCAAATAAACACTCCTAAACAAATTAGAGATATGGTTAATGATGTGAGACACTTAGCAGTTGTATCAGGTATAACAGATTTGGAGTGTAAATGGGTGAATAAGCTGATGGTATTTTTTCAATGGTATGTGTTCGTGACAATTACAAAACTATCAAGAAGACACCTTTAGAGGTCACTGCTAACCAATACATCATAGGATGAAATACTTAATATGCTTTCTGATCAAATAGAAAACTGCAGGAAATTATGAAGATGTATGCAGTCATAGGTCACAATGCTGGAAATGTTCCCAAAATCAATAAGACCCCCCCCCCCAAAAAAAAAGTCATTGCGTTTTTCACAGAGAAATATGGTTTTTTTAGGTTTACAGGGTGATTATAATTAAAGTTGCAATTTCAAAACATTCTAATTTTTAAAACTACCATTCAGAATGACTTGATATTTTACCAGAACAATCGTGAGGCAATGGAATTTTGTTTGGTGAAGGAAAAGAAGTTCCAAAGTGTACAATAGATGGCATGCCTGGATCACGTGCCTGCTGTGGAGGTAGCAGTAGTGGGTGCAGCCCAACTTGCCTAACCAAACAAGTTGATCACATGGTCATGACAGGCCACACCCATTTCAACAAAGGGAAAATTGAAACACAAAATATCTCAACGAAAATAATCATGTGTTAATAATAATTATAAACATAACAGTGAAGAAAAAGAACAAATACAAACACTTAGACAATAGCAGACAAAAAAAAAAAAACCAGCAAACAACAAACACAAACAATGGTAACAACAAATTATTGACCAAATAGTGATGGCAATGAAAAGCAAAAATCATACACTGATTCCCACTGTCCGGCGCATACGGTTAATAATTTTCATCACAGATTTACATAATTTTGCGAAATCTTTATAGCATAAAAAAAAAGATTTTCAAAATCAATATTTTTGTTTCTTAAGCTATTAAAGTAGGGACAGACCTCGAAAAACGCTTAGCATCACCAAACAGACCACATAGTTTACATTTATTGTCATTCTGTATCTTAAACCTAGCGAAGTATCCTGGGAAATGTCCATGTCCGGTCAGAAACTGGTTAACTTCAAAATCATTGAAGATAATATTCCTTTTCTTAGTCTGTTCTAAGTGTTTCAAATAACAACTTTTCCCTTCAGAAGTATTCTATTGTAACTGCCATTGCTTAAAATAATACGAATAAATAGCTTTGGTTGCTATTTTTTTTTAACCCTCAACATAGGGCGTCCTCGAAACACTCCCTAAGGCAGCCTCTTCTGTGAACACATCCACTCTCTCATAACCGAGTATTCCGATATGGGCCAGCCAAACTTAATATTAAACAATAAGGATAGTTTTTCGTAAAGATCTTTAATATCGATAATCAGACCATTATTATTTAGTGCATTATAAAGTGCATTTAAGCAAGACATGCAATAAAAAAATATAAAAGTTAGAATTTCTTGCAAAATTACCTCTCAATATCCATTTAATGGCATAGAGGACGGCGATGAGCTCGGCTTATTTATGAGTTATATTTTTCAAGGTGCAATTTATAGTGATAGATCTCAACATCAAAATAATATACAACAAAAGCCGAGCCCACCCTGCTCTCATAACTCGATCCATCAGTGAAAATTTGCTATTCCATTAAACAAGAATAATAAATGTTATAATTGATAGAAATGCAGTTTACTGGACAGATCAGATGTAAATTAAAGACAGAAAGTGAATCAGCATTAACTGGGATTTCATCATATTTAAATATGTCCAAAATATTGTTTCTTAATATAGCCTTATCATAATAAAAATTGTAGATTATTGAGAGAGGGAGTGCCCGCCAGGACGCAAAGGACCTCACTCGAGACAGCGGAAACAACGGGTGAGCGCAAGAAGCCAGCTCCACTGAATGGTATTGAGTTTCATATGTAAATGTTGTAACTCCCCCGCTCTGCGACCCGAAGCCGTAATTCCATACATAACAATGGGTATAAATTAGATCAGTTCATTTTTGAATATAATTAAGAGGATAATTAAAATTGAGTTTTGAATCCAAATAAACACCTAAATATTTAATTCTTGATTGATTTTCAAAATTTTACCGTTAAATCTTATTCTAGGGCTCCGAACGTGGCGACCAGTCTTAGGAAAAAATAAACATTTAGTTTTGGCAGCATTTGATTTTATTTGCTCCTCAGAGCACCATTGATTATAAATTTCTGTAGTGTTATTAAATTAATTTTCAACCTGTTCTAATGATTCAACTGTAATTATAAAAACCAAATCATCTGCATAAGCAACCACGTCGACCCCTGAATCAAATTCTGTCTTTAAAAATTTATCGACTATGAGGCCCCAGAACAGAGGAGCACTACAAGATCCCTGTGGACAACCTTTAAAGATACTTCTTTTAATTTCATCCTGCTGTGGAGGTATGCACATTCCTGAGACTTGACATGCGCACCACAGGCATAGCTGTGATAATAATGCAGAACACGTATTGCTTTGCCTGAATGCTTCATCAGGACTGACAAAGAGGGATTGTGCTGTGCTCGTGAAGCTTTTCTATCAGAACGGTGACTCTGTATCAACTGCTATCAGGAAGTTGTGGATACTAAAAGGCATAAAATCCGGCCCCATGACCATTTACAGCGTGCGAAAAATGATAAATAAATTTGATGAGACCAGTTTATTTGACGTGAAATGAGGTAGAGGACGAAAACCAGTTACGGCGCGGCAGTGGAAGATGTGGCCACGTTACAAGACTAGACAAACAGTGATGCAGGAATCAGCGGTACACGGGGAATTGGACAAATGTTGCATATGCCTATCAGCACAGTGTGCAATGTCCTATGGAACATCTTGCCCTGTTATCCATGCAAGATAACTCTTGTGCAGATGTTGCTGCTTGCTGACCTGGAAACACATGAATCGTTTGCGTAATGATTTCTTGCCCTGATGAAAGTGGACAATGGCCGGGGAACATTCTGTGGTCTGGTGAAGCCCATTTCCCTTTGCGAGATTCTGTAAATACTCAAAATTGCAGGATATCGGTGACCAAGAATCCGTTCAAGCTACAGCCATTACCTCTTCCATCTAAAAAGGTCACTGTGTGGTGCGGAATAATGGTAGTGTTTGCCATCAGTCCATTCTTCAAGATCACACCTGCAGGTCCCGTTAATTGCACCATTTTTGTCAAGCAGTATGAAGCATTTTTGCTTAACCATGCCCTTCCAGCAGTGTCAGTGTGTTGATCACACAATATTCATGCAAGATGGCACTCCTTGTGCGAATCAGCTGCTGATCGTTCATAAAATCATAAGCTGCCATTTTCAAATAGGGTGGCTGCTACGTTTGCCTGACTAAACCCGTATGATTTTTGGCTTTGGTAATACCTGAAGAATGTTGTTTGTAGTGGGTTTATTGGGAATCTGGCCGACATGAAGGCAAGCATCACGCACCACATTCATAGCATCAGGACAGATACCTGTTCTGGAACATGCTGTTTTGCACTTCCAACTAGTAGCGGAACAAGGCGGAGGCTTGTTCGAACAACTTATGAGTTAATCATCCGTAAGTTGTTTGTTTTATGAAGCTCCTCTTTTTCTCTTGTCACTGTCATTGTTTTTGCTATACACATGTATTCTTTAAACTGCTCGCTGTGAACATGTCTTTTCGCCTGTCGTAATTTATATATTTCCTTTTGGCTAATAAAATTCCTGTGTTTAACAATTCGGACTTGACCCTCATAGCGCCATCTATCAGCACATTTTTGAACTACTTTTTTTCCTTCGCCAAACAAAATTCCATCTTCTCACATTTGTTCTGGTAAAATATCAACTCATTCTGATCGGTAGTTTTAAAGTTAGAGCATTTTGAAATCACAACTTTAATTATAATCACCCTGTATAGTATTGTTAAATGATGCCTAAAAACAAGTTGTTCAAATGAATATACAGGATATCCAGCAAAAGAACTCCTGATTTCAAACTTAAAAATCTTGAAAATAAAGATCGATAGAGGAATGCAACAAGCGGTGTTTTGAAATAATAGTTACAAAAGCTGACAATAGATGACACTGTATGCTAGCACCTGGGCACTTTGGATTTTAAATGGAAACCTGTCTAGGCTGTTTCTCAGTGTTTTCTTCATGCTGGAATGTTTGAAACCAATCTCTGATGCAATTCTGTGGATGGATTTCCTTGGATTTTGCTGAATAATTCCTGAAGCGTTTTCAGAATAACTACAGTTTGCCTGTTATCAAAATTCCTTACCAGATCATTGGATATTTAACAAAGAGCTTGTGAGTGAATCCTTTGGGAACATTCAACTGTGTTTGAAAACTATGATCTATTTTCTGGTAGTCTAGTGCCAGAAACACGTTCTATGAAATACATGATTTCAACTTTTTCCTTCCATATGCTAAACTCCTTTCACTTTTCAAGGGTGGACCTGATTGCTCTTATGTTTATGTATGTTCGGAGTGCTATTTATATGCAATACATATTATGGTAACAGCACCACTTTTATAAGTATTATTTGAAAACTTCTGTGTAACAATCTTACAGCTTTCACCATAAATATACCACTTGTTGTATTACTCTATTGATTTTTAATTTTGAAAT
Organism: Stegodyphus mimosarum; assembly: GCA_000611955.2. Taxonomy (NCBI): domain Eukaryota; kingdom Metazoa; phylum Arthropoda; class Arachnida; order Araneae; family Eresidae; genus Stegodyphus; species Stegodyphus mimosarum. The sequence goes on from KK114482.1 coordinate 175,947, forward strand.
CAGACTGCTTTGCTCTACACCCAGTATGAAGATATGGGAAGCTACTATGAGTACTTTCTGCTTGCATATTGAAGTAAATTGGCTGTCTCGAAAATTATTGGCACATTTGATGGAACTGCATGAAAGGTAGCAGCATTTTTGATGGACCACCAAACTCTGTCAGCAGCAGGCTGTGGTTTTAAATGATGAAGACTGGGCATATAAACTAGCATATTTGCCCATTATTTTTAGAAAAATGGATTAAATAAATCTATCATTGCGAAGAGAGAAGAACCACAGATTTTGATGTGTTTTGATCCCTCCTTTAAGCAGAAATGTGCTTAAAAAAAGTGATTCTATGAAATCCAGAGATAATCATATAAAATATGCTTAAATGGTTATTCCTAAATTAATCAACCGAGATTAAAATTCCATGTTCAGTGGAAGGTTAAAATTTTCATGTGTATTTTGTATAAATTTCAAATCTATAAATAATTCTGTTTTTAGCTAATAATACTAAAATATTATTAAAAATCCACTATCTATTGCACAATACAACGCAAACTTAACAGTAATAAGCAGTGGAATCTATGAATTTTCGTTTTTTATTCTCAAGTGAAAAAAAAGTTATTAGTAACAGTGAAAGAAACAAATCATCTACTATTGTCACCAGAGCACGAGCAGTCATGATAAACTAAAAATAAACTGCACTCGTGCTGGCAGTGCCATCTGTATCAACTTAATAACGACATGCTGTACCCTTTGAAGCGCTCAATAGATCTTCAAAGGAACAAACAAGATGATCAGAGAATTATATAAAAAATATTAAGATAAGCTATGAAAAAATTGCAAAATAACAAAACTGAAAGTTATAATAAGTTAATGTTTTAAAAAGTTCAGAGTTTTTGACAAGCAAAAGGCAGAGCTTGGCTTAATTCAGACTTAATTTCTTGGCCATTGGCAGTTTGAATGTCCACAACTCGAACATTGTTATCCAGTCCGGGATATACATTAATTATTCTACCTAATTACCATTGGAGAAGTGGAAGGTTTGCTTCCTTAATTAGGATTAAGTCATTTACGAATAAATTTTCTTGACATTTCTTCCACTTATTTCAATGTTTTAACTCAGAGAGATAGATATTCCAGCATTTTTGCTAAAAATTTTGGAAAACTAGTTGTCTCACTTCCACTGGTCAAGAATGTTTTTCGATTATTCAAAATTTTTTTCGGACAAGGATGTGAGAGATGTACCATTGAGGAAGTGTCCAGGTGTTAGAACAGTAATATCATTTGGAGCATCAGATTCATACAAGCCTCAACCTGTGTTATCAAGGTTATGAATTTGAGATGACTCAGAATTGCTGCTTCCGCTAATCTTACTGCGGATTCCCTGCCGGATTACTGCGGAGAATGGAGATATTTATTATCCTGGCATAACAAAAAGGCATGTGTCTTTGCTAGCACCCTTGAAATTCATCCCAAAGTCACTAAATGTTTCTTTTGCTTTTCCTCTCTTGGCTATAAACCAATTTAATGCTTCTTCAAATTGAGCGTTAGGGGAAAACTCTTTGAGAACTTCCAGATGAACTGCTTGCATGGTAAAGCAAAATAAAAATTCAAATGTAACACTTGAAAGGCCTTTGTCCAGAGCTTGCTCTGTGTTTTATCATAAATGAACTTCAAAAAAACTTGTGAAGCTGTAATTCTACATGATAGAATGCCAGCCATTATTTGTCTCGCACCTTGGGCGCAATGTCTGCGGTAAAGAACACAGTTTTTAATGATATTTATTTCAGATCTAGCAGCAAAGATTCATAATTTTGTCTTATATAGGGCTCCTTGTAAGTGCTTTTAAGTCCTTATATTTGAAAATAAATTATAAAGGCCCATATGCTTACTTTTTCTCCAAAGCACTTATTTTGTTTGTTTTTAGTGCTTTTTTTTTTTTCATGTCAAGGCACTAAATGTCCAAAGTAATGACTTTTCATGTCAAAGCACTAAAAGTTTTTTTCACGTTTCATGTTTTCTAAGTAAACAACTTTTTCTTTCTTATCTGGAGCGTCAGATCGTGAATGATACTTCTGGAAATAGCTTTCTTTGCATTAACGTAACCTTTGATTCGCGCAAGTAGAGACAGGGGTACGTTGTTCTGTTGGTCAAAGAATTGCGAAAGTGGTCCGGTACATTCCACATGTTTCCTCCCACCCACAGACTATAGATGTTCTAAATTCGATCAAGATTTTAATAATTAGCATTCTCATTCTGCGAGGTCAGTTCATATTTGCATTTATTATAATTGTTATTCTTATATTATAAACATATGTATGAATATTTATAATATATTTGCAGTAAATGCTGACGTATAGATAAACTTTAAAAATGGGTAAGTGTGTTTTTAACACAAATTGGCTTTTTAAGGAAGAATGTTCTAAATGGCTTAAACAAAGCAAAAATAATCGCAACGCAATGTGTTCCTGGTGTGAAACTGAAATCAACATAGCAAGCATGGGAGAGTCTGCTCAAAAGTGTAACATGGATCATAAGTAAACTTTTTTCTACTTAATTATTATTAATTCAAATGTGTGAAATTGAAAATTTAAAATCTTCTGTGGACGCCGATTTATTTATTTTTTAAATTTTCATTTTCTGCTTTCGAAAAGCTTTTGTCATACTATTCATGTACTATAGCCCCTCCTCTTCCTATTATTTCTGTATTTCACGCATATCTTCAAAGTTGCGAATTTTGGGCTTACATTTTCATTGCCAATGTATTTTACATTACGGAAGCAAGGGATCCTAAGGTTCTGGATCCTCCTCTTTCAGCGAGAAATCTTGAATATTCAAACCATTACAGTTCACAGCAAAACGAGCAATAGACTGCTTTTAGTCCAAAGGGGCTTTGTCCCTGAAGGACTATTGTTTTCGTTTTGGCAGTTTGCATTGATTCACTATAAATGTCCGATTCACTTTTCAAATTGTTGCCACCAAACATTATCACCCTGTATTATATTTAAAGAAATTAAATAATGAAGAATCTGTGTAAATGTATGTAGGTTTCTCGCATTGTGATAAAACAACGGTACCTAGAGCCATCCAATTTTGAATAACGTACATTTCCACCCGAATATGGGCATCTGGAAGCCCAAATTTGGAATTTGTTTATTATCTCTTTCATATTTTGCAAAACTTAAACGAATTTTTGATTAACAAACTCAATGCTTTAAAAGCGAGCAATGGTAACTCTCTACCGGGGGTAAACATTTTATCTCCAGCCTGCGGAACTGTGTATCGGAAATTCTAAAGATATGCTCATTTTAAAATTATTTTGCAATATCGTTGTTTAAGTGTGAAGAGCATGATATTTAATAAATAAAGGCAACACTCAAAACACCCCTTTGGACGTAGTTTAAAATCTGAAACATTTGAGAGTTTTTTTTTAACTTTATTTTATTTTATTTATTTTTTAGGGGGAGTTACTTTCCGATATGGATTCGGTAGACTAAAAGTTCTGCGGTCTACCAACCCAAGCGAAGAATGATTCTATTCCGGAAATTTAATGCAGTCTGTTCAAAATTACAATGAAAAACACTCCAGATTTTAAGTTTCATTTTTTTTCTTTAGTTAGTTTTTTATTTTCCGAATACTGGCAGCTGTTGATTTCGATTGCATAATATCACATGTGGAAGAATTAAGGCACTCCCATTGCACAATAACATTTGCTATATTTTGCAAAGATAATTAGTTTTGATATTCGATCTGGGATTTGTTTATGAGCACTTTAAAGAGTTTTACTGTGCTTGCTAAGCATAATATTTTTGAGTTTTGTTGGACTATTTTTATATACTTATGAATAAATTTTTACAATTTGTATGTTTATGGTGATAATAGGACTACAGATCATAGTTTTTTTTTTAAATCAAGAGAAACGGCAGTTATCTACTGTATATTAAATTAAGATTTTTATGATATTTTGTATTCTAAATATTGTGATGTGATGAAAGATACAGAAATATTCTTTGAAGTGATATTTAATGCACATGTCGAAATGTCATAAGCATTTAGCTGAAAATTCTAAAAAATGGCTACAATCTAACACCCTCTTTTTCCAGTTACGCTCATTTATCTAGAATTTTCAGATATCTGACAATCTGAAATTTCTGAACTTGGAAATATTCTGCTTTTACTGTATAAAGGATGACTGCATGAAGCAGTTTCTCTCTTCAGATTTCAGAAATATTCGCCTATTTTTATATAACTTACTTTGCAATATCTGTCAAGAGAAAACTATCATATAATGAAAATTTAGGAAATGTTCAGAATTTTGATTCAAGTTAAATTATTTAAATATTAATATGAGTGGAAAAATAAATTAATGTACAATAAATTCTATTTATTTCTAGGTGTAAAGCATATAAAAAGTTCTGAAAGGGAAAAATACAGCTATTGGTGAAATAATGAGCTTTTTCCCCAAATCAAATCCTGTTAGTGTTGCACCTTCCAGTTCCCCAAGTGATATTTGTGCTTCACGAAATTTAGATACTTTAGATGATGCAGTAGGAACTTCAAAAGATGTTTTGGATGCTGAAATTTTGTGGTGTTTAAAAGTGGTGATAAATCATTACTCTTATAGATCTAGCAGTGACCTGGGCAAACTGTTTTCAATTATGTTCTCTGACAGTCTTATATCAAGATGCTTTTCTTGTAGTGAGAAAGCTTGCTTATCTCTGCCATTTTGGATCAACACCCTATTTTCAGAGTCTCGTGTATGACGAATTTAAGAAGCTACCCCACTTCACGTTGTTATTTGACGAGACTCTGAATAAAACAAATAAAAAAAGCAATTAGATTTACATATCAGATAATAGCATTCTGACCAAAATAAAGTTGTAACTCGATTTTTGACCTCTGTTTTCATGGGGCATGCAACAGCTGCTAATATTTTTGAAAGTTTTCAAATGGCAGTTAAAAAACTAGATATAAAAAAGCTGCTACAAATAAGTATTGTTGGGCTAGCCGTGAATTGGAAGTTTTATGAAACTCTCAAACATGAATTGAAAAACAAATATGGCGTTGAACGTATATCTATTGATAGTTGTAGCTTGCATATTTTGAACAATACTTTCTGTAAAGGAACATCCACTACAAGCTCGGATATACTTTCTATTTTTGGAGCACCGTGCCATCTATTCAAAGGTTCTGCAGCACGTCGAGAAGATTTTTTAAGAGCGAGTGTGCTCTTAAAAATTCCCCATTGAAATTCCTTCCCCATTGAAATTTTGTAACCATAGGTGGCTTGAGGACGTACCAGCATGTTTGCATGCTTTTGAAATTTGAAAAGATTTAAAAGGTTACGTCAAGCTAATTGAGAATGGAAAATATGCAAAAATAACTTATAAATCATGTGAAATAATAAGAGATGCAATTAAAGACAAATTAATGCCTGTAAAATTCCTTTTTTTCATTTGTGTGGCTGAATTGGTCAAACCCTTTTTGGAACTGTACCGAAGTGATAAACCACGTGTTCATTCTTTCGCTTTTGATTGCACAAATTAGTAAAGCAACTTTTGCAGCATTTCAAAATTCTAAAAGAAGAGTAGACATTAAAAATCAGTTCATTGCTAAAATATTTGCAAAACTTTGATTTTTCTGAGAAAGGTATTGTTGATGAAATAAGCAAAATTAGTTTAGGATTTAGGGCTGATAAGCTCTTACAAGAACTATATGGAATCATGCATCAAGATTACCTTTTTCTTAAATGTGACTCACAAACTTTTATTTTACTACTTAAAAAGCTGACGGAGAAATGTCCAGTTAACTATTCACTAATTTTAAATGCTGTTTCTGTGAATCTAAGGTATATGGCGCAAAGCAGCACAAAAGCGTGCGAGAAAATGAAAAGTATATTCATGTGTTTTTCCCCAAACGGTCACACTACAGAAGTAGAATGCGATCATATTCTTTTGGAATATTCTGATTTCATCGAAAATGTTGTCCAGCCATGCCTTACAGAATTTAAAACCTGTGATGTGAAAAATGAGATTAGATACTTTGCACATTCATTAATGAAAAATACTTTATATTATGGGAAACATTTAAAATGATCTTTATTTTTTCCCCATGGGCAAGCCTTTGTTGAACGAGGATTTAGTATCAATAAAAATATAGAAACAGAGTCCGGGGTAAAATTCATGCACATTACCCAGTGCATAGTTTGTGATTATGGGAAACATGCTGGTGGGATCCACAATGTGTCAGTTATGAAAGAGATGAGAGTGGCAGCTTCCTCAGCTCATTCACTATATCGATTATATTTGGAAGAGCAGGGAAAAAAGAAGAAATTATTCAAAATAAAAAAAGGAAAAGCAGTAGAATCAACAGATTAATTGATTTCTCTTGAAGGAAAGAAAACTCTCTTAGAAAGAGAACTTAAAGTGCATGAAAATAAAGCAAATGGACTTGCTGAAAAGGCTGAAGTTACAAAAGACTTTAATCTTTTAAATAAATCTAATGAAATGGCAAAAACAAACTCTGTTAAGAGAACTGGATTCAGACATTAATGAAAAGAGACAAAAGAAAAATCAAAAATAAAAGTAATATTATTCATTAATAAGCATAAATCTTGTTTTCTTTTTTTATGTTTTGAAGTACTTTGTGTGAATATAATAAATAGTTTATTATTTATTTCCCTTATTTTTAACTGAAATTTCATCATTAAATCTGATAATATAGTTTAATTTTGCATAGGGTGTTCCCCCTTTCATTGTAAACTAGTTCTGTAAATTGAACTGTTATTTAAAATTAAAAATAATTGTAATTGTTTTCCATTGTAATGCTGATTCTCTCTCAATAAATGTGGAATTTCTCATATTTTAAATTACAGTCAAGTCTCATTTTCCTTTTAAGGTTATGCAGGTGTGTATATATGTAAATAAACAGGTGTTTATTTTTTTCTTAAAATGTGCCTGAAAAGTGCTTATAGATGTTTATTTTTTAACTAAAATGTGGCTACTAACCCTTTTATAGGAAATAAAAGTGTAGGAGGTACATGCAAATATGTTTCATGATAATGCCTAATGATGAGCTTGGAAATGAAATGTTTCTGAGGAATAAGCACTGCATGCCTTTGACTTTCCAAAATGTTAGAATTCCTAAATTGTTCTCTAATACGAATAATTTCTTTATCATCAAGGAAAGGACTTAAAGATAGTATTTGGCTGTTCAATTTCACAGATTGTCTATTTTTTAAGCTTGATACTTCATTAAAAAATTCAGAATATTGTAAAGTTCTTACTATCATACTAGTCACATTATTAAGTTCGGCACTAACAAGAAATCCTATTATCTTAGAAGTGCGTTTCAAACAATTGTTGATAAATCTTAAATCATATGCCATAATTTTGATCAAGATGAAAGTTTGCCAAGAATAGAATCAATCAATTTTAGTGAAACTGGAAATAATGTATTTTCTTTCTTCCTTCAGTTCTCCTTCACTGTACAATTTAATATCTATTTGTTCAATGAATACAGATTTTGGATATTAATTCTGTAATCAGGAAGGTCCATTGGATCACTGATCGCTGTAAATTAATTCATTAGGTTATAAGCCTTTAGTACTATAACCAGCAGGATTATTTTTTCCTTGAACATAATTCCATTTCACTTCAGGGTTGACGGTTTGAATTTTTGGTATTCAGTTGGTTATGAAAGGATTCCATCTCTGTGAGTCAGAGGCAATCTAAAATAAGGTGATAGTAGAATCTGACCATGCAAAACAGTTACAACAGGAACATTCAAATATTTTATCACTTCCTTAGCAGATTTGCTAACAATAATGCAGCATATTGTACTAGTCTTGGTAAGGACTGCTTATTTTTTCATGTATCAATGACACTAAGTTTTTCTTCACAAACACTTTAGCATAAATAACTGCATAATATGTGTTCTCAGATGAATCACAAAAGGCATGTAATATCATAATAATGTCTTATCATAATTATTAATGAAAATCATTCTTGTAATTTCTAATTTACTAAGCGACTTTGTTTTCATGAAATGAAATCCAAATCACCAATCGTTGAGAGTTAAGAGCTTCATCTCAATCTAACTTGTCAGTTCACATCTTAAGGAAAAATTTTTGCAGAAGTAAGAACTGGGGATAACCAACCTAAGGGATCAAATAGTCTTGCAACTTCTGGCAAGACTTCTGCAACTTCTTTTTAGTGACAACGGAAATTACTGAAGGTAGTATGTTAAAATCAAATGTCATTGTGGGAATGCCAGTTTATTCTGAACACCTTCCTTTGTTGTTTCTTAAAAATGTTCGAATAATAGCATTTTCTGAGTTCTCATGGAAGTTCTAATACATCAACTATGTTAGATGACCATTTCTGTAGTATGAAACCGCATTTACCCAGGTTATCTATATTAAATTTTTGGCTGCTGTTCTTTGTGTGGTGCCTGTTAAAACATCATTAACATAAAAGTCAGATTTGACAACTTCTGAAGGCCTTGGAAAATCTTTTTTTTTATCTAAAACTAGTTGGAGAAGAGAAGGAGTTGATAAGAATGGTGTAGGGGAAGTTCCATATGTCACCGTTGGGAGTTGATATTCTTGAATTGGTTCATTGACATGATTTCTCCAAAGAATGTGCTGGAAATTTTATCTTCTTGATGCACACGAATATGTATGTACATTTTTTCCTAATTCTGGGCCGATAACAACAGCATGTGTTCTAAATTGGACGAGAATGTGAAATAATTCTGGTTGAGTTCTAGGGCCTACATGCAGCCGGTCATTAAGTGAATGTTCGCTGGATGTTTTTGTTAATGTGTCAAATACAACCCTTAATTTAATGCTAGTGCTTGGTGGTTTAAAAGCTAGTTGGTGAGGTAAGTGATAAACCACTGGAGGAACAGCTTTAAAATCCGGTATGTCTTCTATGTGTTGGAAATGCAAATATTCATCTGAAAATTTCATGTTTAATTTATACAACTCAAGTTTGTTTTCCAACCTACGTTCTAAAAGCCTACTCAACGCTAATTCCTTTGAAACGTCTAATTGTGACAGGGATGTTTTGAATGTAATCTTACTACATATCTACCTTTTATAAGACAGCTTTTAAAATGTTCATCACACTTTGCTTCGGATTTCAAGATAATTTCTTATGGGACTGGTTCGAGAGTCTAGAATTTTTAAATTAATTCCTCTGTCAACATTTAAATTATTTAATGATATGCAAGAATTTATATTACAGGTAGATAATGCTGTTCCTGAAATGATCCCACCTAATTTCGAACGAACAACTGTTGGAAGTTCTTGTTTTTGAAAACAAGTTACAGGAAAACATTGACTCGTAGAACTCTTGGAGCAGATTCATAAAATGTAGGTTCCACCAAATCTAGATCATTGAGAGTTCACAATATTTGATGATAATGGCATATACAAGTTTCCACCGATCTTGTTTATAACAAAAACAGAAGTTATAAAGGAAGATTCTGTACCAAAATGGGGGGAGAAGGTAATCTCCAGTTCTCCATTTGTTTGAGATGTGGCTGATCCTAGGGAAGTTATCTGAATGCATTTCTTTGGATGACGTTTTGAAAGATAACTCTCAGTAATAAAGTTTGCCCATGAGTCAGAATCCGATAAGGCTTGACATTGCATGAAATTACCTGCTGTGTTACGAACTCTGATTACAGCAGTCCATAACAAAACCTGTTTGTTTCCACTGTTCACAAAATTAGAGTTTATCTGATTAAAATTCTTAGAAGCATTTATTATCTGTGTTACTATTTTTTTGTCATATTTCAACACTTGTGCATGAACTGATAAAGTATTTTCATTACTAGCAATAGCAGGTAAAACAGCATCTCGAGATTTTGTAAAATAATAAATGATGATTATTATATGTTACGAATAACAATGAAAAATCAAATTATCTACTGTTATTATGAAAGCATGAGCAGTCACATGAGAAACTAAAAATAAACTGCGCTCGTACGAACAGCACCATCTGCATTAACTTAAATTTAATGATATCACACTCGGTTAGAAAAGCCTTGTTGCTAACAGCTTATGATAACCATACATTTCCACAAAGATTAAAGAGATTGCTTACATTCATTGTAAAGTAACTAAAAAGTGGCAAGATGAACTTAAATTCGAGCACACGAATACTGAACAAATTGCAAATTACCTGAGCAATTTAGAATTAAAATAATTAAATACTCAAAACAGCATAATAAACAAACAAAACAGAAATTTTAGATAAAAATTAATTATGACACCATATTGATGTTGTTAATTTTAGAGTGTGTAGGGAGCAGTTATCTTTTTGAAATGCTCTCATATCTAAAGGGAAAGATTTAAATTGTATGGCACAAATGCAGTAAGTTCAGCTGTTTACCATCACCAAGTCACTGCGTCATTCAGTGTGCAGTCTATACGTTGCAATAGGTTGAAAAGTGTAGGAGATGAGGCGTAATCATGTGAAGAATAAGTAGAATTTTTTTTAAAGTTCTTGTATTATATACATGGCTAACAAGCTGTGTTATGTAGGAATTTTAATCTAATAATTTTTTGTACGGTATATATATAAATGAAAATTGAATTATGTGTATAAATAACAAGCTGTATCATATGAAAATATTTTAGTAAATATTGCTTTCTTAGTATTTATTCCAATGTATGAAGATTTCTGAACAGGATTTTTTTTTGTTTGTTAAAGAATGAAAAATTTCATAAAAGTGCTAGGTAAATTTTTCATGGAATGTGCATAAAATTTAGTAGTAAATGTTTATTTATTTTATTATTATTATTTTTTTTTAATGTGATACAGGTGGAGAACTGGTTTGCTGTGAAACTTGTCCAAATGCATATCATAAGTCCTGCATAAATGTTGAAGTATCTGAGGGAGATTTTTTTTGTGAAGATTGTACGAAGAGAAAGCATTTAACTTATGGGGCAATTATCTGGGGAAAAACAGGAAAATACAGGTAGTATGTTTTTAAAATTTTTAATCTTCGTATGCTATTTTAAAAATCTGCAACATTAGTTTTATTTTAAAGTAGGAAACAATTATAATAACATACAGCAATTGGAAAGCTGCTAACTCTCGATTTAGCATGGAGACTCCCAATTTCTGATCGCACTCCATCCAATTGGATTTGCAAACATAGAACTATTGACTTTGTTATTCTTACAATTTCTTGCGATCTTTATGAAGCTTTGCTTAATACTTCATTATTTGCATAAAAAAAAGGGATTTTTGGCATTTGAAAGTGCATGGTGTTTCTCTTTACAGGGTTGCCACGCTACCTGGAAAGCCGAGAAAACCGAAAAAAGTCAGGGAATTCAAATATTTTAGTCTAAATCTGGAAAAGTCAGGGAATTTCATACAGTGATCCCCCAAAAAAGCGAGTTTTGCGCCAACGTTGGAAGCGATCACTTTCTTGGTGCGCGTTAGCCTCACTCGGGCAGCTGGCTGGCATAGAGCCAATTTTTGCACCTCTAAACAGATTATCGAAAGACTCGCATGCACATGTGCAGTGCGTGTTGAACTAAAGAAAACACGTATTCTTGCATAAAACAAAATCTATTTAATCCTATTATAGCCTCTGTGTACGGTACTCACAGTGTTTGGCGACATGATGATGAGCAGTAAACGGGCCATTTCGGTGTTGGCGGCAACTTTCAAAATCGTGCCAAGGCCGTAGCGTATATACTAGGATTTTACCGGAAAATTTTTTAAACATTTTTTTTCTGTTTTTCATAAATGCCGTATTTGTCATTTTGAAATAAAATAAAAAAATAGTAATTAGTCATCTAGGCTAACCATTTAATATAACTACATTCGCCAAAATATCGTTGATTATTGTAATTCGGTTTTTAAATTATTTTAATGTTATTCATATAATTTAATGTTGCTTCTTCCCCCTAAATTTATTTATTATTAGTAAATAATGCTTTCAAATTTCAGAAAATTGTCTCTCACATAATCCTGAAACTAATTTTAGCAGTATGATGACATAACATCACAAAATTCAATGCACATATTTTTTGCTTATGTATTCAGCTAAATAAATATAAAATACCTGAATTTATTTAAAAATATCATTAAGTAGATTTCTTTCTTTCGTTTAACTGCAAAATATCAGGGGGAAAAAAGACATTTTTTATCCACATTGAACAGATTCTGATCTCAATTCTCCAGTAGAGAAAACAACTGCTATTATAGTTATAATAGTAATCTTTGGGGATAATATATAAGTCATATGTAATTGGCAAATTTTGTGTTTTCAATTGGTACCATAATTAGTTTACCTTTTAGCACAGCCAAAGTGCATTACGCGGATAGACTGGAATTTTCTTAAAACACACCTGGAAAAGCCAGTGAATTTCATTCTCCTGTTTGAGTGGCAACCCTGTCTTTAGATCTATAAAGGAAACCTAAAGAGTTTATATTAGATCTATAAAAGAAAACCATCAGTGAGACATTAAGGTATGCTTCTTCTTGCAAAGTGAGAACCTTTGTATAGAAACATCATGTTCCAGTTCTCAAATAAGCATCAATTGCTGTTGCAGGCCATTTGTCATACATTAGACAGTAAGTACTAAACAAGATTGAGGTTGTTATTTTGTCTTATCATTGAGTGTTGTGAGTTTCATGTGCTTTGGAGAAGGAGTTGAGGAAATTACGATCTTGTGTCGGTAAAATACTCATGCACTTTTTAAAAATCATATACAGCTAACTTTTTTCTATTACTCATCAAGGAAATGTAATAAATTTGCGATATCGAGATTTTTTGGTTTTGCATGGAGGAAAGGCTGATCTTCTTAAACATGCATACAAAAAAATTCAATGAAAAATGGAGTTTTATTGAAAAAATAAAGGAAAAATTATATTTTTCTGTTTGAACAAAGGACTGAAAACTTATTAATACAGAATGCATGTTATATATCTTTTTACTGGAGCACAACCTGCCACCGAATGCATTGGATCATGCTGCAGCTTTATTTAGAAAAATGTTTCCTTGTAATGAAATCACTAAGAAATGCTCAACTGGAGGTTAAAAATGGCTGCAAATATTAAAGAAATGGGTAGGAAAAATAAGTCTTCAGTCATTGATTGCATTAAAGCATCTTTATTCTGCCCCTCTATGGATGGAAGTAATAATATTGAGGCAAAGCTTCTACTGAGTCTTCAGCAATTGAGTATCGTTTATTTTCTGACCCCACTTTAGAAGGAGATTTCACTGGCTTTAATATAGCACAGCTACTTATTAAAACTTTAAAGAAATGCAATTGCTCTGAAATAAACTTGAATAAAGTTATGAAGGCAGCAAGGATTGATACCCAGTGGAGTTTAATTGGAAAAATGAAAAGTGCTGATTTAATTTTAAATTAAATTGAACTGTCTAGAATAATTTTTGCATTTTGATAATTCCACATAGTAATGCAGAGTGCAAGAGGATTTTCAGTGTTGTGTCTAAAACGAGCACTAAATTTAGATCCAATATTAGTAATGCAACAGTAGAAAAACTTTTATTAGCAGAAGCAGGCCAACACCAAATAGTTTCTTTCATAGTGAAACCAAAATCTGCCACTCTTCATAGCATTTTACGAAAACTGATTAAAATGTTATTTTTCTATTAAAGGTTACAAATAATAAATTAATTTTTTTACATGTATTTTTGTACAGTTTGCATTTAAGAACTGCTAACTGAACTTTCCGATATTAATTAGCCACTATTCAAAGTTAGCTCTTTATTAAAAGTATATTTTCTTTGCATATATTTTTATTATTTAAAAAATCTTTTTTTCGAGAAAATTCTACTGATTTTTTAGTGTTCTAGTTTGGCAAGTGTGCAATTACAATAACTTAGTTTCCTTTAGAATACCATATACTAGAAATTACGCCTCAGCTGCTAGTTAGAAGCTCATTCCACTAATAGTTGACGAAGTTATGAAAATGTTCCAAAAATGGCAGAAAGTTGCATTATCATTTCCACAATAACTGTAAATCCTGAGAGATAATATTTTGTTTGTAACATTCTTTCAATGCTGTGATAATGTAGAACCCTGGGATGTGAAAACCCTGGGATCATCTTCTAAGCAGCATAGTAATTTCAAGTATACTTATGATGAGATGAATTTACAGCAATATTTGAGTAAGCTGCATTTCAAGCTTGCATTTCTGTTTTGTTATATATCATGCCTGTTAGTACAACATAGGCTTATATGAATACCAGCAGCTAAACATTTAGCTTGTGACTTGTATATGAAAATACATTTTAATGGTTTGTGTAGACTTTGCTGTTTGTGCAATATCCAGTTTTAAATTAATTTGCTGAAAGCTGAGTCACCATCTAGTCTATTTATATGTCAATCAGTTTACCTGGAAGTTGGTGGTTTCTCACTATCCACTACACTGTAGCAGTTTTTGGCTGCTTCTGATATATTGAGTCACACATATTGCAATATTTTGCAAAAATAATCATGTACTCTGCAGTTTAAGGACATTATTATATTGAGTTTGGAAGTCCCTATAAGAAGTTTAAAAGTAGAGACAATTTTTGTTATATTATTATTTGTTATAGTTTCTCTATATGGATTATAGTAATCAAAGAATTTTATATATGTGTCACAGTCTTATACAAGAATTCACATTTTTTCCCCTTTCCTCTTTAGATGGTGGCCGGGAAAAATAATGCATCCAGATAATATTCCACAAAATGTACAGAAAATTAAACATCTTGATGGAGATTTTCCTGTTTTATACTTTGGAACTGGTGAATATGATTGGTTACACAGGGGACGTGTAATTCCTTATGCTGAACATCACAAGGAAATGATTTCTGAAGGCTCGTCAGCAGTGAATACATTAAAAATTAAATTTAAGAAAAGTATGAATTTATATAAATTGATCTTTTTAAGATTTATTGTATGACAAACTTTCATATTTACATTGTTGTTTTTCAAAATGCTTTGTTTTTCTCAATCTCTTAATTTCCATTCTTTTGCTGTGTTTTTCTGTGTTGCGTTAAGCTCTTAAAACATATATTAGAATAGATGAGGTTGTATGAATCTGCAAAGAACATACATGTTTTATGAATACTTAGCTGGTGGATGTGAACTTAAGGTACAATTTAATTGATGGCAATGAATTAGCTGTTGTGAGACTATATCAGGAAAGATATCCTACCAGGCATGTGGCATAACACTAATTATTTTCTTATTTGTACGTGAACCTGCTATTCAGTGTTAAAATGCAGAATGTCTGGAAGCCATGATCAGTTCAAACTTCCCTTGTGAGAGAATATGTTGCATGCTGTGATCAGTAATTCAGGTGCAAGTATACATGCAGTTATTGTACCAGTGTCAGCATCTTTTGTCAGTGCAAGGGGATATTCTGCACACTATGGCCTTTCATATGTTCCACCTTTGATGCGTCCACCCATTGGAGATGGAAAAGTATCTACAACATGTGGCATTTGCTGAAATGTTAGTGCATGAAAGTACAGGTGACTTGGATTTCCTAAGTTATTTCTGTTTATACATGACACATCATTTGCCCTTAAAGGTGTCTTTAGTCTCCACCATCCGCACATATGGGCACATAAGGACCTTATGGTATGTGATCACATGCTGTACACCACTGCTTCCCCATTAATATGTGGGTGGGTATCATAGGTAACTGTTTAACTGGCCGATACTTGTTATCATCCCTTTGGGATGCTCAGAAGTAGTGAACTGTTCTGGAGGGAATTCTTATCGATTTACTCAACAGTGTTCTCATGCGTTCTTCCTCAATTATAGTTCCATTACGCCATTCGTGTACATTTGTATTTGGACCAAAGCTTTGGGAATCATTGAATTTCGGTACCATGGATCTGCAGCATATTCCCAAATGTTCATGCATTTAGCATAAGTTTCTTTCTGTGCAGACCTTTTAATCCATTGAGTGCAAAATGCTTTTGTTTTCAATATGGATCTCATTGCAAGAATTAGCTTCGCTGCTAATTTCTATGAAACTGCTTTGAAGCTTTGAAAATGTTTATCAGCCCATGTAGTGTGGATGTCAGGCATGCATCGATGTATATGTGTGGAAGTTTGAATATCTTTTATGAAATCAGACTGTTGCTATTAGGTGTGCTATTAAGTTTCAACTAATAAACTACTTTACACTGCCTTCTGCATTGTGTTCTTTGTTTATTTCCTGCAAACATCCTGTCCATTTCTGCTTTGTAAATATCATTGATTGGTCTGAATGCATGATCTGAAAGCAACTAATTGGTGTATTTTTTAAACAAAATGATATGTCTCTTTATATATACACACAAACGCATGAATAATGTTGCATATACTCCTAATCTATGAATATCACTCCATTATAACCTGATATGCATGACGAGTACCTGTGGTGTGCTGTGTGTTAGTTGATATGTTGGGAAATAATATTTTAAAAATTTTATTTGCCCCCAAACATGGTTTAATTGAAAATTTATTTCGAATACATTCAGTTGTATTTTCCGTGTAATTACTTTTAATTTCTGAAACTTATATTTTTTTCTCCTTTTCATCATGGAAATTATGAAACACTCTATTCAGCTGAATTTTTTTTTGTTTACTTTATCTGCTTAGGCCTTCCTGGATATTTATTAAAACATTAAACAACACTAATAATTAAAACAATGCAGAGGGAAAAATTCAACTGTATACTTATTTTCCATCTGAATTTGTGTACCTGCAAGAAATTTCTGTTGGTTGCCCTTTGTAGTTCATATAGTACTGACATCTAAATGTTAATTTTCAAACTGACATTGATTTCAAATAATTCTAATATGCTGAATTAATTATTAAATGATTTGTTTAAACCAAACAGGTTTTAAGAAAGCATTCCAAATTTCCAGAGAAAATTTTGAAGTGGTACTAAACTGAGATTAAATTATAGCAACTCTTTTAAAAACATTTCTGTAATATATGCAGAATATATTATGTATGTAAACAAATATGAAATTTTTTGTCTTACTATAACTTGACTCTTGAAGGCATTTCGAGTCTGATAAAGGTGCAGTCCTAGAGAAAAATTAATAGAACAGTAGTCTCAGGCTGTAGATTTTAATCGGCCAATCATATTCTTTTTCAGATATATTTATTTTCACGTGCAAAAAAACACTCTTTACGTATAAATGCACTTCCAATTTGATTATTCTTATTTCAAAAATTCATAACTGAAAGCATTTATCTTTTGTGATGTATAAATAAAAGTATGAATCTTCATCATCAAATCTTTCAATAAAATTAGTATCACAGTTATAAGTTAACCAGCTCCATTTGTATGATGTGATAATCATATTCTTTTTAGTAGTAATTAAATTAATTTTAAATTGCTCTGCAGATCATTAAAATCAATATATCCTTTTTGAAATTCTTGCCATATTAATAATGTTCTTGTTGCATATTAGAGTTTTTCATTTGGAATTGTAGAGCGGGATTTTAGATGTAGAAAATATACAGTTTCTCGTTAATGC
Source organism: Stegodyphus mimosarum (assembly GCA_000611955.2). NCBI lineage: Eukaryota > Metazoa > Arthropoda > Arachnida > Araneae > Eresidae > Stegodyphus > Stegodyphus mimosarum. The sequence goes on from KK114482.1 coordinate 193,461, forward strand.
AATTGAGCTTTGGAAGATTTAATGCAAGCATGTCAGTGATAAGTTTATTCATTCCTTACAGCTTTTTATTAAGAATATTTTAATGTCCACTGAAGTCAACAAAGGAATGGTAAATCAGTTATATATGTATCATTATGTAGCTCGTTGATGGTTTTATTTATTTATTGATTGGTTTTTGTGTCCTGAAAATTTTGTTTTCATGTATTAAATTAAAAACATGTTCTGATTCAGCTTCTTGACATAACTACCTCATCTCTTTATACTAAATTTATGTATGCTTACTTTCAGTTTCTTTAAGTAATGCAACAAACTCTATAATTCAGAGCTTTTCTGCATATAAAAATTTACTGTTTAATAACCTTTCAGGTCTGCAAACTTTTGGCACATTATTTACGGCAGTACATATCTAAAGTGCATTCATGGGCTGTATAAAATGTCTTTCAAGTCCAGCAATTTGAGACTTCTACACTGGGGGAAAGCATAACGTCTGAAATTTATGTTTGAGACACAATGAAGAATGCAGTGATTAAACAACTTGGAAAAATATACTACAATTTAATGCAGATAATTAAATATTGAAATTAATAAATATAATTAAATATGTAGAGATCAACAAAAATGACATTCTGGCTTTAATAGAAATAATCTTGTGTAATAAGTGCATGTGGTATTGGAAGTATATTGCTATAAAAGTGTTATTTCCCATGAAATTAGAACATTTCTGTTTCAATAACTTCGCAATTTAATACATTAATATTTATGCAAATTATTGAAATATCACATTTTATATTTCTAATGCTACTTGGATTTTGAAGGATTTGAATGATAGTTCATTAATGCAGGGATGGTTTTCAAATTTATTAATTTAAAATTTGAATATTTATCAGTATTTAACATCAGTAACAAAAGCTTTCATTGAGTTGTTCTTGTAAAAATATTGTCTAAAAAAGTATTGCATTCCAACTTTTGAAGGTTGTATTTTATTCTTTTATCTCTAGGTCTTAAAGAAGCATCTGAAGCATATGATGAATATCAGCATCTCAGAGCCAGCGAAAACAATATGAGTGAAGAACCAGAGGAATATAAACCTCTCAAAGTAACACGTTAAGAGATTTTTGAAGTGTTTAATATTGAAATTATTTATCAGATACTTTAAATTAAAAATGCAAATTATTTGGCATGATGTTTGCTGATAACCAAAACTGTTTTATATTCAAATTTGAAAAGCACATTTCTTGGATTTTGTTACCTTTGTTAATGTGAGGTTACTTGATATTTTAATTTTCTTTTAAATACATTTCCCCAAATTCTTCATACCTGAAAGAAAAATTATAACCAAGACTAAAAATATGACTCATTACATTTAGAACATGCTAGCATAAGTCTTTTAATTGTATTTCTGGTGCAGATAAGTTTTGCGTGGAATAGCCATTATTTCTTTTTCCACTATTTGAAACACTTTGTCTCTTATTAGGAATGTGTCACTGTTTTTAATAATATACCTGCTGGGATACACTGTTGTCATACTTCTTTCTTAAATCTAAGCATTGCAAATATGCTGTATGGTGATAAAGGACTGGGCATATCCTTAAGGACTGAATTTATTGGATTATGGCAAAGCACACCAGGAAAATAGGATCATCCATTTATCACTGTACACATTATAAGCCTAGAAAAAAATGTGGGCACTTGGTAACTAGCTGTTGCTGAAGAAATCAGTATGTGATCAGAGCTGAATGATAGTGAAAAGTTCATGGTTATCAGTGCCCAAAGATTTCATTCCATCTGTAAGTTATCTGGCCAGTTTCTTGGCACCATGTACAATAGTGAGTGATGCAATAAGAAATGGAAAAAGAAAGACTCCGTGAAACTCCATTTAAGGAAGCTGGAAAAGTTGACAAATGGGAAATGTTAATTTTACTGTTATGTGATGATGTCAAAGGGGCAAGTTTCATTAGAAACATGAACAATGGACTTACATTTGGATAAGAAAAGTGATTAGTTCTTGTACTTGGGTTTTTACAGGTGAGCTACAGCACACAACCCTCTAACCTCTGAGCGAAATGCTTGTTACAGATATAGTCATATAAAACACACCACCTGTGACAGAGCATAAAGTGAGTCAACCAAAGTGATTTAAAGACATGGGAGTTTGGGAACTTGGCAGGTCAGCCTAAAGCAATAATTTCAACTCATTCAAACATCACTGGAATTTGTCCATCCATTGACAATCTACCAAATTTTCTTAAAACTCCCATTTAACTGTTGTGTTGCCAGGAAATTTAAGAATCTGCTCGCAGATGTCTACCAAAATTTAAATAGAAAATTTTCCTCAAAGGGTGGAAGCTATGATAGTATCTGCTTGCAGACATCTACCAAAATTTAAATAGAAAGTTTTCCTCGTTGGGTGGAAGCTATGATAGTAATGAACAGTGACATCATATATTAGGTTTGGTTAAGCAATTTCCTATAGATGTTTGGTCTTGAATGCGAACAGTGTATTATGAAGTGAATTAATGGAGTGTCCCATAAATCAACCACATAATTTAAAATATTATTTTCTTATTGATATTGTTTGTTTCTCTTTCCTGATAAATTTTCCCAGGTATTTGAAATTTAGCCATAGGAAAATTCACTTTGCAATAAGGAATTAAAGTAGCGAAATTTTATTTGAAATTTATTTAAATAATTTTTCTCAGAGAATATATTGCCAGTCCATGTCTTTATTGTCCCCATATGATTAGCTGCAGATTTCAGACCATTGGTGCATCTCAGCAGCTTAGTGACTGAAGTACTATTTGGCAGATGATCTGTACTCATTTTTGTTGGAAAACTGGTGCATTATTTTACTTGTGTTAATATCAGGATATACTACAAATAAGCATTTCAAATTACCATTTTCTTAATTTTACTGCTTCACCCCTTTATTTTAAATTTAACTATTCAAATGTGTTTTTAAGCATTTCGTGGCCATGTAGGGTCACCTTACAATAAATGACTTGTTAAATGTTTTCATTTTATTGCAGGGTTTGCATATTCTTTTAAAGCCCTTTGATATTTTCAGAGCCATTTTTGCCCTATTAAGAGTGGTTAATTTTGGCCAAGACACTTCACTGTGCAGTTTTTTGTAAGAAAGTTCATTTTATTTATTTGCTGAATTTTTCTGTCAATTCATTTGTTTTGTATATTGGATTTTTCTGTCATTCCATGTTTGATCCTAGTTCTTAGTTCAGTTTTGAAACAGTCTCTTGATTGCATTTCTTTTCTTGTAATTTTAATTAACAAACCATAAATTTAAGCACTGTGAAATTTATATAAAAAAGTGCACCTCCCCTAACTTTTTCCTAAAGCATTTTCTTCTTGAAGATGATGATTATCAATGAGCTCGGTATGCGTTCCAGTTACACATCGCTGTGAGCGCTCACAAACACAGCTTGCAGTAACAAATTTGTGACTGTATTTGGGAAGAAAGCATTGCTTAATCATCTAAGCAGCAAAGGGTTAAAACTGATTTTAGTCTTAAGACTGAATGTTGTTTTGGTTTTTAAAAGATGTTGCTATTGACAGGGTGTATCTATTATTAAAGTTCTTTTAAATATTTTTTAAATATATATATATATTTATAAGAGATCCCTTAAGAGCAGTTACTATAATCTTGGTTTATTGAGTTATTAGAAGTGCCTTTTTTCTCCATTAATAGCATTACATAAGTTGTTCGGGACATGCGATACTAAATTGTAAATGTCTCAAATGAAGCATACTTAAACTTCATAGTTATAAAAGGTCTATCTAGGATCTGTAGTAAATGACTTTCTCACTTTTTAAAGTGAAACATCACATATTGGATTTCTTTTTCCACTGTAGCTATTTGATCTTCCCTCTTTAGATGTACTCTGAGAATACAGCAATTCCAAGTTTTTTATGAATACAGCAATTCCAAGTTTTTTATAATGTTCATTACATTATAATGCAGGGAAACGGGAATTTCTTTGTTATATATAAAATACTGGGCTAAGAGAAGCAACTAAAATTATGACTGGGCCAGAAATATGAATTATTCTGTCCTAGAGCTGGAGGGGAGAGGATATTTGCAAAACAAGCACCATAATCTTTTGAGTAAAATGGTCTTTATCCAGGTTAAGAGGGATAATGGAAGTACTAACAGTAAAGAAGAGCATGGAAAGAAAGAAAATGATACCAGCTGTCTAAACTGTGGACTAGACAAGGGATGAAGCTCACAGATACTTTCAGAAGGCCCAGCGAAAACATCCTTTTATTTTCGGTCTTCAATTAAACTTCTCCTCCTCTTTTTTTTACCCATAGTTAGTTTTTAAAATGGTCATATCAAACTTTGAAGTATTTCCTAGGAAGTATATGTTCCTGGTGAATGATAATATTCAAAGTAGTTTAAAATGCCATGTTATACATGAATCTTAGTGTGAAAAAGAGAAATTAATAAATCTAACATTTGTGGTTTTTGTTGGTCTATTAACTGTAATTTTAACTATAGTGCTTCTCTGAAACTGTAAAAACGTTAACTTGCAGATAATTCTATTTCTGTGAAGTCGTCTCATTAGCCTTGTTAGTTTTATTTGAAGCTCTTTTTTCCATTCTGTTCATCATTTTCCTAAAATATTGTATAGACTAGCTTATAACATTCTTTTCTGGGGTAATTTATAGCTTTTATTGTTTCCCCATTCAAGTAAGTTTGAGTAGAAAATTCATTTAAATCAGATCTGATTTAAATGAAACATATGATTTGTCAGCAGGGGAGTGTTGATAATATGATCTTTGTATTCACTTGTCTTGTTTATTTACTATTATTTTATTTCTTAAATTAATTAATTTTGCTTACATGGTGTGAAATAATTTCAAAATCTATATAGATTTTCAAAATTCTTGCAATATTTCTCTGAAAAAACACAAGTTTGAAATTTGAATTTTCACTAATTTTAACGCTTTCACTGCCCACCATGTACAGACATGTCATGTGCTATCATCTGATACATATTATTGTGTCAGTGCATGGCGAGGTGTTTGTTAATTCTGTATTTAAATTAGTCAGTTACTGGTGAATTTTCATGTATATTGGTATCTCAATACATGTCTGCTTTAAAAATAAGTTGACGGGCATTAAAACTGCTGCAGCATGGAGGCGACATGCAACAAACTTCAAACTTGCATGAATAGTAGTAGCATTGTGGGATTAGCAAATTTTAGCATTCCAGCACGTGCAAAAATCAGTAATGATATTTTTACTCTGAGGGATGCTATCTTTGTTCTACCATTACTTTATAAATTGGAAGATTGCACAGTGAGCTTTCATTTTGGAAATCACAGCTGAGCTTCAATCATTTCTTGGTATAAAAGTTGTGTTATACCTGTTGATAGAAGGAGAAAAACCCTACCAGTACGCATTGGAATTTGACTGCAGCAGGACCATGGGTTATCAGAAATTAAATTTGTTGTTTCATGACATTGTTATTCATACTGGTTGGGAAGGCACGATTGTCAGGCAAATATAAAATTAATAGGTCCAAAAATGCCACACTGAACACCATGCTGGATCCAATGTTGGTATGGTCCTTAAAATTGTTTAATTTTTACCAAAACCGTCAAAAAGTCCTTAATTGTACTCATCTCTGTTTCCAGTCTTTTTTTAGAACTGCCATTTTGAGTGTGAATTAGTATTTTTGGAGGAATAATTTTTGGCGTTGCATTGACACATATTGTATTTGATGAGTTGACGTTTGAAGTCTTTTCTACTTAGTATAAATGGTGGATGCTTGAGTTTTAGATTCAAAGCCCTGCTCTGATTGAAGAATAAACTTTTCAAAGTAACCCCCCCCACCCCAAATGAAGAATTCATAAAATATTCCATCAAAAGCTGTTCCCTTTTTGAGGTATGAGTTCTTTTATTATGCAGCACTAAATTTGGGAACGTAACATTTTGTTGATTTCAAAATCAATTTGTATACAAAATTTTTTATTCGGAGATTTGCAAGATTTTGACTCCCCCCTTTTTTTGTGCAAACATAGTAACGCTGACAAATATGAAAGTTAATGTTAATAAATGAAAATTATATTTGAGAAATAACATTAAAATAAAACATTAGTATTTTCTTCTGCCATATTTTAAAGTGACATTACTTTCCATTTTGGTGACTTCGAAATTTTGATGCTGAAAAATAATAAAGATAATAAATGCTATAAAGTAGTTTCTGAAACACTTCTTAGAAGAAACAAAAATACTACTGCATTTATTTCAAAATTAATTTAATTTTTTTTTATGTTGTCAGTTTTTTCCATGTAATTGTTTCAGAATATTTAAATGTGTTTCAGTTTTCTCTTGGAAATTCAGTTTATGCTTCTGTTTCAGAGTTTTTTTTTTTCAAAAATCTTCTAAGTTTTTGCTTTCACAAAGTTCGTATGAACAATTTTGTTTTTCAGATTTTAGACTTTGCACCTCAGGAGGTCTAAAGGCAAGATTTATTGATTATTATTATGAAGGCAAGATTTATAGACCTACAATTTTCAGAAAAAGTGTGATGAAATTAAATATATCTTCGTGCATATTAATGTGTAATAGATGTGTTTTATAGGAAATTTGGGATGAATTATTAATCTTTTGGAGAATTTTAGGAAGAATGGTGAAAAGAAAATTATTTGAATTTTTTCCTTGTGATTCCAGAAATCTAAATACAGTACAAAATCTGAGATCCGGACTTGTAGACAGTTCAGCTTTTTCCGGGTATTAGATCATCTGTTTAAATCTAGTGAGATAGCATATAGAAATTATAAAATTCAAAATATGTAATCGGAATTTGTGAAATAATGAAGCATTTATGATATAAAAGATATCAAAATTTACAAAAAAAGCTTAATATTTATTTGTTTAGTTCATTAAACATTTCTTTCAATGTAAGTTGTTTAATTCACTTTTTGGGGGGGGGGCGGTGCTGATACTTTCTCTTTAATTCTGCAGACAGACATGATTTCCTGTTCAGTTACAGAGTTCCATTGTTCAAGTCCTGTAATTGCTGTGTTGAGAATTCCGACTAACTTGTCAATCGAATTTTTTTCGTTTTCAGTAACCTTTCAGTCACTTTCTTCACTAGTGGTAGCGGTAATTTCTCGATCTAAAAACATCTCCACATTTCTTTACAAATACATTAATTGGAGAATTTCACCTTTGCGGTGTCTGGAAACCTTAAAAAATTTATGGCTATCATCTTTATCATCCTTGCAATAAAATATAATAGCCGGCTATAATTTATGCAAAGCATTTCGTAAAGTATCTGGGGACACATCATTCCACGATCTTGCGATGCTCAACACAGCAGATGATACTGAAATATTTCAAAAATTCTTGAACAGGCTTGCCATTATTCAAGAAATTTAAACACTGATTTTAAAAATGCTGCTTTATATTTGCATTTGAGCATGTGCACTATTTTGATATTGATAGGTTGAATGACGAACGTACGGTTTGTAGTCAAAATCTGAAAAAGTCGGGGAATTTCATATGCGATCCCCACCCCCAAAAAAGAGACTTTAGTGTTGGCATTTGAAGCAATCACGTTCTTGGCAAATTTTGTATTCTGTTAGCGTCATTCGGCCAGCTGGCATAGAGCCAATTTTCGTAGCTCCGATCATATTTTCTTTTAGAAAGGCAAAGCAAGTTTCCAGCAACTTTGGTTTCGAGTAACCTTGAGACTCAAACTCGCATGCACATGTGCAGTGTGCAAAACTGGTGTAATAGTATACGGTACCATGGAGCTCCATGTATTCTATTCTAATCTGCATGTATGGTACATACGGGATTTGGCATTATTATGATCAGCAGTAAATGGGTCATTTTGCCGTTCTCAGCAATTTTCAAAATTGTGCCAAGGCCGTAGCGTATCCTAAGATTTTGCCGCAAAATCATTTTAACCTTTTTCTTTTTGATAAGTGCCTTGTTTGTCATTTTACTGTAAAATAAAAAAATAGTAATCGGTCACGTAAACTATAATCGGCAAAATATCATCGATTGTTGTAATTCAAATTTTAATTATTTTAATGTTATTCGTATCATTTAATGTTGCTTCTTCCCCTTAAATTTATTTATTATTAGTAAATAATACTTTGAAATTTCAGGAAAGTTTCTCTGGCATAATCCTGAAACTAATTCTAGAAGTATGATGACATACCATCATGAAATTTAATGCACATATTTTATGCTTGTGTATGCTGCTAAATAAATATAAATACCTGAATTTATTTAAAAATATCATTAAATAGATTTCTTTCTTTTGTTTTGCTGCAAAATGTCTGCAAAAAAAAAGACACTTTTCAATCCAGATTGGGCAGATTTTAATCTAAATCTTCAGTGGAGAAAACAACTCATATTATAGTCGTAATAGTAATACTTTGGGGGTTATATATTATATATATGTAAGATATAACAGACTATGGTACCTGCTTTAAAAAGTAATTGTTAAC